>CM031237.1:87024870-87347370 GCA_018340775.1 Taxus wallichiana var. yunnanensis | reverse complement strand
CTCTCTCTTCTCATTTTTCTATAAATTGGAGTGTTAAGCTCATTGTAAAAGGAGGTAGTTTTGTTGTAGCAAAGCTTTGTCAAAATTACTTTGTGAAGCCAATGTGTTGTAGGCCCTTGTAGTGGAATCCTTGCATGGTGATCCAAGCCCTTATCTTGTAATAGATTGAACTATGCATATCATGAAGCAAAAATATAAGTTTGTGGATGCATCTTCCCCATGCTGTGTTTGTTTACACTCTTCTTGCCCTTCCAAGCTTCATTAAAATAATATTGTGTCTATTTTTATGCTCTTTCAAGGATTCATTATTATTGTGCATGTATGAAATATTGTTGTGAATGCATTTTCCAGATTGTGGAGAACTGTTATCACCCCTTCTAGTATGCATTTTACTTCTATTTTTCACACATTGGAAGACTACTCTCACACCCCTCCTTTTCTAGTGTATCACCGCTTTAGTGTAGGATTTCATTTTCATGCATTCTCTCTCCTTGGTCCCTTGGAAAGTTAGATTAGGAAAGATAGTCTTACCTACATTAGAGTAGATTGTGGTAGGTAGTTTAGGAGCAAGAACCAACTTTCTTTGAGGTCTATCTCAAGTAGCAAGTCCCACAACTTAGAGATAGTACCCATGTTATCCAATCACACCATGAGCTCAAGTATATGCACTTGTGTAAATATAAGGGTGCTATGATTCGGTGATAATAGAACCATTTATGGCTTTATGGAAGGATGTGGAATTTATTGCAATGACGACATTGGATAGTGTCAACAAATATATCAAAAATTTCTTCACAAGTTGATTAAATGTATATAGTGATAGGATCTCTAAGAGGTCAAACATTCTTTAATTTACCAGGGTGATGAAAGACCAAGGTTAAATAGATACCGTAGAGATGACTTTAAACAAATGTGTGTGAATAAGCTAATTGAAATATCATCGAAGGGATGAAAATGGTGGATGACTTACGGAGGAATAGAAAGAAAGGAAAGAAGAAACATCCATGTGCATGCAATACCTGATTGCAATGTTTGATCTTTGTACCTTTGATTTTTAATGTGTTTTTCATTTTTTGTATTTTTTATTTTTCTATTTTAAAGGTTTTTGATGGTTTTAGGAGATTGGGAAAAACATTGTCACTCTACGTGATAGGATCCAAAAAAATGGTTTTGATTTCCTTCATAAGGGATATTAAGCATTTTTCTTATCAAGAGTCATATTATCCTCGATCTTGATGATATTAGTGAGTTTATACTCAACAAATCATTGTGATTTATCACAAAAATGGATTTTTTCTATGGGATATTGAGTTCCCTATCCGTGAGGTTTATGTACTTTGTGTCATACATGATGGTTTCAATGGTGTTCTTTCTGAATTGCATTTGATTTATAACCATATGGTTGTTTGACTTGTTGGGAGCTTTGGAGCTCTTGGAAATTTTTATCTTAGCTTGATAGAGAACATATCTAAGGTTCTTATAAGATAATGTGTGACTTTTCTTATCCGTATAAGTGGGAGGAGAAAATGAACATTTATGATTGATGATAATAATGAGAGAAATGATAGAAGAAGAACATGATAGGTGAAAAGGTTATGGTACAATAATTGAAGAGGATGGGCTAAGAGGAGGTGAGCCACTAATAGAATATGATTATGTGCTACTTGGATATGGCCCTAAGATGGAATAAATTAGGACACGAGGACACAAGACAAGAATAGAAGATGATGGTGTCCCATAGAAGGAAAAGGATGAAGGGATACTAAGACGCGGCCCAAGAATATAAGGTAATGAAATACCCAAAGGTCACCCATAAATAAAAAATAATGGAGGGCTACTAGGACGTGGCCCAAGAATAAAATAACATGGCAAGGGACTACTAGGGTGTGGCCCACGTATAGATGTGGAAGGACTAGAACATGGCCTAAGAATAGAAGGTAATGGGCTACCAGAGGAGACCCATAATTAGAAAATGGAGGGCTACTCGAGGGTAGCTCTAGGATAGAAGATGACAATGGGATACTCGGCGGTGAACCAAGGCGATAATTTTATCGAGGAATGATGATATATAAGGAATTATTTGGAAATGAGAAGATAAGCCATGGATCAATGCTAGACCTTGACATCTCATCATGCTCGAGAGGAAGGTGAAGATGTAATTCTAGAAGAAGAATGAAGTTCCATGACCTTAGGATCTTCCTCTATGTTTTAATATAAGGGATGAATTTCTTCACCAAAATATGTGAGTGTATCAAGTTCCAAAAAGAATCATTTTTGCAATCTTGTAGAGGGACCTCTTCATGTAGTATGATTGTTCCATCATCCTGAGATAAATTAATCAGTAGAGGTTGTTGTTTTTGACCATAGGAGGTTGAATAGAAGAAATGGTTTTAACAAGCATGGAATTTTTAGAAGACATGTGATGATGTAGACCAAAGGAATATTTGACCCTATTGTGTCCACAAAAGAATTGGATAGTGTATCAAAAAGATATCTTAGCACATTATTTATTTTCAAATTTACGTTGTGGATGAAAACATTGATCTTTAGAAGATGGATGAGGAAATGGTACAATATGGTCGAAATGGCTTAAGGACCAAAGAGGGATTAAATTTGGATTGATAACAGACGAAAAATCAAGAGAGGAAGTAGGATTAGAGGAAGGCATCGATGAATGGATTATTTGAAGGGAAATATTCAACTTGCCAAACTACTTTACCACCACGGGCTTAGCTTGCTTCATCTCTTGGTGCCAATGTGAATTATCCACATCAAGTTGTTGAATAGTGATCAATCATGAGTTTCCTATTTCGTTGTATCCCATATCTCATCTATGATGCCCACTTTACTCATAATCGAGTTGGGTGTCATATGTGTAGGGGTTTAGTTTATTACCTTTGTTATCTAGTCGATGCTTCTTTATATCTGATCTCGTCTTTCTCGAGCTCATACCCAAGCTCTGTCATGCTTGGCCCGCCACATTCTCTCATTTTTGACCTAGCTTGCTAGAGCCTTACCTCAATGCGAGTTCACCGAGTACCTCACCGAGCTACTCATCAAGTCCCACTAGCTCACCCCACTGTGTAAAATTTACACTTGCCAAGTTGGTCACTAAACATCTCATCAAGCTCATTTATGGCTTGATGGCCTATATGAGACCCAAATGAATATTTTTTCCTCAAGGCTCAAACTTAGGGATTTTTAAAAATTTCTCATTTCCGAGGCCGGAGTTTGGGAAGAGTATGAGGTGTATTTGGCTTGTGCCATTTTTCCTTTACTTTTTTTCCTAATTTGGCTAGATGTGGATCTAGGGGACCTAAAATTCATTATTTTTAAGGATGATCTTAAGTGTCAAAACCCAGAAGAGGAAAAAAACCCTTAATTATGATTTTCACCTCACACTTTCTTGAAAGTGTTCTCGAGACCCTAGGACCACCTATAGCCATGTTACCTCCTACGGGGTTTGCTTAAGTGCAAGTGGTCCCTATGGGTCCCTGTTGGCCAATTGTTCCTAAAGGGAAAAATAGGATAACAATTTTGTGAATCGTAGGGACATCTTCCGCTAGATGGTATTGTACATGAGGTTAATTTGTTCATTGGGAGTAGAGTCACACTTAATATCTGTAACTAATCTATACAATGTTGTCATTGAAACTTGAGGACAACCCACACCTCATGCAAAACTTGAACCTATCCCGCATCTTGCACTCTCAATTTTAATAAGAAAATCTTAAAGATAAGTTTTGTGTGAGTGGAAAATTTCCTTTTCTCACATTTTTTCCTTCTCCTTCTTGCAATCTTGATTTGTAAAACTGAAATGTACTTTTTAACATATCCTAATACCTGATTCTATTAAGTATGAAGAACTTAACAATTGATTATTACTTGGTAGGAATTGCACACTGCATATTTTTAAATAAGAAACTACTCAAGTTCCTTCACCGTGGAACTCTATTAAACTTGATTCTTTCTCTTTCTTCTAGATGTTCCACTTGGTGACATGTTGTGGGAGACTTCTTTCTTTCTAACCTAATGTAGGATACTATAATTTCACTGCTATTGATCTTAAAGGACCTAAAGAATGATAAATTAGTAAAATCGGTCCTTAATATAGATTTTATTTGTTCTACCTTTTTCTTCCTTTGAAATAAACAATTGTTTCTTACAAGTGAGAAATTCTTTCCTGTTACACATTCACTTGGGAGGCATAATCTTGAAACTACACAATGATACAACTAGAGAAATAAAACCTATGTCATAAGCACTCAGAAATGAAACCTAATCTACAATAAGAACATGTGCATACACACCTAAAGGAATCCAAAGTCCTAATATAATATGTACAAGGTTGAATATTTTATTTTTAGTAGCTATGTTTAAAATAGTTTTCGTTAACAAGAATCATAAGTTCATTTCCATCTAAAGTAAATAGTTAGAAATAATTTCTATTCTTACATTACGTGACCATGTAGGGCCACTCCAAATGGCATCAAACTTGGAGTGCCTTCCCAGCTCAGCCCGGTCCGCATCCCATTTTAGAACTAAGTCCTCTTCCTGGAAGGTTCTTTCCTTGGACTTCTTATCTAATGTCCTCTTGGTCATGGCTTGATCCTTTTCCATGGTTTACATTGAATGCTATCTTATTTCCTCAAAATCCATCATCTCTATATACCTATCTTCCATAGGTTCAAACTTTGATAATTCTAGCTTCCTCATGACCTTTAATGTTGACAACTCAAGTGAAATGGGAAACACTTCCTATTTCCCGCATGAGACTACCTTATAACGAGAATTTCCCATGGAAACCTTTTGTGTGATCCCGTCACCCACAAGGATTACTTTAGCTTGGTATGCCATGTCCTTTGGTTTTCATCTAGAGTTCTTATGATGATTCTTAAAAATTCTTGTTTGTGGAATCTGCCCGTTCGTTACTCTGTGGGTAATAGTTTGAAGAGGTACTGAGATATATCCCATTCCTAACAACCCACTCTATGATCTTGCACCAAATAATGCTAAGGAATTTTCAGATATGATAGTGGTCAGTACTTCAAACCTTGTCATTATCCCCTCATAGAAGTCCAATATGTTAGAATCATTTGCTTCTTTAAGAACCACCACCTTGGTCTACTTGGTGACGTAAAATGTTGTTGTTTGAATCCACTTGTGACCCTAGCTTGAGTTTGGATTGATGAACCCGATGAAATCCAATCCCAATTACATGAATGGTTGGTCAACTGAAATAGGATGCAATGGAAGTGCTACTAGCCTCTCTTTTCTTGTGAAGAATGCACATATTTTACACTTCATAATCCAGATGTAGCATCATTTGAATATTGTGGGTCAATAATAACCCACCTTCATTATTCTAATAGATGTTACTAGTGGAGCAAAATGACCTTTAACCTCTCCATCATGAAACTCTTATAGAACTTTCTCCACCTCATTTTTTCCAATCCACCTCAATAAAATAGCATTGATGTCCTTCTTGAACAAAATACCATCAACCAATACATATGGAAGGGATTGTATTCTAAAATATCTCCTCTTTTCTTTGCTCATTTCTAGAGGGAAAATCCTTGTTTATAGGAACTATATCATATCTTGAGTCCAACAAGGAATACTCACATCATGATTTTCTTGTCCTTGATTATCCTGTAGCACTTGAATAATTTCCTTTTCATCACCTACTTCAACATGTTGATTTGAGGCTAGCTGTTCACATAACCGTTTTCCATTGACCAACTTAATGACCTTGATTTCAATTCATACTCCATGACATGAGTGATCCATTTTTTCGTTTATCATTCAAGACCTTATTTAAGATGAATTCCTTAACTCGGCATGGGATACTAGCAATTGAATCCTATTGTTTGAAATAAAATGTTTGAATTTATTCATACTCCTAATGACTATGAGGACATGTTTTTAAATGAAATAATACCTTACTTCAAATTCTTCCAAAATTTGACTGAAGAAAGCAATCAATTATTTGCATCCTTCTGTATTTAGTTGCACTAGGATTGCGGAAATCATGTCCAAACACATAAAACATATAACATGATATGCTTGGAAAAGTCTAGATTGATGAGAGTTGGAGCTTGAGATATAGCATTTTTGATGGCTTTAAAACTCACTTTTCCCTTTGTGGTGAACTTGATTTTCATGCTCTTCTTGAACATTAGCATTATGGGCTTGACAGGAGCGGAAAAGCATAGGACAAACATGCGAACAAAGTTGATCCTTCCTAAGAAGCTCTAGAGGGACTTATTATGACTAGGAAATGGAAATGATAAATTTATTCAACTTTTTCTGGTCAATTTCCAGCCCTTCCTTTGACACTATGTGGCCTAGGATCTTTCCTTAGTGAGCCAAAAATATGCATTTTTAAGGTTTGGGGACAATTTGAATCTTTTGCACCTTTGAAACACATTTGTTATGTGAAAGAGGTGGTCTACTGCATATTTATAGAACATGGTGATGTCATCAAGAGAGATGAGAACTATTTTCTTTATCAAATATTTAAATGCCATATCCATTGCTCGTTGAAATGTGCCTCCTACATTTGACAATTCAAATGCAATTTTTTCTATATGCGTAGGTGATCGATTTGGTTGTGAAAGTCATCTTGAAATGGTCTTCTTCTTTCACCATTATCTGATTGTAGCCCGAGTATCCATCAAGGAGAGAGAATATTACCAAACAAACTACTACGCGTAATATTTGTTCCATGAAAGGGAGTGGATAGTGGTGTTTGAGAGATTCCCTGTTTGGGTCCCAAAATCTATGCATAACCTGATTTCTCTGTTTCTCTTCCCGATCGACATTATATTTTCAACCCAACTTGAGTTCTTGATCGAAATATGATACTTCCCTTGATCAATTTGTTCATCTTTTTCTTCATGAGAGGCTCAACATGAGGGTTGGTGGTATTTGTTTCTTCACGATAGGCTTAGCATCTAGATCCGAGTTTAATTTTTGTTGTGCCAAATTTGGATTGAATCCTCATAATTCCTCATAACTCTAAGTTAAGATGTCCTGAAACTCATGGAAAATTTGTATGAACTCATATCTCTCCTTCTTAGTGGCTACTTTGCATGTTTGGATTGTTTTACCTTCTTGAATTGAATTTGGTTTTGAATACTCTCCCTTGACCTGGATATTTTCCTTTCCTTTCCGGAATTAGTTTTTGTATTGATGATTGACTCTATGTTACTAAACCCTTTGGAAGCTTGTTTGTCTATAGCTGCATTACTTGATCCCTATATTGCTACTCTAACCTATCCCGATTCCTAGCTTAGAACTCAGCCTCTAATAATAAAAATAAATTAATGATCTCGTTGATCATTCTTGAATACCTACTAGCTTGTCATGTTATCTCGAACCGATGGCCTTACAATCACATGGATATGGGGATGCATTTTATCTCACTTGATATTTTCAACTACATCAAATTTTGCCCCAATTACTGCAAGTTCTTCAAAAGCCTCATTTGTCTTTCTAGGTATGGACTCCATGTTGAATGCTTCAAAGTCATAAATTATGTCCCGTGAATCAGCTGTTGATATGTGGAGCTTAATTACTTAAGTTTAGCATGTTATATCAACTTCCTAAAAAAAATAGTAACTGACATCGGTTATGAATGGACCGATATCGGTCACCTATGACTGGCATCGGTGAGGCTAGTAAGAACCGTCATCGATTAGGGATAACTAGCATTGGTTACCTTTATGTGAGTGTTTTATTTAACTGATTGAAATTAGATCTAATTTTAGTATTCAAGGAGATATATTGATTGTAATTACATGGCTTAGTTCCTAAGTTTGTATAAGGTAATTATAAGCTAGCAAGCTAGGTTAGAAAAGAGAGTTAGTGATTATTGTCAAAATAATTGTGACAGAGAGAATTCTTGGAGAAGGAGAAAATTGAGAGAATGAAAGTATTGTACATCGTGAGAAGTATGGAAGAATGTAAATCTTCATTCTATGTCTTCTAAAAGATTTGGATAATAGGTTGGCTTGTTACTTGGTAGATGTATCCCGGACTAGGTGAACCACATTACATCCGGTGTTGATTTATATCTCCTATTTTATATATTTCTTCTGGTACAATATCCATGTTTATTGCATGTATGATTAGATATGATATATTATCTATACAACCTATTTGCTAATCCCAAAAACTGGTATTAGATCTATGTGTGAGGGTTTTGTGTGTTGAAATATTTACTCACAAAGGGTTTTCTGATTGAGTGGAAGCTACAATAATGAAAAGAAAATAAATACAAGGTAGATAAGTTTGATGGCCAAAATTATCAATTATGGAAGATGAAGATTGAGGATTAAGCTGTATCAAAGAGATTTGTATTTCTTTGTTGAATGAAAATTCTAGACCTAAGAAGATGACTAATGAAGAATGGAAGATTCTTGCAAAAATGCTTTGGGATCTATAAGATTGAGCTTGAAAACATTTACGACTTCTAATATTACAAAAGTGACATCTAGGGTAGAGTTAATGAAATCTCTTGTTAATTTATATGTAAAATCTAGTGCTTTAAATAAAATTTATTTGATGAAGAAACTATTTAGTTCTAAGATTCATGAAGGTGTATCTTCATCTATTCATTTGAATGATTTTTGATCTATTGTAAATTAGTTGAAAACAGTTAGTATTTCATTTTATGATGAAGTGAAATCACTCTTATTTTTTATGTTCTTTGCCTAATAGTTGGGATAACTTGGTAATGGCTATTGGTAATAAAACATATGTTGATAATATTTTGAAGTTTTATGATGTGGTTAGTATAATATTGAATGAAGAAATTCATAGGAAAATTATAGAGGAATCCTCATCTAGGAATACTTTGAATGTAGAAAGTAGAGGCATGCATAATGAGAGAACCAAGAGTAAGAATAATGGGAAATCAAAGTCAAGGAATTGAATATCTAAATCGAGAGGTAACATAATACCTATTAGAATTGTGGAAAGAAAGGACATGCAAATAAATATTGTTGGTCAAAGGTTGAAGAGAACCAACACCTAGAAAAGGTAAAGAGGAAAATATTGTAGGAGAGGTAATACAAGATGCTCTTATTCTTTCTTTGGATAATAGAATAGAATCTTGGGTTTTAGATTTAGGAGCTTCTTTCCATGTAACCCCTAATAAGGGTTATTTTAGAAATTATGTCCAGGAAATTTTGGGCATGTTTATTTGGGCAATGATGAATCTTGTAGTATTACGGGTAAAGGGGAAGTTAATCTAAAATTGTAGAATGGAAATACATATGTATTGAAAGATGTGAGGCATGTGCCAAGCCTCGGGAGGAATATTATTTCCTCCTGATGTTGGTTACATGGTTAGATTCACATCGACTCTTGGAAAGTCACCAAGGGTTCCTTTGTTGTGGTAAGATACAATAAGGTAGGAATGTTTTTATTTATCTACTTGTGTTACTGATTCTTTTTTTGTATTATCTACTTTAGATTCAAATGTATGCATGTCACATAATCGGTTAGGCCATATGAGTTAAAAAGGAATGTAGATCTTAACGGATAAAGGTAGGTTATCAAATTTGAAAGATTTAAATCTTGATTTCTATGAGCATTGTGTCTTTGAAAAGGAAAAGAGAGTGAGATTTCTGAAAGTTTGGGCAACTAAGAAGGAGCAAAAATTGGATCTTGTACACTCGGATGTGTAGGGACCAGCAAAGGTAGCTTCTCATGTAGGATCCCAATATTATGTTACTTTCATTGATGATGCTACAAGAATGGTATGGGTTTATTATATTAAACATAAATATGATGTTTATTATACTTCTAAAAGATAGAAATCCCTTGTTGAGAATGAATCAAATTCAAATTTAAAGTGCCTTAGATATGACAATAGTGGTGAATATTGTAGCAAGGCTTTCAATGATTATATTTTAGTGAATGGAATACATAAAGAAATGATGGTTTTGAGAACACCACAAGAGAATGGTTTTACAAAAAGAATGAACATGACAATAATTTAATGTGCTATAAGTATGAGGATACATGTTTGATTGCATTGTGTCAATAAACGAGAGAAATAAAACATGTTTGTGATTGATTTTAGATCCTTTATTGTATCCTTTTCTCTCATCTAGTCTTTCATTATTAATTTGGTCATCCGTGCTTGACTATTGTATGTATTTTGTTGGTTTGTGTCTATCAACAAAACTAATGTTCATCATTCCTTGATGCATCACCTTGTTTCTTAGTTTTGATTTCTTGTATTCCCTTTATCCATGTCTCCTTAGTAAAACTTAGATTAGGTTTAGGAATAGGTCCTCTGTAATTTTTCACATATGCACCTAAATAGAGGAATAGGAACCAACCTTTAATCTGGAGAGTTTTTCCACTTGCAAAGTCCCACACTTTTGGGAAAACTCAATGTTATGTGAATCACACCAAATGAATCTTCCTTAGAAAAGCAGATCTAATGACTCATTTGGGGGTGCTGTGATTTTGCATTAATAGTTTTGGTACACCTAGTGGGACCCGAGGTTATATCTTCTATCTTTTTGACGTGTCTCATTACAACAGAAAATCATAAGCCACCTTGTGACCGCATTAATGATTTTGGCAAGTCCGGTGGGACAAAGAAGTATTCATCTTTATTACAGTAAGATCGATGTGCACTTGCTGTGATTCTAGATTTAAAGAAGCTTTTAAGAACTGCACATATGGTGACTCCAAAAGGAATAGAATCCACCAGTTTCAGCAGTCCAAGTTCTCCAAGTTCATGAGAAGGATATAAAAAAGGTAAAGGAAAGAGAAGGACAGTTTTTACACATACACTTGTCTCTAGATAGAAGGATAAGAGGAAGAAGAGCAAAGAGGAATCTATCTACACCAAAAAGTGCCTTATCAACACCTCCTCCCAGTAGGCCATTCTTTCAATCAAGAAGGGTGCTTAGGCCGATCAAGATAGCACAACTAAATCCTTATGTCAATTTCACTTGCAGCATCCCATTTTCTCTGAATGCAAAAAATCTAGTCCTGGTGGCAACATGAAAGAGCATCCCATATTTCACTGCGTAAAAACAAACATCTCATGGTGACCACGTTCAAGATATTGCAAATGTCTATAAAATCCATGAGATCACTGAGATGGACATTGTAGTCAAGTTACTAGCCTCTTCACTCAAGGGTAAAGCTTCACAATGGTTCAGGAGCCTAGAAGCAGGCTCTATTCAATCTTGGGACCATCTGTGCACAACTCTTCATAACCAGTTTGGAGAAAAAGGAGATAACTTATCCTTATTGGAGCAACTAACAACAATCAAGAGAGCTCTGAATGAGCAGTTGACAGATTTTAACCTCATATTTCAACAGACTTGGGATAGGATTCTAGCAGCAGTAAATCCCACTAATGAAGGTGCCTTCTTATACTTTCTTAGAGCTTTAAATTTCGATATTACTTTAATGATTCAGTCAATGGGGGCACAACCTTACCTACAGCCTATAGCCTTTCTATAAGAGCTGAGAATTGTTTAATTCAGGCTAGCAAACTTGCTCCTAGGCCATCCATGCCTCTATACCTTGAATTAGGAAACCCAAGTACTAGCCAAACACCCACAATAGCTCCTATACCTACTCCCAGGAGTCAAAGTTCAGCTGAAGCCTCCACCTCATCATCTACCACCTCAAAGGAGGTTCAGGAAATTATGAAACAACTTCAAAACCTAGGGAATGAGTTAGTAACCATCAAAAGACAACATGCTTAGAGTTCTAGGCCATATCAACCTCAAGCTCAGTATCAGGCTAGACCCCCGTATCAACAAAATAGACCAAAAGCCCAGGCTCTAAATCAGAGTCAATACTAAGGACAAACTCAAGTTGTTAGACCTTTTAGGCCATATGATCTAAACACAACTTCATCATTAATGGCATTGGTTCCAACACAAAATAACATGGCACAAGAATATGATTGGTGTTTCCCATGTAGTCGGCCACATAATCAATCGATTTGCTTCAATGGTGCACTAAAACAAGATTTGATGGTGTAAAATGGCATTATGTTAGAAGAACCTAGCCAAGAAGAAAATCAGTAGCAAGAGGGACCTTCAAGTGAAACTATGCTTGTCAATTGGCAAGCTGAAGACTTCTATGGAATGAATAAGGCTCCTTTGCCAAGTATAGCCACCAATACATGGTCCAAGAAGAGAAATATTGGAGAAGGACATTCACCAAACTTAGGTGACCCTCAATCCTCCATTTCTCCACAAGGTATTGGAATTCAAAATACAACCCCCAATATATAGAGCTAATCCAAGCCACCTTCCAAATTTACTCAGGCACTCATTGTAATAGCCCATGTGCAAGATAAAAATGTGCCAAGGAAGTGGCAGAAAAGGATAGATCATTTAATATCATTGAGAAAATGAAGAGGACAAGTGTGAACATTTCACTATGGGAGTCATTGGCCATTCCAGGGTAGAGGGATCTATTGCAGACTGCCATGCAAAATTGGTCAAGCTCAAATCAACCCCCTAACTAGCAAGAGAAATTTCTTACCAATACAACTCAACCTAGGGGGAACCATCGAGAGCAACAAGGTAAGAACATGAGACCTCCTCCATTCTATTATCGAGGAATGATGAATATCTGAGGGAATTCGTGAGGACCAAAACATTTCACTCAATGAAAAATGATATAGTTTCAAGATCAAAGCAAGAAATCATTCATGGAAGCAATGTGCATGCTTTGAGGAAACAAAAGCTAAAAAAACCAAACTCTATTCCATTCCCCATGTGTTGCTCAAGATGAAAGGGTGTACAAATAGTAGTGGGGTGTGTAACTCCCCCAAAAATGTAGCCATCGAGAAGTGGGAGTTACATTCCCGAGAATAGCCGGTCAAATGTAACTCCAATGACGCTCTATGATGTGTGTAAGAGCCATAATGACACCCTAGGACACCTAAGCATGGTGAATCACCTATGTGGAGGTATTCCATGTATTTAAAATAAATACATGGAAAATAACCTACACTAACACCCCCCCTGAAGCATAGCTTAGGTGGAGACATAGATGAAAATAAGGAGAAGTGGGTCTCAATAAGAAGCCTAATGAGGTACCCATATACAAGAAGCTCTTGAAAAGTGGAGTAAAAGGAGAAAACCTAGTGGGAAAAAACTCCCCCAAAAGAGAGACAATTCCACTCTCTAATCTAAGAAAGATGCCAAGGATGGGTCCTAGCCACAGACGAGCCTATAAAGGTACCCATGTACAAAGAGGCAATCTCTCGAAAAGAAGAAGAAGAGAGAAGAAGAGGGAGATGAGAGGAATGTAAAAGATGCCATGGATGGATCTGAACTCTGCAGCTCTAGGAGGTCTCCTAGAAGAATGTCGATCATGAGATCCTTTGCCTCTAGACTGAAGAAGAGCCACCCGCAACAAACTGTGTGCCTGCCCTTAGGAAGGACAGAAATGATGTGCTGGAAGTCTGCCCATTCCACAAAGAAAATCAAGGTAAGAACACGAAGAACTCGAGTCTAGTGCACGTATGTGACATAGGTCTAGCGAGTGAGTGCCAAGGAACCAAAGGTAATGCCACGTGCGTAGAACTATCAGAGTGAAGAGGAACACCCATAGAAAGGATGTCCAAGTGATGTGAAGGGAACAAAACATCCCCCACAATAGAAAAGGGATCCACAGCTGAGGGTGGATTAATGAAGGTCTCCAAAAAAGTGGAAGTGGTAAGAGTCCCAGAAGGGGCACTCCCAACAACGGAGATGATGGACTCCTCTAAAACACCTGTAGATGGATGAGGGACCTATAGAGCATCACAAGTAGACTCTGCGAAAAGACGACTAAGGTTAGGCAGATACTCATCCCAATGAGGGGGCTCACCAAACAAAAGAGCGATGTCAGATAGGTATGAGTCATCCAATGAAGGTAGAGGAGTGGAAGGGGCCTCACACACTGGAAGTGGAAAGGAGGCAGGTGTGATGAATGTATGATACTGAGTATGAGACTACTCGATATCTAATGAGATGTGGGATGTGGCAACACTCTCTAGAATAGTGAGAGAAAGAGGAGAAGAGTCCTCTGTAGTACTCTCTACATCATAACTGGGTGCATAATCCTCGTCATCAGAAGTAGAATAAAGTGAGTCTATGTTAGTGGAATTTCTATCACACAAAGAAATGGAGGAGACAACTGAATCAACAGTAGCAACCACGACTGCAATGTGTGTAGGGTCTCTATAGAGGGATTGAAGAATGCTCTAGACACGGTGAGGTGGATCTGATTATGCCACGTGAAACCAAAGAGAATGAGATACATGCATCATCATGTGACCAAAGACATGGTCACAAGTGTCAAGGAAGTCCTCCAGATGATGATGATCAGTGGGTGCAGGAATTGGCCCAAGAAAGAAGGGAAAAGACCCTAGTGGGCGAAGTAATGTTCCATGGAAGCATGCCAAGCTGAATAGTTCCCTCTCCCGGTGAGAAGTGGTGGAGGATATAAAGTAATCCTACGATGCTCAAGTCTAGAAAGAGCACTCTCTATGATGAAAAATGGAAGATGCACAAAAGCAAGACGTCGGACTCTGCCGATAATGCATCTCGCATGTGTGTAAGCCAAGAGCACACCAAACACCCCGAGAATGTAAAACTTTATAAAGTAGTGTGTTTACAAAATTGATAATGCCATCACGTAGAGTGCAAGAAATCATGCAAATTTGACCAAGGAAGTGCTCAAAATTGAGCTGTGAGTCAAAAGTTATGGCATTATTACGATTCCCACAACTGATGGAAAATGCCAATAAATGCTGCAAACACATTAAAAAGTGCTCAAAACGAGTGCAAAGGGTATCATGTGACTACTCGTTGGAAATGACATAAAATTTTAGGCATGGTTTTTTTTTCTTATAAGGGGGATTAGCCTCCTGCTAACCTTGGACCTCACCCTCCGTCTTCGACACTCGAAGGAAGGAAATTCAACCAAACAAAATACAGCCTAAAAATTAATACAATGCCATGACTGAATTTTTTTACACCTTAAAATATTAAACAAGTTTTTTGAAAGGAGGGGGGCCACCTTGTGCTAATTCATGTGGCTATTGACCGAGCTAAATGAAGGGTCCACATGCTGTGTTGGTCTGCCAGCCCTCCAACTGCTCTCCTCCCAGCTAGTTAAGGATTCCCATTGTTGAAACAGTCAAACAGTTGCTGAGCGGTGTTCACGAGCTGAGACGGTGGAGCTAAACCAAGCTGAGTAGAAGATGTGTCACGTGGAGAGATAAATGTAGATCGCTGAGTTATGCTTGGAGAAACGGTTGGAAAGGAATATGCAGTGTGCAGTGTAGGTGGAAGCCCGAGTCCGGAGTCTACCACGACCATGCAAGTTTGGAGGATGGTGGAAGGAGCACCAAGTAAGGTTGAGTTTGAGCACGAGGTGGTAGAGGGCCACACCACGAAGCAACGAGCCGTAAAGGTGTTGGTTGAGCAAAACTTACCTCGAAAAATAGTTCCAAAAGGGCTGAAAAACATTCAATCTAAAACCACCCAGTTCAAGGCTCCAAGAAACCATCTAGCAAGATTCCGTAGCTCTCAAACCAATGGAATGCATGTAGGAGGATGCAACACAATGAGAGTTACACAGAGTTATTCATAACTAAGGTGCAATAGAATAGAGCCCAATGATCAAACAATCTTGGACCAATATCTAAACCCCACGAAAGTGATACACCAACACTATACAAGCCTGGAGTACTTGAGTTGAATGAACTAGAGAAGGGAAGAACTGCAGCAGCACAAGTCGGGACACCATGAGTAGACTTCAAACTACAAATAAAAAGAGTTGTTTCATGGTTTGGTCTGTAGGGTGCATTTTGGATACCGTTCAACTCTGTTGCTTCAACTCATTTCACCCAAAAGTGACCAAAAACTCCAAACCAGCCCGAGTATACATGAGTCATACCAATGTGAGCAAGGACTCGTAGAAGATAAAATGACCAGAAAGGAGCACCTTGAACCTACAATTTTCTCTCAACACAGAAAACACTAGCATAAAACCAAACATAAGAACCTCTTTTTTTTAAAATAATAAAATGCAAGTAGAGCACAAAACAGAATGGGAACTTGCACAAGAAACTACGAGGTGGAGAGTAGTAAACAACCGAGGTGAGAAACACAATTCTGATCCCCGATATTTGATACCATGTTGGAGGAATGACGAAGATCTGGAGGGAATCTGTGAACACCAAAACGTTTCACTCAACCGCAAAACGATGTAGTTTCAAGATCAAAGAAAGAAATCATTCATGGAATCAATGTGCATGCATTAAGGAAACAAAAGATGAAGAAACCAAACCCTATTCCATTCCCCATGTGTTTCTCAAGATGAAAGGGTGTACAAATAGTAGTGGGGTGTGTAACTCCCCCACAAATGTAGCCGTCGAGAAGTGGGAGTTACATTCCCGAAATAGCTAGTCAAATGTAACTCCAATGATGCTTTATGACGTGTGTAAGAGCCATAATGACACCCTAGGACACCTAAGCATGGTGAATCACCTATGTGGAGGTATTCCATGTATTTAAAATAAATACATGGAAAATAACCTACACCAACATCTATGTTTCATTAATCATTGGGGATAAATTGGTGCATAATTGCATGGTTGATTCTGGGGAAAGTAGTTCTGTAATGCCAAAACAAATAGCTGATCAACCGGGTCTCCAGATGAATTCATCTCTAGAGGGGTAGTACAATTAGATGGGAAAACAAAGGACAACAGTTGGAATCATCAAGTATCGAGCCTCACTTTGCATGCTCCCCAATGTGACCGTGTGTTGTAGAACATATCAGTCATAGGATTTCCACCACATTTTGCATTGTGTTTGTTAAGGGACTTCACTACCAAAATTGGAGGCTACTTATCTGCTGACTAGTCACATATGCTCTTTAGAACAAGCTATGGGGTGAAGACCACAATCAGATCTAAGCCAATAGAAGATTATCACATTGAGTCTTATGTACCTAGCCCAATCAATGCAAATTGTTCAAATTTTCATCAGAAAACCTCCTAAACACTTCTGAAGTAGATACCAAGGTGGGGTGTATCTTGGACCTGAATCTCAATGAATGGGTGGTCAAAAGACATGATTTTGATCCCTATAAGGAGATGGAAGAATCTGAGCTAGGAGTCTACTGCTGCATGAAGAGAATCATCCTCTTCCTGACATCATTAAGCCAAAATATAAGGATGACAATGAAGTATGGAAATTTTTCTTTGATGGCTCGAGAAGTAGGCAAGGATCCGGAGGTGGAGCTATGATTGTGTCACCCCAAGGTATGAAGTATTACTCAGTTTTCACTTCCAGTTTTCCTACTCAAATAACACTGTAGAATATGAGGCTTTGGTTCATGGATTGCATTGGGCTAGAAGATGAGGAATCAAGAACCTGCAAGTGTTTGGTGATAGTGAACTGGTTGCCAATCAAGTCAAAGGAAAAATGTTGTCAAGAATGACCTGCTCAAAAGTTACAAGAATAGGGTATGGGATCTCATTTAGGATTTCAAAGTGTTCAACATTGTGTCCATACCTAGGAAGGAGAACGAAGCTGCTGATAGGATTACAATAGTTAGAGCAACATTTGATGTGGTTGAAAACATCGAGATGGACAAAGGACAAACATATATCCATGTGATTGTAAGGCCAATAGTGCTAGATAACGAAACATGTTGGCAGGTGTTCGAGAATGATTAGCAAATCATCAATTTTTTGCAAGAGGAAGCTAAGTTCTTAGCTAGGAATAAAAAAATTAGAGCAGCAATATGGAGATCAAGTAGTGTAGTTGCATACAAACAAGATTCCTAAAGGCTTAGTGACATTGAAGTCTATGTTCGATCCTAATGATCAGATTCGAAAAGAGAAGGCTAATATTCAAACCAAAGGAGAATATTCGAGTAAATTCTAGTTGGAGAAGGAAAAACACTTCAAATTGGAAAAGTGTCCACTTAGAAAGAAAGCTATGAATTCATGAAACTTTTCCAAGAGTTTCCAGATGTATTTTCTTGGAGCTATGGAGACCTAAGAGGGTTTAATCTGAAGCTAGCACAACACACAATTGAACTAGATCCAACTACTAAGCCCATCAAGAAAAAGTAGAGACCAGTTAATCCACACATTGAACCTCTGATGAAGAAAG
Organism: Taxus wallichiana var. yunnanensis; assembly: GCA_018340775.1. NCBI lineage: Eukaryota > Viridiplantae > Streptophyta > Pinopsida > Cupressales > Taxaceae > Taxus > Taxus wallichiana. The sequence goes on along the minus strand of CM031237.1, from coordinate 87,329,191 downwards.
AACTAAATAAGATGATAGAGGAAAGTATCATATTTCCAATCAAACACTCAAGATGGGTTGCAAACTTGGTCCTAGTCAGGAAGAAGAATGGAGAGATTAGGTTGTGTGTAGACTTTCGAGACTTGAACAGAGCTTCCCTCAAAGATCACTACCCACTCCCTCAATGGAGCAGATCTTGCAAGTGGTGTCTAGATCAGAGAGATTCTCTCTCCTAGATGGCTACTTAGGGTACAACCAGATAATGGTGAAGGAATATGATCAGTTCAAAATAGATTTCACCACCAAATGGGGCACCTATGCCTACAAAAAAATGTCATTTGGATTGTCTAATGTCAGAGCCACTTTCCAAAGGGAAATGTATATGGCACTCAAAGGGATGATAAAAATAATAGTACTTGATCTATCTGGAAGGTGTTTCAAAGGTGTAGGAGATTTGGGTATCATTGAACCCTAAAAAATGCATATTCTTAGCCCATGAGGGCAGGCATGTAGGCCATATTGTGTCAAAGGAAGCTTTGGCAATCGAACTAGAGAGATTTGAAGCAATAAGAGCATTTTCATTGCCAAACCATAAGAAGGCTCTTCAAAGCTTCTTAGGAAAAATCAATTTTGTTCGAAGGTTTATACCAAATTTTACTACCCTTGTCAAGCCAATAACATTGATGTTGAAGAAAATTTTGGCATTTAGGTGGACATATGAAGGAAAAGCAAGTTTTGAGACCATCAAAGAACCTATATCACAAGCCCTAACTCTCGTGAACCAATATTTTTCTAAGGATTTCATACTATATGCCTTTGGTTGCAGTGACCCAATTTCTACAATCCTAGTAAAGCAGAACAAAGAGGATACAGAGCAACCAATTACTTTCTTCAACTAGGGTTTAGAAGAATATGAAGTGAGATAATCCTTCATCAAAAATCAAGTCCTGGCAGTGATCAGAGGGTTAAAGAAGTTTAAACATCTGGTTTTGAACAATAAAATCCAATTTTTAGTCTCCCATGCAAGAGTTAAGGACTTCCTTCTTAGCAAGAATCTAAATGAAAAATGTGCAGGATGGCTCACTCGTGTCATGGAGTATGAAATTGAGATCAAGCTAACTAATCTGGTCCATGGGAAGGGATTGCGTGAACAATTATCCTCAAGTCAACAAGATGACGAAAACAGTGAAAAGGAAGTTGTTTTTGTTCTGCAAAATAGTCGAGAGGAAGAAAATGATGATGTACCCACTCCTTGTTGGACTCATAACATGGTTCACTTCCTTCAAACAGGCCTGTGTCCTCTAGAAATGAGTAAAACAAAAAGGAGACACCTCAGACTATAGACCATCCCATATGTGCTTATTGATGGCATCTTGTTCAAAAAGAACATCAATGGCATTATGTTACGATGCATTGGGACATATCAGATTGAGAGAGTGTTACAAGAGTTCCATGATGAAGCAGTTGGAGGCCATTTTTATCCACGGGTAACAACACTCAAAATCATGAAAGCGGGTTATTATTGGCCCAGGGTGTTTAGTGACTACTATACATGGATAGAAAAGTTCAAGAACTATGAATTTTTCAAAGGCAAAGAAAGGATAACAACACTTCCATTGCATCCAATCTTAGTTGACCAACCATTCATGTAGTGGGGAATGGATTTCATTGGGGTCATCAATCCAAATTCAAGCCAAGGCCACAAATGGCTTCCGACAAACAGAATGACTATTTCACCAAGTGGACCAAGGCAATGGCACTCAAAGAAGATAATGAGTCTAGCATACTAGATTTATATGAAGGGATGGTGGTTAGGTTTGGAGTGTCACCACCATTATATCAGATAATGCATTGGCATTCATAGGTTCCAAAATCATAGGATGGACCATTAGGAGCGGGATTTACCTGAGAACTTCATCAAATTATTACCCTCAGGGTAATGGCGAAGTAGAGTCGACAAACAAGAACATGTAAAAGATTGTTAGAAGAACTCTGGATGAAAATCAGAGAACTTGGAACACGAAACTCAAATCAGCCTTATGGGCTGATAGGACAACACCCAAGAAGTCTACAGGCATCTATCCATTCAAAATTGTCTATGGGAAAGAGGTAGTGTTTCTTATATCACTTGATTTGCCAGCATTGGAACTCATGAAGTAGCTTGAGATGTCTAAGTTTGAACCAATGGAAGCCAATTATACAGAGCTGATGGAGTTAGAAGAAACTAGAGAACATGCACTTCAAACAATGGAGAAGGATTAGGTCTCAATCAAGATATTCTTTAACAAGAAGGCAAGAACAAGGGTCTTCTAGGAAGGAGACCTAGTTTTGAAATGGGATGCAGATCGGGAAAAACCAGAAGGCATTCCAAGTTTGATGCCATTTGGAGTGGCCCTTACATGGTCATAAAATGTAAAAGTAGCAATGCTTTCTAATTGTCTACATTGGATGGTGAAGAGTTACAGATTCTAGTGAATGGAATCTATCTTAAACACTGTTACTAGAAGGAAATTTCCCACCTTGTACATATTAGTTTAGTTTCTCATTCCTCTAAGTGCTTGTGCACATTGTCTTGTTATAGTTTAGGTTTCTTTTCTCCTAAGTTATTTGCATGCTCTGCATGTTCTACTTGGAGAGTTTATGATTTCAAATTTTGTATATAGTTATGGTGTTGTTTTGTTTCTCTTGCGTAACCCATTCGAAAGAAATAAAGCCCTTGGTCAAAATAATTTTCTACTCTCAGAAACCATCATTTCGAGATTTCTTATGAAAATTGAGAGTGCAACACTCGGACTCGTGAATCATAGGTAGGATAAGTATCGGACCGTCGTCCTCAAATCCATGCCTAATGGATATGACAAGGTAATTGGTATTTTTATCTAGTAGGAATATACCCTTGTGAGTCGCCAAATTGCTATCCATATGTCACCCCGAGAGAAGTATTGGATTAGCCATGACCATGCAGAGGAAGAACCAAAGAAAATATGGTTAAATCTTGCAAACATGTTGCAGAAGGAATCAAAAATGGAGTGGCGGGGCTTGTGAAAGACCAAATGACCCTATGCAAGAAGAAAGAGAAGAGACAGATCTATCGAACAAATCCATGTCTTAAATCTATTTAACAGTTACAGGTGGGCTCAAAAATAGAATAGCAGGGTCGGGGAAAGAGTAGTAGTGTCATAGAGAATTCATGAGCAAGAAAAGAAGAAACAATGAAGATATGAAGTCTTCGAGGATCAAAACGGTTCGAATGAGTCCAAAATAAACCAAGTATGGTGGAGGTAGCGGAGAGACCCATGTGTCCGCATGACACTTATCCAAAGTTGAATAAAAAAGGGAATATCAAACTTACACCAGCCCTCCATGCAAGAAATGGTCAACAAGGGTCAAAAGGTGGACAAGGCGGGAATCAAAAAGAAGCTAAGTATATAAGTCTTTGTAGAAAGCCGCCACACGTCGCTGGTGCATCTCTAAAGTCAGATTCAAAGGCGAAGACTCAAATAAGTGGTAGTTCACCACATAGGCCAATTTATGAAAAGGTAAGAGGGCTGATGAAAAGTATAAGAGCCCACGGAGGCTTCCAAGCATCAACCCGACGCTCCTCCAGAGGAAAAATCCTAAGTGGCATTCCAAGTAAGTGTAGAGCCTCCGTTGATGGCGAATCACAAGTACCCTGGATGTCTACAACTCGATGGGTTGAGACTCTCGGTGCGATTACATGACATGGAGCTTTTCCCAAGTGTGGGACCTCGCGAAATCGGAAAAGATCTCCGAATGAAGGCCGGTTCCTATTCCTCTGTTCAGATGCACACGTAAAAATGTAAAGGTTTTACTCAAAACCTAAACTAACTTTCCAAGGAGACAGGGTAATAAGATGCATAAAATAAAACCTAAACTACAAAGGTGATGTACCGAGGAATGAAGAACACTGTCTTGCCAATAAACACATACCATTAAAAGGCAATGCAAGATCATGCACGAGATAACTTGAGTTTGCGGTGAAATATTAGGAGGACGCAATTAAACATAGAGAGGGTTGAGAATCATCCACATACATGAATTATTTGCTCCAAAGATTGATACAAGATACACTCTACAAAATGTCAAGAGGAAAAGTTGCATTACAGGTTTTAAATGGGAGGTTCGAACTCCACAAATTCACTGCCCAAAGCGAAAAGGGAGGGGCAAAATAGGAATGTTCGACCTTTAGAAAGACGCCCTCCTTAAAATTTATAGGAAGAATGAGAGAGAAAATCCAAAACTACCCCAACCACCTCTAGGTTACATTTAATTCATCTCATTATGGTGGTAGGTGAGAACCCTAAGCGACCCCAAAAAGTGGCGAACTGTATTTTGAATTTTTAAGAATTTTTCTTACCCAATTAAAGATATCTAGTCATAGTTGGATAGAGGACCTTGTAAGCTTTCTGAAAAGTCCAACCTTGCATTAATCTGAGCTCCCTGTGAAAAGTTATGGCCATCTGAATATCTGGTCAGGGTTTGCTTCCTGTCAGCGCTCAAAATGTTACGCCTCCTGAAGGTGCACCTTGGCGCATCCATCCTTATGTCGACATACCCTTATGTGTGCCAAGGCACAACTTTTTCCATGTCGAAACTCTGTTGCACGTGCGCCTTAACCTACACCTTGGCGCATCCATGTTTGTGTCGACATCCTCTTACGTGCGCCATAGGTGCAAATTTCTTTGTGTTGACACTTTGTTACATGCGCCGAGGGCGCATCTATTTTCATGTCGACATCCCCTTACGTGTGCCCTTTACCTACGCCAGGGTGCATCCATTTTCATGTCGACACCTTCTGTCGTGCGCCTCTTACTCTCGTGCCATGGGCACATCCATTTTCATGTCGAAACCTTCTGCATGCGCACCTCTTACCTCGCGCGCCATGGGTGCATCCATTTTCATGTCGACACCTTCTATCGTGCACCTCTTACCTGCGCCATGGGTGCATCCATTTTCATGTCGACACCTTCTGTCATGTGCCTCTTACCTGCACCATGGGCACATCCATTTTCATGTCGACACCTTCTGTCGTGCGCCTCTTACCTGCGCCATGGGCACATCCATTTTTGTGTCGACACCTTCTGTCGTGCGCCTCTTACTTGTGCCATGGCAATAAATTTTTGGGTCTGAGTTTCTTTGATTTCCATATTCTTCTGCTTGTCTATATCTACCCGGGAAGATATTTACAACAATTTGGTGACTCAATGGGATCACCTGCCTGCTAGGTAGAAGATCAATGGCCTTTTTAGCAATCCATTGGGTGTGGAGTCATAAGCAATAACCTGAAACCAACCTAATATCTAATCCTGAGCCTGATATTGTAACCCCTTCTCTGACAAAGACGCTTTAACTATAGAAATTCAACCTGAGAGCAACAAAATCTGTGCTGAAACACTTAGGGAAATTGAAACCTAACTACAACAAGACAATGTGCATACGCACTTAGAGGAATTAGAATCTAGGCTAATATTTACAAGGGTAAACCTTTCCCTTTTAGTAGTAATGTTTAAGATAGATTCCGTTAACTGGAATCGAGAGTTCTTCTCCATCCAATGTAGACAATTGGAAGGCATTACTACTTTTACATCCCGTGACCATGTAGGGGCCACTCCAAATGGCATCAAACTTGGAATGCCTTCCTAGTTTTGCCCGATCTGCATCCCATTTCAGAACTAGGTCCCCTTCTTGGAAGGTCCTTGCTCTTGCTTTCTTATCAAACCATATTTTTACTAAGGCCTGATCTTTCTCAATTGTTTGAACTACATGTTCTTTGATTTCCTCCAATTCCATCAACTCTACATACCTAGCCTCCATTGGTTTGAACTCAGATAACTCCAACTGCTTCATGAGCTCCAATGCAGGCAGTTTTAATGATATAGGCAATACCGCTTCTTTCCCATAGACCAATTTGTAGGAGAACTACTTGTAGACCTCTTTGGTGTTATTCTATCAGCCCATAATGCTGATTTTAGCTTGGTATGCCATGTCCTTTGGTTTTCATCCAGATTCCTTCTGATGATCCTTAGCAAATTCTTGTTCATGGACTCTGCTTGTCCATTACCCTACGGGTAATAATTTGAAGAGGTGCTCAAATAGATTCCATTCTTGATAGCCCATTATGTAATCTTGGAACCTATGAATGCCAATGCATTGTCTAATATGATAGTGGCTAGCACACCGAACCTGGTCACTATTCCTTCATAAAAGTCTAGTATGTTAGACTCATTTGCCTCTTTGAGTGCTACTACTTGAGTCCACTTGGTGAAATAGTCCGTTGCCATGAGAATCCACTTGTGGCCTTGGCTTGAGTTTGGATTGATGACCCCGATGAAGTCCAATCCCCATTACATAAAGAGTTGGTCAACAAAAATTGGGTGCAATAGAAGCGCTGCTAGTCTTTCTTTGCATGTGAAAAGTGCACATTTTTTACACTTTCTTATCCATGTATAGCAGTCACTTTGAACACCGTGGGCCAATAATACCATGCCTTCATTATCTTGAGAGCTATTACTCATGGGGTGAAATGTCCTCTGGAATCTCCATCATGAAAATATCGTAACACCCTTTTAATTGTATTTGTCTCAACGCACCTCAATAGAACTCCATTGATGTCTTTCTTGAACAAAACACCATCAACAAGCACATATGGAATAGCTTGTAATCTAAAATATCTCCTCTTTTCTTTGCTCATTTCTAGAGGGCATAGGCCTGTCTGTAGGAAGTGTATCATATTCTGAGTCCAACAAGGAGTAGGCACATCATTGTTTTATTGTTCTTGACCATCTTGTAGTACCAAGACAATCTCTTTTTCATCACCTGCTTCAACTTGTTGACTCAAAGCTAGTTGTTCACATAATACCTTTCCATGGACTAGCTTAGTGACCTTAACTTCGATGTCATATTCCATGACACGAGTGATCCATCCTACACACATTTCTCATTCGAGATCCTTGTTTAGAAGGAAATCCTTGACTCCCGCATGAGAGACCAATAATTGGATCTTATTGTTTGAGACTAGGTTCTGAATTTCTTTAAGCTCTGATCACTGCAAGGACATCCTTTTCAATGAAAGAGTACCTTGTATTGTATTCCTCCAGGACCTTGGTGAAAGAAAGCAATGGTTGTTCTAATCCCTCTTTGTTTCTTTGAACCAGGATTACAAAAAAATGTCTCCACCACCGAAGGCATATAACATGAAATCCTTGGAGAAGTTTGGATTGACGAGTCGGAGCTTGAGATATAGCCTCTTTTATTGCCTCGAAACTTGCCTTGCCTTCATCTGTCCACTTAAATGCCATGCTCTTCTTCAACATCAACATTATTGGCTTTACTAGAGCTGTAAAGTTTGGAACAAACCTGCGGGCAAAATTGATCCTTCCCAAAAATCTCTGAAGATCCTTCTTATGAATTGGCAATGGCAAACGCTTGAATCACTTCAACTCTTTCTGGGTCAATCATCAATCCCTCCTTTGAAACAATATGGCCTAGAAGTTTTCCTTCGTGAGCCAGGAATATGCATTTTTTGGGATTCAATGATACCCCAAATCTTCTACACCTCTGAAATACCTGCCTCAGATGAAAGAGGTGATCCACTGCATTTTTGGAGAATACAGTGATGTCATCAAGATATATCAGAACTATTTTATTGATCAACCCCTTGAATGCCATATCCATTGCCCTTTGGAAAGTGGCTCCAAGCATTTGATAGGCCAAATGGCATCTTCTTGTAGGCATATGTGCCCCATTTGGTGGTGAAAGCCGTCTTGAACTGGTCATCTTCCTTCACCATTACCTGATTATACCCTGAGTAGCCATCTAAGAGAGAGAATCTCTCCGAACCGGATACCACTTGCAATATTTGTTCCATTGAAGGAAGTGGGTAATGGTCTTTAAGAGATGCCCTATTGAGGTCTCGGAAGTCTACACACAGCCTGATTTCTCCACTCTTCTTCCTGACCGAACCAAGTTTGCAACCCAGCTTGAGTGCTTGATCGGAAATATAATGCTCACCTCTATTAGCTTGCTTAACTCTTTCTTCATTAGAGGCTCAATGTGAGGGTTGACTGGTCTTTGCTTCTCTGATGGGTTTATCATCTGGATCCAATTCTATGGTATGTTGTGCCAACTTTGGATTGAATCCTCTCAAGTCTTCATAGCTCCAAGTGAAGACATCTGGAAATTCTTGGCAAAGTTGTATGAAATCTGATTTCTCTGCTTTCAAAGGGGCCACTTTGCCAATTTGAAGTGTTTTTCCTTCCCCAAACTGCAGAATTGGCTCAGAATCCTCTCTCTTGACTGAATGTTATCCTTTTCCTTACGAAACGGTCGTTAGGGTTGAAGATAGACTCCAATGTTATTAAACCCTTGGGAAGCTTGTTTGTCCGCATTCTGTCTACTTGATCCCCATCTTTGCTGCTCTAATCTATCCCGATTCCTAGTTGAGAATTCGGCCTCTTCTTGTAAGAAATTGACGATCAGTTGATCGTTCTCAAACACTTTCCACTTGTGTTATTATCTGAATCACGCCGCCTCACAATCACATGGATATGTGGTTTCGTTTTTTTCCCTTTTGATGTTGTCAACCACATCAAACGTTGCTCCAACTGTCATGCGAGCCTATCTGCAGCTTCATTTTTCTTCTTGGGTATGGACACGATGTTGAAAGCTTTGAAATCCTTAATGAGGTCCCATACCCTATTCTTGTAGTTCTTCAGCAGGTCATTCTTTGTAGCATGTTGTCCCCGACTGTTAACGATCAGCTCACTATCCCCAAACACCTACAAGTTCTTTATCCCCTTTTTCCAGCCCAATGAAGTCCATGAATTAAGGCCTCATATTCAGCTGTGTTGTTTGAACAGGAAAACTGGAACCGGAAAGCTGAATAATATTTGATGCCTTGAGGTGAAACAAGCATAGCTCCTCCTCCTGCACCTTGCCTACTCCTTGATCCATTGAAAAGTAATTTCCATACCTCATTGTCATCCTTATGGTCTAGTTTGGTGATGCTAGGAATAGACTGGTTTTCTTCATGTATGCAATAGACTCCTAGCTCAGATTCTTCTATTTCTTGGTAGGGATCAAAAGCATGTACCTTGCTTGCCCATTCGTCAAGAGTCAAATCTGGGATGCTTCCAACTTTGGTGTCAACTTCATCTGTGCTTTGATAATCTTCTTGATCAAATGTTGAACAGTTGGCATTGATTTGGCTTGGAGTATGAGGCTCAATATGAAAGTTTGCAATTGGTTCAGATCTGATTGTGACCTTAGTACCATATCTTGTTCTGAACAACATGTGTGACCAATCAATAGATAAGTAGCCTCTAATTTTGGCTGTGAAATCCCTTGATAAGCATAGGGCAAAGAGTGGTGGCAAATCTATCACTGACACATCTTGCAAAATGGTAACGTTGGGGCATGTATGCAAGGTAAGATTCAAACTTTTAATCACTCCTACCGTTGCTACTGCTGTCCCATCCAATTGCACTACCCCCTTTGATATGACTTCATATTGGAGACCCAGTTGATCAGCTATTTGCTTGGGCATGACAGAACTACTCGCCCCAGAATCAATCATGCAATTGTGTACTAGTTTATTGCCAATGATTAATGAAACATATAATGGAGGGGGTTTCAAAAATTTACCTTGCTATCCTCCATGATTCCCTTCAGGCTAAGTAGCATTTGTGAGGCCATTCTCTTGCATATGGACCTGCTAGTTCGAAGTTGACCAATTCTTCATGGCAGCTTATAGAAGATCTCTTTGGCTTGGGATGGATAAAGATTCCCACATTGATATATTCACATTTTCTTCTTCATTTGATAAATGATGCTAAATGGGGATGAAAGATATCTTTTCTGTCCTTTAGCTCCGCACATTCCTTTCTTGCGCATGGGCAGCAACAACGACATTTGAGTTGGTTTAAAAGGTGGTTTGGGCTGTCCTTGCATGTTTGGAGCTGAATTTTGCTTACCAACACCTTGTGGAGTGATGGAAGGTTGTAGATCACTTGGAGCCAATGACCGCCCTTCACCCATATTCCTCTTCTTTGATCTTGTGTTAGCTGCTACACTCGAGAAATTGTTTGATTTATGCCACAAAATCCTCACTACCAATTCGAAGTGTGGTATCATTTGGAGTTGTGTTTTGCTTTGAGATGTCCCTTGTTGCTGATTTGTTTCTCGACGAACTTCACCTTCTACGCCAGTAGTTGTCACCATCAAGGCTTGGTTCAAAGCACCATTGAAGCATATAGATTTGTTGTGACCTTCATTACATGGTAAACACCAATCATACTCTTGAGCTATATTGTTTTGGATCGCACTAATGCTTTAGAAGCATATACGACATTGGGGGTATAGGGCTAGAATGGTCTATTAGAGGGAGGCCTTAATTGGCTTTGATTTTGATTTGCAGCTGAGTGGTGACCTATTTTGTTGGTATGGGGGCTAGCCTGCAGTCTGCGCTTGAGGCCGATGATACGGTCTAGCACTTTGAGCTTGTTGTCTTTTGATAGTCACCATCTCATTTCCAAGGTTCTCGCAATTGTTTCATAACCTCTTGGAGTTCATTTGAAGCACTAGAGGATGAAGTAGAAGTTTCATTTGAACTTTGATTTCTAAGAGTGGGAATAGGAGCCAAAGTGGGTACTGACTAGTGCTTAGATTTTCTAAGTTTAGATACAAGGGCATGGGAGGCCTAGGAGCCACTTACCGGCTTGAATAAGACATTTTTCAGCCCTAATGTCAATGCTTTATAGCGCGAAGGTAAGGTTGTGCCTCCCATAGATTGAATTAACATAGAAATATCGAATTCAAAGCCTTAAGATAGTATAGAAAAGCACCTTGGTGTTGGCACAGCTGACCCACCGGAATCCTATCCCAAGACCTTTGAAATCTGAAGTTGAAGTCACCACCGCTCATTGGGAGCTCTCTTGATAGTTTTCAATTGTTCTAGTAGAGACAAATTGTCTCCTTTTATCCAAATTACTCATGGAGAACTATGCATAATCGATTCCAATTTTGGATAGTACCGGCTCCAAGGCGGCTAAACCATTGCAATGCCTTCCCTTTGAATGAAGATGCCAACAATTTGACAAAGACATCCATTTCATTTATCTCATGGTTTGCACAAACGTTAGCAATGTCTTTGACATGATCACCAGGAGTGGTATGATTTTCTCCAGTGAAAAATGGAATGTTCTTCAATGCTGCAATTGGAACTAGGTTCTATGCATTGAGGGCAAGCGGGCTGCTGCCAGTGAAATTGACAAAGGGATTCGGTGGTTGCACCATTCTGATTGGCCTGAGAACCCTTGTTGATGCGAGAAAAGGTATACCAGGTGGAGGTGTAGACAAAGCCCGGTTAGGTGGAGATGGTGATCTTTGTGGTCTTCTTCCTCTCCTTCCTCCTCCTGGTGATAGTTACAAGTGGACAAATAGCCCCTCTTCTCGAGTATCAGACATGGTTAAAATTCTTCTCATATTCCTAGGTAACGTTTGGTGCTACACTGCTTGCTGAATTCTACCCCTTCAGAGTCGCCAGATGTGTTAGATAATGAGCCTCAAAAGGCTAGATTATGCCAGGTTACACACCAAACCTGACAAATATTAAAAATAGAATTTTCAAACCTTGAAGGTATAGTTCCTCAATTCGATTATTGGGTATTGTTGTGCAGTTACTAATCCCCAAAAGGTACGGTGAAACTTAGGTCATGCAAGGTAACATACAAAACATGAAACACACTGTGTTGGAACTTGGGACATGTTCAACACAGGGAAAACCCGAAATGCTAAAAACCATGAAATTTTGAAATTCAAAATATCAAAAATCTAAGAATACCCTTTTGAATATTATCCCCTGATCTATCAACTAGTGAAATTTTTACTTGTTTCGAGCAAGTTAAGTCCTTGAAAATTGATTTCAAAGTTCATCCTGGAAGGTGGAAAAATTTGAAATTGTAAAACCTGTAAATTTTTAGTCCAAATTTCTTGAAAATTCCTTCAAATCTTGTGGAATGACCTCTTGGTCCCACCAGGTGTGCCAAAACTATTGATGGTAAATTACAACACCCCTGGATGTCTGTAACTCAATGGGTTGAGACTCTCAGTGCGATTGCATAACATGGAGCTTTTCCCAAGTGTGGGACCTTGCGAAATCGGAAAAGCTCTCCGGATGAAGGCTGGTTCCTATTCCTCTGTTTAGATGCACACGTAAAAATGTAGAGGGTTTACTCAAAACCTAAACTAACTTTCCAAGGAGATAGGGTAAGAAGATGCATAAAATAAAACCTAAACTACAAAGGTGATGCACCGAGGAATGAAGAACACCTGTCTTGCCAATAAACATAGACCATTAAAATGAAATGCAAGATCGGGAGGATGCAATTAAAAATAGAGAGGGTTGAGAATCATCCACAGACATGCATTATTTTCTCCAAAGATTGATACAATACACTACTACGAATGTCAAGAGGCAAAGTTGCATTACGCTTTTAAATGGGAGGTTCGAACTCCACAAATTCACTCGCCAAAGAGAAGAAGGGAGGGGCAACATAGGAATGTTCGACCTTTAGAAAGAAGCCCCTCCTTACAATTTATAGGAATAATGAGAGAGAAAAGAGAGAGGAAATCCAAAACTACCCCAACCACCTCTAGGTTGCATTTAATTCATCTCATTATGGTGGTAGGTGAGAACCCTAGCGACCCCAAAAAGTGGCGAACTGTATTTTGAATTTTTAAGAATTTTTTCTCACCCAATTAAAGATATCCAATCGTAGTTGGATAGAGGACCTCGTAAGATTTCTAAAAAGTCCAACCTTGCATTAATCTGAGCTCCCTGTGAAAAGTTATGGCCATCTGAATATCTGGGTTAGGGTCTACTTCCTGTCAGCGCTCAAAATGTTGCACCTCCTGAAGGTGCGCCTTGGCGCATCCATCCTTATGTCGACATATCCTTACGTGTGCCCAGGTGTAACTTTTTCCATGTCAACACTCTATTCTCAGTGCCTTTAACCTGCACCTTGGTGCATCCATGTTTGTGTCGACATCTTCTTACATGCGCCATAAGCGCAAATTTCTTCATGTCGACACTCTGTTACTGTCTGTGCCGAGGCGCATCTATTTTCATGTCGACATCCCCTTACATGCACCCTTTACTGCGCCAAGGGCACATCCATTTTTGTGTCAACACCTTCTATCGTGCACCTCTTACCTGTGCCATGGGCGCATCCATTTTTGTGTCGACACCTTCTGTCGTGCGCCTCTTACCTGCGCCATGGGCGCATCCATTTTCATGTCGACACCTTCTGTCGTGCGCCTCTTACCTGCACCATGGGTGCATCCATTTTTGTGTCGACACCTTCTATCGTGCGCCTCTTACCTACGCCATGGGCACATCCATTTTATGTCGACACCTTCACGTATGCGCCTCTTACTGCGCCATGGCAATAAAGTTTTGGTGTCTCGAGTTTCTTTGATTTCCATATTCTTCTGCTTGTCTATATCTACCTGGGGGGAAGATATTTACAACAGCCTCCATGCATCCAATTTCAAAAGAGGGGACAGAGTCGGGTTGAATAGTCAATGTATTGTGACAGAACCAATGGAGGGTGCTAAGTGTCAACATGACACAAACTCAAGGGTCAAATAAAGAGAGGGTTTTTAGATGATTTCTGACCGCCACATGTCCCCTGGTCCAAGAAAATGACCCTACCGAATAAAGGACTTAGCCAAAAACATATAAATTGAGTATGTCGGTGGAGGAAACCATGTGTCATCCCCATGCCATTTCAAGAACAAAATATAGAAGCCACCCTTGAATAAGCGCCAGCCCTCCACGTGTCCCATATAGAAAGGGGGTCATTTTTCAAACCGGTTTTCCCACCCTTTTGTATGGATCCAATACAAACTTCGAAGGGGCATATCTTTCGACTTAGGGCTCAAAATATTACAAATATGACACCGTTGGAAAGATCTCAGCCTTGTCTACGCCATGGAGATCTGAGACTTTAAGTTTGGGGAGGTTAGGTGGGAGAAAATTGAGAAATTTCTTCAGGGCCATCAATGCAGGATCTATTTTTGGCCCAAAACCAGATTGAATTTCAATTTGATCCACCATTTCCTCCTTCGAGGTGCTAAATCATAAATGATATAATCAAGTCATATTTAAGCATAGATTCAATGGGAGGCATTAATAGTGGTGGTTGAGATTCAGAATATTTTTTTCCCGCTTCTATCTCTTTATCCCCTCTGTGTTGGATCTATAAAGGCAGGTTCGAAACCCATTCTAAAGGGTTGGACATTCTTTTGTTTTGTAGGCTCCCCTTTTCTTCTAGCAAAGGAATTCATGGAGTTAAGACCATCCATTTAAATTGCAATATGTTTCTTTCCTTCTCGCTATTTATAATGCATTGTATCAATCAACGAGTAATAAAACACGTTTGTCATCGATTTTAGATCCTTTCTTAGCTCCTTTGCTCTCATCCGGTCTTTCATTATTAATCTGGTCATCCATGCTTGATTATTATATGTATTTTATTGATTTGTGTCTATCAATGAACTAATGTTCATCATTACTTTGATGTATCACCTTGTACCTTAGTTTTTATTTCTTGTATTCCTTTTATCCCCGACTCCTTGGTAAATCTTATATTAGGTTTAGGAATAGGTCCTCTACAAGTTTTCACGTATGCACCTAAACAAAGGAATAGGAACCAACCTTTAATTTGGAGAGTTTTAGTCATTTGCAAAGTCCCACACTTTGGGTAAAACTCAATGTTATGTGAAACAAATGAATCTTCCTTAGAAAATTAGATCTCACAACTCATTTGGGGGTGCTATGATTTTGCATTAACAATACAATCTCTCCCACTAGAAAGAAAGGCCTATTATGCTTATATCAATAATGATTATTTTCCTTTCCATTATTTTATGAAAAGTATTCACAACTCAACATTCCCTGAGGATTTAATTATGTCTACATTTACATGTTTTTATGGTACTAACAATCCCCATTTGCATCTTAAACATTACCATCTAGCTATGGCTTCATACTCTAATGATCGATTATTTCTTAAATCCTTTTTCCATAGTCTTACAGATGACACTCTTCAATGGTACACACATCTACCCTTTGGATCTATTAGTACCTATTATGAGATGGAAGAAGCTTTTCTTCATCACTTCATACTCAACAACAACCCTAGAGTCACATATGATCATTTACCTAGCTTACATCAAAGGAAAACAAAACCTATTAGTGATTACATTTTACGATTCAATGATTACATGCATCAATTAGTCTTCCAACCTATTGACTTAGAAAAGTAATTCATCTTCTATCATGGTTTGATTCCCACTTTAAAGAAATGATTGCAATATGACACATGTGAATCATTCATACTCTTGTGCTATAAAGTCATTGACATAGAATATGATCTTATTGTTACACATGTTATAGATATTTCTCCTCTCACTTACTACAATTACCTCATCAAGCTCCTCTCCAATACACTCTATTGAGAAACCTCCGAAATACCAAATCCTCCACCTTATAAGAAATTACATTCATCTCCTCCTCTGCGTACGGCTACACCTTAGGCTTCTCCTCCTATTTTTGGAACCATTACATTTTTCCAATCATGCTTGACCTCATGATGTGTTGCGTACATTACTTAACAAGTGTTTGATTCACTTACCTTCTAATCGGGATCATTCACCTCATCACTTGTAGCACTAGTGGGATAGACCAACCGTAATTATCATCATATCAATGGCCATCGTAATAATGATTTATGCGCACTTCATGATTGCTTGAAAAATTTAGATGATAAGGGTTTCATTTCCTTTGGCTCTAGATCTCATGAGTGGTCTATATATCCACTCCCACGTATGGGTGGTGTTACTTTGGTTAATTTATATCCTTCATCTAGTGCTAATGTTATTATTTGTCCACCACCAAAGGTCATTGCTCATGTGTGTCCTCTATCTCATCTGTCCACTACTACACCATCCCATGTACCATGTAATGCTACCACTACACATGGGATTCCACATCCCTCGACATCTTGACTTCCCACCACTGCTCCACTCTACATTCAATTTGGCTCATATACTCAAGTTGCTTTCATTCAAAATGCTTCCACTGCTCCTCCTCGACTTGGTATTTGGTAGGTGATTTCCACCACTTCACCCCTCGATGATGCACTCGTGTTCTTATGGTTATTACCTGACTGATAAGGGATTTGATATAATAATAACATCTCTTCACTCTTGTGTTATACATGTTATCGATCAATATATCTTGCACACACCATTATATCATTTCTTGATGACACACTCTTTTTGTACAGTTCATTCTTGGTGTTGAGGGGTCTTATATAAATGAACCTTATCATCTATACACTTTGGGGCAATTGCTATTCTCCCTCCCCCTCTTCATCATACTAACATGTGCCTCATTAAATTATTATGACTATTTGATACTCTTACACATAGAAACTAATCCTATAGCCCCATATTCTCGTAGAATTCATTGTAGTTGTATCTTGTATCCATAGCCATCCCCTATAGTCTCAATATTGGCATCAATATCATGGTGTCTAGCCCCTCCAATATAACATAGATCTATAGGTGTTTGTATCCATCTTCCTGCCATAAACACCTACACATCATGCAAAGAAATATATTTGTCTTATCCCACTCTCTTTGTGGTCCACCAACTAGCCTTAGTACCACAATATGCTCATAGGCCCAAACATGTAACAATGTGGTAGCTCCAATACCACCCCCATGCTCCTCCTATGTAAATCTGTATAGATCCCTATATAGGTGGGCCAATACACATCATACCCAAGCATACCTCGTACTCTCCTTCTTTATCTCGATGACATATGTCATGCATCTTATATAATATGCCTACACTACCACCCTCCACCGCACGATTGTGAAGCAAACACCACAACATTAAAATTTAAAAATCATGGAAACCCCGATCTACAAATAATATCCAAGGTAATTTTGACGTCGGTATGAACTCGGGTCCCCATAAAATACCACCTAGTGGCCCTCATCTGTCTTTGAGCATCATCCATGGCCATAACTTGAACCCGCTCACGGATGATAGGAAATCATAGTATTGGATACATATCCTCTAGCATAACTTTCATCTCTCATATATGTAACCAAAAGGTGCAAGTATCCGCATGCTACCGCTCACATAAGTTCATGATCATAGGCATATTATGGGGCACACACCCCATATTTTCTATGTGTTGTATGCCAACATGGTCTAGAACATCCCACTCATCATATGAAAACCCCAATCCTAAACATGTACTCAAGTGGAGGCCATCATGAAACTCTATGGAATGGATATCCCTCTACATGCAACAAAAAAAACAACAAAAACACCATCAAAAGATAATACATATATAAATTCAACCACCAACAACATCTATTTTCCCATCTACAACACTCTGTGCTCATCCCATGCATTTTGGGACGCTAGTGCCCAAAATCGGACCGAGCACCCATGAGTAGGTCACTAGCGCCCATTCCTGGGAGCTAGTGTCCCGAGGGTCATTAGAGCCTTCACCGATATTTTCTAAGTCTAAAACACCAAGAAAGAAAATACAAAATTTTATCAAAAAATTCATATCAACACATTTTTTTTGCAAAAGATGACACTTACTAGCTCCACTATCATACATGATGCAATAGGAGTTGTCACCATCTAAAACCGAATCAATTGTGGTGCTCTCACTTGAGGAATATTAACACATCCGAACTCACAATCACACTAACGAAATAACCAAATGAATTACCTACTCAATTTTTCACATTTCTATTTATAGAAAATCCTAATTACCTACCTTATTATAGTCATCATTTGTAATCATTTTCTTGACTAATGCACACTACATGATTTCAATCATAGCTTGACAATAATTACTCTAATTTCTATCCCGTTCACGTAATTCTCTTCGAATGCTTCTTGTTAATTCATCACACACATTTTACACATAATATTTCTCCTTAACATCATCACTATTTTCTATACACATAATTTTTTAATATCCATCATATATTCTTCACTACATCATTACACGCTTACTTTTAGCTCAACGTTACATCATCACAAATCCAAACACTATGATAATTCACCACCAGAACTCCTCGTGCTATTATTATTTACTAATGCACAACCTTTAGTTTGGTGGATGTAATATAGAAACACAACAACAAACATAACTAAAGAATACCATAGATTATGATACGAAGGATTGACGAAAATATGAAAATATAGGTGTAAATTATAATATCAACATGAAATTGTTACATTATCATCCATGAGGTACTTCAAGTGTTACTGACTTCACTTTCCTTCCAACAATAACTATGGGAGAAACTTCACAATTACACCTCTTAATAGCTTCTTTAACACACCTTCAAAATGATGGCTTACTCATATAATATTTCTCACTACTTCCTTCTATGCTAAATGAGGGGGTGGCCTCTTTATTTATAGGAATTCAGGCTTATCCACCCTATCTCTAAGATAGGATAGGAAATCTCTTCCGGCCAATCATATTCCATGCCTAAACTCTTGCCTTTACATGTATGCTTATCTTATAAGATAAGATAACCCTTATCATCTCACATGGGTTCCACCTTTTTAGACTTTTACACAAATAAAATACACAAAATATTTATGACATCACTCTTTGCCCTTATTACAAATATAATATTTCTAATTCCTAATCATGTAGACCCTACTTTTCTACTTACCCAATATTTGACATTTTAACATTACCCGACCACTTACGACAAATATTTATTGTTTACAACATTCCTATTGTACTTTGACTATTACCTTACTCTAATTTATTGGTGGCACCGTACTGACGGTGCCGTTATCTTCTATTGGATGCCACTACTAATTATACTTAACAACATCTTATTCCTAATACATACATTAATAAAATAGAAATTACGGAGGAAAATTTTAATGTTGACATTTTCCCCCTTCCTAGCTTCTACTCCATCCTCGAGTAGACTCTTATGGACATTCTGAAGCTGGTGCCTAGAAAATATTTAACTTGTCATGGTTGACCCATTTCGTAATGGGATTACCATATAATTCCTCCAGTCAATATGTACCATTTTCATGCACAATTGCTATTTTGTAGGGCCCCATCCATTTGGGAATAAATTTTCTCTGAATTTTATTTTTGTAGTTGGAATCATATACTAGAACCAAGTCATTCACATGAAATGGAGACCAATGGATATTTTGATCAAAGTATTCCTTCTCGCTTCATTTTCTTCTTATATCTTGTATCCCTCACTATTTCCCTCATTTCCTCTAGCAAATGAAGATGAACCAACCCTTTTTTACTCAATCATTTAATCCATCCTTTCATTTTTTATAACTCTCATAGTGGGAATATCAAACTCAATAGGAAGAATTGGATGAATGCCATAAGCCAATCAAATGGGGAGTATCCTGTTGCTGACTTTGATGTTGCCCTATATGCCCACAATGCTGCATGGATCCTTTTATCCCACTTATGTACCTATAAGGTTGCATCTTTTGCTAGAATTTGACATAACACAAAATTTGTTTGTTCCACTTGTTCATTTGTGCTTGGCTTGTATGTTGTTGCCTTCCTGTGCTTAATAGAAAAATTGTTGATTAGAGCTTCTACCACCTCATTAATGAAGTGGCTTCCTTGATCTGTTATAATTTCTAATGGGCAACAAAATCTAGTGACAATGCATTCATATATGAACCTTGCCACTTCATCCATAGAAGTTGTTTTCAATGGCCTAGCTTCAACCCACTTGGTTAAATAATGTGGCAACTACAATATACTTATTTTGGCATGGGGTAGTTGGAAGTGGACCTACAATGTCTATTCCCCACTTTTCAAAGGGACCAAGTGGAAGAATAGGGCATAATGGAGCTGATGAAGTCTTATGGTTACCATGTGTTTGAAAAATATCACATGTCTTACAATAATTATAACAATCTCTAAAAAGAGTGGGCCAGTGATAACCTGCATCTAAGATCCTTCTTGCTATAAATTGTCCAGAGAAGTATCCTCCACATGTACCATTGTGGAATTCATCTATCATATCCTTCCCTTGATCACGTCCAACTACCCTCTTGTACTATCCATCAGGTCCTATTCAAAATAATAATCCATGCGAGAATAGAATATGGACGATCGGCTTGAGTAATCTTCCTCTTAGTATTTACATTGGCACCATCGGAAACTTAAATTCATTCGGATAATTCCAAATATCTATGTATTCATTAGGGATTGTGTCAAGGGATAACAATGTTGCATCTGTGAAATCATCATCATCACAAGATGAACCTAAACCATCATAGGCTTGAGAGAGTGCATCTTGCATTGACATGCTTCTTTCCCGGTCTATCTATAATATCATATTCAAATTCTTGTAAAAATTATCCATCTTGCTATCCTCCCCCCGATGGATTAGGCTTATTTACAATATATTTTAGAGCATGATGATCTATTACAACTATAAATTTCTACCCTAGCAAGTAATTTCTAAACTTATTTACAACAAAAATGATATCTAGAGCCTCTTTTCGCCATATATAATTTACCTCAAAGATCGCTCATTTGTCTCGCTCCCAAAGTAAACTGGATGATCATTCCCATTTTCATCCTTTTGGCTCGAGTACTCCTAGTGCTGCATCTAAGGCATTAGTATACAAATGAATGGATTGCTCCAATCTGGATTCTTTAAAAGTGGTGAAGCCACAAAACCTTCCTTCAATTGTTCAAAAGCTTCATGCACCTTATTTCTTGGTTCATAAGTAACATCCTTCTTCAAGAACTGGGTTAGTGGTTGTGCAATATTTGAGAAATTCTTGATGAACCTTCTATAGTAACCCACATGGCCTAAAAATGATCTCAACTTACTTCTATTCATAGGAAATGGTAACTCTTTGATTTTTGAAACTTTATCAGGATCAGTACCAATACCATCTCTAGATACAACATGCCCTAACAAAACTCCTTTAGAACATCTAAAGACAAACTTTGTAGGATTTAATGAGGCTTGTGCTTCATCTAACCTTTGAAATGTTGTCTCCATCTGGTGCAGGTGGTCCATCTTGCTCCCATAGATGTAAAAATCATCTAGAAATACTCTGATGAAGTTCCCAATGTAGGGTTCAAATACCCTATTCATCAAGCGTTGGAACATTTCCAGAGCATTACACAACCCAAAAGGCATAACTCTATAAGAAAATGTTCCCCAAGGAGTGGTGAACATGGTCTTCAATTGATCTTTCTCTGTTATACGAACTTGGTTATATCCACTATATCCATCAGCAAAACTATAGCACTCTGACATACTTCGGCCCAAGATCTGATTTGAGAATGGAAGAGGGTAATGATCCTTATTTGTTGCCTTGTTGAGCTTCTTATAATCAACACAAATGCGTAGTTTCCCATTATTTTTATTGAAATCACAATGGGAGAAACCAATTCCAAATTCTCCACAAAGAAATATGAATCTTGCATCAAGCAACTTATCTATTTCTTCTTTTACGAGTCTTGGAAAAATTAGGATTCATTCTATATGGCATTTGCTTTATGGGCTTAGCACCATCTACCAGCTCAATTGAATTTTCTACCCAACTTACTTGATGGAGTTCCTTATAATAAAAAGTGAATATGTGTATGTACCTTCGAAAGAGATGGAGGTAGGATTCCTTCTCACTCTCCATCACAAAATCACCAATCTTTATTTGTTGGAGACGATCATCAATTTCTTCTTCAGATAATTTTATGGGGTCATGAGTCGGTGTGAGTGGAAGGATATCCACGAACGAAACATCATCCTCACTTTATTCATCTTCGATGTCCACTTCACTTATACTAGAGTAATCAGAGGATGTCCAATCATCAGTTTCATCACTTGAATCCACAGGTTATGCCTTATGATGCTGAGGGATCATGTTTATCTTCACCCTCTCTCTACCACGTCCAAGTGTCATGAAGCCTTCATTCTAGTAGTTTCTTGCATGAACTCTCCTTAGCCATGGTCTTCCCAACAACATTGGGTACGCAACAGTACCATTTTTCATCACCTGAAAGTCTACCACACATACAAATCCCATAACAGATATTGCCACATTTGAAACTACACCTTCTGGTTTAGATTTTCCTTTATTTAATGACCTTAACATAAGTGTTGAGGGCGATCAATTTTTAAACCCAACATTTTCATTACGGACTCGGTCATTACATTAACTACAACACCTCCATCAACTAATACATCATGAATTGAAATCCCATTACATAGTACCTCAGCTTGTGGAGTGTAGGGATCCGCCTCTACCTCCAAAACAGGGACCTCAACCTCCTTCCTTCATCGAGCATTGAGTCCACTTCACAACTCCCACCTTTTCTCAGAAGACATAGCCAAGAGTTGACCATATTTAATATTTATAGGCCTTTTGGATAGATCTTCTAAGATGGAGTATGGTCCTTGTCCCTGTTAAATCAGAAAATCCTGCACACCCAACTTTCTTCTCCTATGTTTCTTACTAGTTTCTCCTTTCATCTTCTTAGGATCATTTCCATCTTGGTTATATTTTTCTTTCTCTATTTTTGTTACAAACACATCTACTTCATTATTTATGCTCTTATCTACTACATCAAAATAATTCACAGGTGATTTTCCTTTATCATTATCTCTTGTACTAGATGTAGAAGCTCTATCTGGACAATTATACTTATAATGACCCTTTTTATAATAACCATAACATACAACTTTAGAAATATTTCTTTTTGGACTTCTATATCCTCCCCGAGAACTAAATTCCTTTCCTTGAAGAAGATTAATAGTTAACTGACCCATCTTCTTGAGAAAATAGTCATACTCATAGATGTACTAGGAGAAATATTTGTGCTCACCAGAGTGGTTATGGATTACGACTAAAGGTGCTGGTGTAGGCTCTACTTTAGCAACAATTTCTTTGGGCTCCTCTTCCATGCTTTCTTATTTCCTTCTTGTAATCTCCTTTTCTTGTTCAATGGTATTTGGGCAGTCATACTTCACTCATTTTCTCTCTCTGGATTCATCCCAAGAATTAAGTGCTTATAGAGGAGATTATCCACGCCATTCATCAACCCATCCGCTAATCCTTCCTTCCGAATCTAGGCATCAAGCTTCCTCCTTAGCTCTAGAACACGAGCATGATAATCTCTTATCTTCTCCTTCTCTCCTTGGGATAGCTTTGTGATCTCGATCATGAGATTTGCATATTTCATTGTTCACCAAATTCTTCAATAAAACTTTCGCTAATAAATCCCATGAATTTTTCACATTATCACCTAGTGTTTCAAACCACCTAAGGGATGAACCATCCAAAAAGGTAGGAAAAATTCAGTCCATTGTTCCTTTCTTATAAGGCAATTACAAATACAAAATTGTTTAAACTCTTTAATAAAGAGGAAGCATCTTCATTAGATTGGGCTGAAAAAACAGAATCTTCCCCATTTTCAAAAATAACCATAGTGAAATACCCACCCACAAGTACAATCAACAAGACTTATGTGCACAAATAATTGGAATCACTATAATAGAAAGTGACTTTGCATCTTTCTACAAAGAAAATAGAAATGACCACAAAAACTATGGTAAAACTTAACTTACTCATGGTAAAAATGACTTTACTTGTGGTAAACACTATTCACGGTAAAAGTGAAGTTATTCACGTTGCGAAATACTATTCACGGTAAAAAGTGACTTTACCATGGTAACCACTATACACAGTAAAAAATAAGGTTACCCTCCAAATGTTTTCTGACTAAGTGGGAATATCTCTCCAAAAAATCCACCAATGAGGAATGGTCCCGGAAATGGAACCAAAATGTCATCACCAATCTGACACTATGATAATTCACCACTGGGAACTCCTCATGCTATGATTATTTACTAATGCACAGCCTTTAGTTTGGTGGATGTAATCTAGAAACACAACAACAAACATAACACAAGAATACCATAGACTATGATACAAAGGAATGATGAAAAATCTGAAAATATAGGTGTAAATTATAATATCAACATGAAATTGTTACAATCTCACCCATGAGGTACTTCAAGTGTTACTAACTTCACTTGCCTTCCAACAATAACTATGGGAGAAACTTCACAATTACACCTCTTAATGGCTTCTTTAACACACCTTCAAAATGATGGCTTACTCATACAATATTTCTCACTACTTCCTTCTATGCTAAATGAGGGGGTGGCCTCTTTATTTATAGGAATTCAGGCTTATCCACCCTATCTCTAAGATAGGATAGGAAATCTCTTCCGGCCAATCATATTCCATGCCTAAACTCTTGCCTTTACATGTAGGCTTATCTTCTAAGATAAGATAAACCTTATCATCTCACATGGGTTCCACCTTTTTAGACTTTTCCACAAATAAAATACACAAAATATTTATGACATCACTCTTTTTCCTTATTACAAATATAATATTTCTAATTCCTAATCATGTAGACCCTACTTCTCTACTTACCCAAACTTTGACATTTTAACATTACCGGACCACTTATGACAAATATTTACTTTTTACAACATTCTTATTGTACTTTGATTGTTATCGTACTCTACTTTATTAGAAGACCACATCGACGGTGTCATTATATTCTATTGACGCCACTACTAATTATACTTAACAACATCTTATTCCCGATACATACATTAATAAAATAGAAATTACGGAGGAAAATTTTAATGTCGATAGTTCATTCTCACCATCACCCTCCTTTCACCAAAATTTCACCAAAAGGGGAGCATATAATTGGGGTAATCCTATAATTCACCTCACACCATTACATGATTAATTGAAATTTATAACCCAACATTATAAAAACATTTCTCATACATCATGCAACACTTCACATCATCTTCTATCGATTCACCCTAATAACCTAACATGGGGGAAATATGTGTAAAATATTTCGTGAGTAACCAATCAATCAAAATAAAATAAATCTTCCACTATTCAATTAATCAAAATGAAAAAATGTATTTATCCTCCTAGATGATCGAACATTGGAGTTATATCAATAATTTCCCAGATGACCTAACATGGGAATTTATTCTACATTTTACGACTACTTCCAGATGACCTAACTTGGAATCCAACACATACACATTATGGCAATACCCATGGAGTGGGGAAAATGAGATGTCATTTCCTTTCCTATACTAGTCATATATGGGTTATCATGTTTGATCAAAATTATATCCAAATCAAAAAATCCAATCTATGTCCACCTACAACAACTAGATCTTTTGAGGATGTAGTTAAAGTTGGAGGGTAAAACTAGACCTCTCTCCCTACACTATTACTCTATCATCGGACCCAAATCCTCAATTATTCTCTCTCACACACACACACAATTGTTTTGGTAATTGATCACTCCCTACCCCATCACATCTTCATCAATGAAAAAAATCAAAATATCTAATCATTCATCAATCTCGTTTAATGCTCCCATTATTTGTCCCATATATCTCATTATGCCACATGGATCAACATATTAATCCATGGTTCACCATGCTATATGTTCTCATTTGGAACGTAATTATACTACACTCTCCACATACTTCGATGACATGGGATTCTCTCGAACTTCTCTTAGGTATGCATCTCTATCTATTTTATTTTACTAATCTTTCGCTCAATGACATAAAAGTGGGGAAAAATGTAGAAATAAAATCAGGCACTTACTACTATTATTATACTTTGAAAGTATGTTGTTTTATATATAAATCTTGCGTAAGAAAAGTATTCATTGATGACCCATTCCATAGTCCATTTGTCTTTCTTGTGGGTCTTTATTTTCTTTTATCTTCAACACTTGTCACTCATACACACAATTCCTATTAGGTCACAGGAACCCTAGATATTTCAGTTCTCACTCATCTATCATCATTTGTCTCTAGACATTAGTGCCCCACTAGCACTAGGTTATCCTGTCCCATTTTGGATTCCCATGTTTTATTTATGTGTGATTTTATTTTTGACATTTTAGGTCAGTTTTTATGTTTTCCTCCCATCTCCCGAGGTACTAGTTGGCATGTCAGGTCATTAGTGTCAAAATTCAAACAAGAGATCCCTATATAAACACAACATACATACCATTATAAGGGTGGACAATTCTTATCAAGGGCTAGCTATCTACATACATCAAGGGATTGCATTTGGGCACATTACTCTGCATACACACTGCATAGGAAGGGGAGTTCATTCTATTCCATCCACACATTTGCATTTTTATCTAGCTATTTCCTATTATTTTGGTGTCATTGGCGCAGGAATACCTAGGAGAACTATTACACACACAAGCACATAGAACTACATTGGTTTTGAGATGTAGTGCAATGCTCATTGTAATTCCATCATTATGGTAGTTGAGGATAGTTTGACCCCTCATTTTACATCTGCTGCTTTTAGGATTTTATGTCTATTTTAGGGTTTTATAGGTTTATATTTCATTACAAGTTTACATGTACCTCTATGATTTAAGTGTGACATACAAGAGACCAAAGGTGAGGAAGTGTGCTACGTCCTTAATCATATATCTTATATTGGATGTATATAGTTGAATTGTGGCTATCATAACTTATTATCATTATGTATCTCTTTCATATATGTTATATTTTCATTAGTGGGTCGGCCTCGGTGTTGGCCATAGCATATGAATAATATATATAGGGGTTAGTAGGTAGTATTTGATCATCATATTCAGCATTCAAGTCTTATTTTCTGGTTTGAGGTTGCCCCTTGAAGTGGCTAAGCTATTCTTCTTGCACATTGAGATCATTTATCTAACATATTGTGTTAATTGGTGTTATATTACTGTTGATAATCATATATATACAAGTAATTACAATTCAAGTGGTATCAAAGCTTGAACTCGGCCAACATTGTATCAAACCCTAATTGTGAATTTTCATCCATATCTCAAAATTGGTAGTTAATTTTTTTGTAACATTTTTTTGGTGTGGCAAAATCATTCAAGTAAGCTTCCCTCTAAATTTTAAGAATTTTTGAATTGTTTTGCAAAATTTATAGCGGTTTTATGTTTTTTCATAATTCGGCTACCTAGGGTGCAATCTATCGAATTATTCAAAGTTAATTACATTTTTAGAAATAAAATTAAAAATTATTTTAAGTTTTTTCTTTAAGTTTTATAAAATTTGGCCGAATTCCTATTGAAATCCCAAACCCTAAATTTTGACCTTGATCCTTAAATCTTACCATTTTGGGGCATCATGGCTGGGCCTTCGATAAGAGGAAAAAAATCCCATCACTCCAGGTAAAACACCTGATAAGGATGAGATAATAGTTGAGGATTTAGAGTCAGAAGGGGTATCTACAGAGTCCTCAGGGTTAGGGTTTACTTCAACTGACCATACTGTCAGTTATCTTGAGTTAGAGTTGCAAACCTCGAGGGTAGAGTGGCCAACAAAGAAGATGTAGAAAATATTGGACAACGATTGGAGGATTTCATTCACCAATTTAGTTACAATATCATGGGTCATCATATCCTTCCTAATCAGCCACAACTCAATCATACTCATATTAACCAGGGTGGATCTTTAGGTCAAAGTAATAGACAAACTAGCCAAGGTGGATCTGCAAACATTACCAATCCAAATACAAACACTCTGCAAGCCCATAACATGATTCCAAAAGTAGAAATGTGTAAGTTTAATGGAAATGATCCACTCAATTAAATTAACTAGATGGATAATTTCTTTGATCTTCATCAGATTGCATCAGGAAAAAAGGCTACCATGGCATCATTGTATCTTGAACTCACCAATTCATTTGGTATTGATGGTTATGTGCTTAAAGGAAAAAGAGTGGCCTCAATGTTACATGGATAGTATTCATCGAAGAGTTGCAATTGCACTATAGTTCTAGTGTGTCGAGAAATTATTTCAATCAACTAGTGAAGCTTAGACAAATAGGAACAATCAAAGATTACATCCATGAATTCCAAAACATTTCCGTACATTGAGTGAAAAAATATTCTTGAAGATAATTTGAATGACTTATTTCTTGGGGTTCTTAAAGAAAAAATTGAGACTGAGGTGGGTATGTTTAATCCTCATAATGTTTCGACTCTATGATCATGGCATGTAGGGCGAGAGGAAAATTTCTTTCTAGTAGGAAACAAACTGCAAATATCGAGATCGTAGCACCCTTCACCCATAATTCCGTCAACCAGTAAGACCGACACCTCAAGAAATTGAAAAAATAGAGCCAAATGGTTATATTTTAATTGTGACAACAAATTCAGACTAGGACATAAGTGTGCTAAAAATAAGTTGTTCTACATCGAAGGACCTCATGAAGAAGAATAAAATGAAGAATATGGAGAGGTAAAGCCAAAGGAGGACTTAGGAGATCCCACCAACATGCCATGCAATTTTCGATATTAGCACTCCCAAACTCTCAAAGTAGTTGGATTCCTAAAAAAATAGGGTAACAGTGTTGATTGATTCGGGAAGTACTCACAATTTCATCAATCATAAGTTGGCGGTATGTTTGAACTGCTTTGTTTATCCATCTCTAGAATGTCAAGTCATGATTGCTGATGGGAAAATTGTTAGTTGTTCAAGAAAATTCCATAACATTAATCTTGCCATGGAAGATTACTTTCTAACTAGCAATATGTATGCCATTTCCATGGGAGGAGAAGATATTGTGTTAGGGATTCAATGATTTACCACCTTAGGAACCATTAAAAGGAATTTCCAAGAGTTGTTCATGTAATTTTAGTCAGATGGGAGGAATTTTAAACTAAAAGGACTAAGAGCAAAGTCCCCACAGATGGTAAGTTCTCATCAGATGCAAAAATTGCTTAGAAAGGGTGCAAAAGGGTTTGTGGCACAACTATTTTCATTAGAAGCACATCATTCCAATACATTTATACCCGTAGATATGCAAGCAGTTATAGATGAGCACTCAGTGGTGTTTGGAGAAATGCCCAAGGGCCTACCTCCGAAAAGAGACCATGACCATGCCATCCAACTAGTACTAGGGAGTCAACCACCCAACATCAGACCTTATAGGTACCCATATATGCAAAAGAGTGAGATTGAGAAGATAGTTCAAGAAATGTTAGAAGCAGGACTTATTCATCATAGTCAAAGTGCTTACTCTTCTCCTATAGTGATGGTACGGAAAAAAGATGACAATTAGCGCATGTGTCCAGATTATAGGGAACTCAATAAGTACACATAAAGATAAGTTTCCTATTTCTATAATTGAAGATTTTCTAGGTGAGGTACATGGTGTTGTTTACTTTACAAAACTTGATATTCATTCTAGATATCATCATATTAGAATAAGGGATGAATATATTCATAAAACAAATTTCAGGACACATGAAGGACACTATGAGTTCTTGCAATTCCTTTTGGAATGACAAATGCACCCTCTACATTTCAAATCTTGATGAATTCCATATTTAAGCCATTTATTTAAAAAAAAAAATTAGTGTTCTTTGATGATATATTAATCTATAGCAAAACATGGGAGGAACACCTACATCATGTAAATTAGGTGTTGGAAACTCTTGAACAGCGTCAACTTTATGTAAAGACTTCTAAGTGTTATTTTGGTGTAAAGGTGGTTGAATATCTGGGTCATATTGTCTCTTATGAAGGTGTTAAAGTGGATCCTGACAAGATAAAATCCATGCTTGAATGGAAGGTTCCCAAAACCCTAAAACATATCCAAGGATTTTTGGGGCTTACCATTATTATCGTATATTTGTAAGGAATTATGGAAGCATCGCAGACCACTCACAACTTTATTGAAGAAGGAATATTTCCATTGGAACGAGCAAGCTACTATGACCTTTGAGAAGTTGAAGTAAGCCATGTGCACCACTCAAGTTGTAGCCACCCCAGATTTTTCAAAAACATTCATTGTTGAATGTGATGCTTTAGGGTATGGTATGGGGGTAGTACTCATGCAAGAAGGGTGACCCATTTCCTTCGAGAGCTGCCAATTCGAAGGTAATAATATCTCTAAACAAGTTTATGAGAAAGAAATCTTAGCAATACTTCATGCGGTGAAGCAATGGAGACCATATCTAATGGGATGGCATATCAAAGAAAATATAAATCATGATAGTCTAAATACTTCTTAGAGAAACGTTTATCATCAGAAGAACAACAGAAATGGGTCTAAAAAATGTTGGGGTATGATTTTGAGATAATATACAAGAAAGGGAAAGAAAATGTAGTTGTTGATGCTTTATCTCGGAAGGATGAATCTACCTAGGCATTATTGTGTGCCATATCTCAGACATATTACAGGGAGGATTGGATAGAGGATGCAAGGTCCGAATGAAAAATGATCTAGGTACACAAAATTTCATTCATAATCTCTAACAAGATCCAAGCATGTCAAAAAAATTTGTATGGAAAGGAGATGTTTTATGGTACAAAGATAGATTATATCTATGTAAGAATTCAATCTTTAAAATAGGGTTCTATCTGAGCTTCATGCTTCTCCAATAGGAGGTCATTCTGGCTTCTTAAATACTTATCATTGAATCAAGCATGATTTTTTCTGTGAAGGGCTAAAAGGAGATGTCCAAAATTTTGTGGCAGAATGCATGGTTTTTAAGCAAAATAAGGGTGAAACAATTAAGTCCCTAGGTCTTTTACAACCTCTATCTATTCCTAGCCAGAGGTGGGAAGAGGTGTCAATGGAATTCATCACAGGATTGCCTAAATCAGAAGGTAAAAATGTAATCATGGTGGTGGTGGAAAGACTCACCAAATATGCCCATTTTTTTCTTTATCACATCCATTTGTTGTGAGTACAGTAGCAACAACCTTCAAGGATACAATTCAGAAGCTATGTGGGACACCAAAGATTATAGTAAGTGATCGAGACCCTATATTTGCTAGTAATATTTGGACTGACTTGTTCTCATGCTTGGGCACAAAACTAGCTCATAGTTCCTCTTATCATCCCTAGTCTGATGGGAAAATAGAGGTGGTAAACAAGTGGTTGGAGGGATATCTTTGTTGTTTTACATCAGATAAGCAAGCAAGATGGGTCCAATGGTTACCACTGGCAGAATGGTGGTATAACACCTCCTTTCATACTTCATCTAAAATGTATCCTTTCTTGGCATTATATGGGTACCATCCACCATCTATCACTTCATCTTTGAGAGTCCAACCAAAGGTTTGAGTAGTTGAAGAACATATTCAACACCAACAAGAGGTGCTTTCTAGTCTCAGGGAGAATTTAGCCATGTCACAAAACTACATGAAGCGAGTGCACCAACATCGCAGTTGAAAGACATTTTGAAGTTGGTGATTGGGTTTTGGTGCATTTCATATAAGAAAATGTCATTAAAAAATAGAAAATGATAACAATATTTAACCTAAGTATTATGGTCCTTATCAAGTGTTACAAAAGATTGGAAATGTAGCATACAAACTGGAACTTCCTTTGCTACTCTAATTCATCTAGTCTTCCATGTATCTTACCTAAATAAGGTAATTGGAAAAACAATATCAACCCATACTATGCTACTTGAGCTTGATGAAGAGGGAAGAATCATCTTGGAACTAGAATGCATCCTTCAGACATGCACTAAGAGATTGAGGAAAAGGGTCATCACTGAGTATTTTATCAAGTGGAAAAATCTAGACAATGAAGATGCAACTTGGGAGGATGCAAATTTCCTGCAGCAGATCCAAATCTTCTCAACATTGGGGATGGTGTTGCTTTGAAATGGAGGGGAATGTTATGCCCTTAATCATATATATTATATTAGATGTATATAGTTGACTTGTGGTTATCATAACTTCTTATCATTATGTATCTCTTTCATATATGTTATATTTTCATTAGTGGGTCACCTTGGTGTTGGCCATAGCATAGGAATAGTATATATATGGGTTAGTAGGTAGTAGTTGATCATCATATTCAGCATTTGATTCTTATTGTCTAGTTTGGAGCTTTCCCCCTCGAAGTGGCTAAGCTTTTACTCTTACACATTGAGATCATTTATCTAAAATATTGTGTTAAGTGGTGTTATATTACTGCTGATAATCATATTTATACAAGTAATTACATTACAAAGTGTGAATCCCTAGTGACCATATCAAAACTAGGTTATGATCTTTTCTATAGATCCAGAGCCCCAAAAATACCTAGGGTATCCATGGGTTCCCCCCCCTCTCCAGTGCCTCATTCCACCTATTTCGTTGTGCTCTACATTTTTCTATGGTTCGTCATGACACTCCTTGCTTTTTTTTCCATTACATTATCCAAATTGAGACTCATTGCAAGATCAACACAATTTAGATAAGTACTTTACCCCTCTCATTTCCTTTTATAGTTACAATTAAATAAATCATTATTATTTATATTTAATTGTACATCATTTACAAAAATCTTTTCATAACTCTTGGGAATTATTTTGAAGATAACTTAGATCATTTGTCCTTGGTTGAGTAACTCACAACAACAAAGAGAGAACCCAATGAGTAGATGATTGATTTTAACATCATATTTCAAACAATTTGGGACAGATTCCTCAAATGGTAAAACCTAAATACCAACATTCGTTTCTATATTATCCGAGGGATTTGAATAGTGACATTTCAGTCATGATTCAGTCTATCGGGGGTAGAACCTTAATATTTGCTTTTAACATTGCAATTAGGTCTAAAAATAGTCTTATTAATAAAATTAACCCCTAGACCACCTATTCCCTTATTCCCATAAATGCCTCAAGCACCCTATCTTTCCATTTATCCTATTCCCAAGTCGAGCACTCATCCCGCTACATCTACATCCTATTTTCCCATGTAGAAGAAAGATGATGAATAAATGAAGGCCCTGATTAGAAACTTGTCAAATAAAGTCATATATTTAGAAAAATAGTAGGTAAAAGCCTTCAAATGTAATTCTAATCAAGGTTATAACCAATGCCATCAATCCTTTAGAAATCAATATCCAGATCAAAGATATGGGAAGAACCAACAAAATGATATATGATGTGCTAATGCGCACCACCTATTGCAAAAAATCCCTCCTTTGCAACTTCTTCCAATGCCCAACGCAAGCCAAGAACTAGTTGCGCTTCGAACATTATGGCCCCGTAATCAAAATGGTGATTTCCTTGCAACATGCCTCACAATCAATATAGCTATGCTAATGCATTACATGCATAAGCCTACATGATTCAAGCTACTTCAAACTATGAACCTTCCACTAGCACACTTGAGTCGAAATTCAAGAAGTACCAATCTCTTGAGGACAACCTTATGTTATTTAGTGCTAAAGACTTTTGTATAATGATCAATTTTATGGATAGCTCCCGTATACCATGCACCCAAATTTATCATAAAAAGATACAAGAAAAGAAAGCTTGATTCTAGAACGTAAGATTTTGCTCCCGCCACACAAGTTGATCCTAAAAACAAAGAGATGTAGCTCATCTTCAAGCATCAAAGGATGCCCCAACATCATGGTACAAAAATTCATGCATGTGAGGTTCTGTACAATCCTCCAATAAAAGTGGTGTGTGTCCCTCCTTTGGCAGGTCAAGCCTCTACACAAGCTATGGCCCCTACCTCTACATCCGAGAAATCAAGAAAATATGTTCTTATGCCTCAAATGGATAAGTCAATGTGCCTTAAATTCAACATTCTATACCATATGAAGAATACAAATGTAAATGTCACAATGTGGGATGCCTGTGCTATTCCATCTCAACATGATCTATTACATGAATCTCTCGGTACAACTTCCACATGTTGATCAAGTTGTTCAAAAACACAACTACCGTCAATGTCTCTCAAGCAAAGGAAAATAAAGTAAGCATTGTTGTCAAAACCCCACATTTTTTATATTTCCTTGATAATAGGAAAACATGTTGTTCACAATTGTAGGAATGATTCAGGGGCTGGCATACGTCTATCATGTGAAAGAATTTTTTTGATGTCCTAGGTATTGAGTACACCCCTATGTCTAAAGGAGTCATGCAACTTGATGTCTCAACTACCACCCTCTAGGATTCATCAAGGATCTTGAGTTAACCATCCATGCATGTCCAAGCATCACTATCACTCAAGATGTTTCAATTATTGACCTACCTCCTTTGTTTTCCCTTTTCCTATGAAGAGATCTAACTGCTAAAATGGGTGGTTGTTTATTTTCTGATTGGTGTCATATGTTACTAAGAACAAGTTATGCTACTAAATTTACCATACAAGTTGAACCTATATTTTCTTATCATGTTGAGTCATTTGACACATCCCCACTCCAAGCTAATTTCCCAATTCAAGAAGGAAAAAAACAACTTTTAGTTTTGGAAGAGCATCCTATTCCACCTCCTATACTTGATTTAATGCTAGATGAATGGGCCAAAGAGAACTACGAATTTAATCATTATGTATAACCTCTTGAATCCTTTGAAAATAGCATTGGTACTTATTTTATCCTTCAAGAATAAGTTGTATCGCCTACCTTGCTTAAACAAAGTGAAGAATATTCCAAACTATGGAAGTTATACTTTGATGGCTCTAGAAGAAGAAATGGCACATGAGTAGGTGTTTTTATTATTTCTCCCAATGATGAGAAGTTCTTCTTCATGCATAGGATGTAATTTACATGCTCCAATAATGTAGCAAAATATGAAGCGTTGGTGCATGGTATTCTAATTGTTGAAAAGAGATGGATTAAGGCACTGCAAATGTTTGGGGATGTAGAATTGGTCTTCCACCAAGTCACAAAAAGTGTGCAGTAAATAATAATCTTCTTAATGCTTATAAGCCTAGAAATTGGAACCTCTTGGGGATATTTGATGCTCTAAATATGTAGGTGATGCAAAGAAAGATGAACAATGAATCGGATCAGATGATCGTGTTTGGTTCACAATTCTCACCTCTTCAAGAATTTTTCAAAGGAAATGCACAACATGTTAAGATGGTGATGAGGCCATCCATTCCTGACAATGATACCAGATGGAAAGTGTTTGAAAGTGAAGCACAAATTCTCCAATTCATTCATAATGACGTTGAATTCTCTTCAAGCATGCATGTTGATTTGCATGACAATTATGGTGACCAAGTGATCCACCTAAAGAAAAACATGTTTCCTAAACATATGGTCACCTTGGAGGAAATTTTCATCTTTGATGATGAGTTCAAGGGTGAAGAAAATTATATGCCCGTGTAGCTCAAGAAGACTATACTCCAGTGCCTATTGCGTGTGACAAGGATTTTTCTCGAAAAGATTGCACGCATGATGAAAAGTAATCCTTCATCTCTATGCTAGAAATACAAAAAAATCTTCTCGATGGGATTATGAAGGCCTAAAATTGTTTGATCCAAGTGTTTCTCAACACTCCATTGAACTTGATATTAATATCACCCATCGATAAAATAAAATTCCAAATAACTATAAGATTAAGCCCCTTATCATGAAGGATTTATCAAAACTCATTCAGTGAAGATAATATTCCCTATCAAGTTCTCTACTTGGGTCATGAACCTTGTTTTAGTGCGTAAAAAGAATGGTGAAATCAAACTTTTTTAATTTTATAGTTTTTAATAAGGCATCCCAAAAGGATCACTATCCTTTTCCTTATATGGAGAAAATTATGTAGACTGTGGTTTATGAGTAAAGATTTTTAATGATTGATGGGTATTCTAGATTTAATCATATTATGGTTAAGAGGATCAATTCAAAACAATATTTACATCCAAATGAGGAACATATACATATCAAAAGATGCCTTTTAGTCTATCAAATGTAGGCACAAAATTTTAGAGGACCATGAACATTACCTTCAAAGGATATATCAATGATTCCATCCTACTTGACTTGGATGAAATAACTATCTTCTAAAAGTATGGCACGTATCATCCGACACATCCGAAAACTTCTTTAAGAGATGGATAGAATTTGGGGTGTCTCTTAACCAAAATAAGTGCACCTTTGATGTAGAAAAAGGCAAGATTATACCATGTGGTCTCAAGGATTAAATTTCCATCGATCCTAAGAAAATTTAAGTTATCCTTTATCTCTCGTCCTAACGCCCAAGAAAGAATTGCAATTAGTCCTAAGAAAGATAATTTTTTTAATGAGATTCATCCCTAAATTTGTAGGAATTGTTAGCCCCATCATCCTCATGACTAAGAAAACACAGTTTTCTAGTGGATAGCAAAAGAAAAAGAGAGCTTCAATAAAATCAAGCAATAAATTATTTGTGCACCAATACTCATCAATCTAGATTACTCCAAGGATTTCATCCTTTATGCTTATGGAGCTAATGTGAGTGTTGTTGTTGTCTTGACACAAGAAAATGAACAAGTACTTGAGTATCAAGTTTATTTCTTTGTCAAACACTAAAGGCTTATGAATTGAAATATACTCAAATGAAGAAGTAGGTCTTTGCCTTCATGTGTGTGCTAAAGAAATTCAAAAGTATGCTTGCCAAAAATCATGTTAAGGTGTTAGTTTCACACTTTGGTGTAAGAGGATTCATCATGGGAGAAGAAATAAATGAGAAAATAGTAATTTGGGTGACAAAATTGTGGAGTTTGATGTGACTATCAAAGAAAAAAATCTAGTTAGAGGTAGCATGCTTTGCAAGAAATTTACAAACGATGTGTAGAATGATAAAAACTTCACTATTTCTCAAAAAGAACATGTTGTCAATTTTTCCCCTTTTGGAAAAAATTGGACAAGTGGGAGCCTATCATTCCCGGAACTGAAAAGGGCCTCCACGAGGAGTTTCATGACATTTCAAATAGTCGAAGTAGGTTCAGAACAAGGAAATTGGCTTTGGGACCCAAAATCAATAAAACGTATTATATGGGTTTTTATCATGCTTCTATGCATGGCAATATGAATTATTCTGACAAGCGAGATTGGAATGCTCGATTCAATTTCACTAACCTTAGGTATATGAATGTGTGACAAGTTATTTGGAGTAGCTCGGTGAGTTCATAGAGGCCAAAAATAAGTTTTTCGGTTGTCTTCTTCAAATGCAAGGTTGTCAATTCATGTGGAGGGGTACCAAGTTCCAGATATATCTCAGGTGAGTGATAAGTAATCAAGTAAACAAGTAGCTAAATGAGTCGGGCTCAAGCATACTCAGATGAGCTATGAATACCGAATTACAATCATGTAGAGAGACAGAAATAGCTCGAGTCCTAGTGAGTTGCACTGGAAGACAAATCAGGTTAAACTCCCTCATCGAGTTGATAATAATCTGATTCATGTTTTGACAACTCGAGTAGTTCATTGAGAAATATGTGAAATAAGTGAGCCCGACACTTAGAAGATGAGCCATTTCGACCAACTCAAGGTGGGAACTCATGTTAGTATTTCATAC
The DNA here is from genome assembly GCA_018340775.1 of Taxus wallichiana var. yunnanensis. Taxonomy (NCBI): domain Eukaryota; kingdom Viridiplantae; phylum Streptophyta; class Pinopsida; order Cupressales; family Taxaceae; genus Taxus; species Taxus wallichiana. The sequence goes on along the minus strand of CM031237.1, from coordinate 87,291,722 downwards.
AAATAAAACTTGCTACGAAATTGGGATGTCAGGAGTTCATGTGGATGGCATGGATGTGTTGAAAGTTAGAGAGGTTGCTAAGGAGGCAATAGCTAGAGTAAGGAGAGGTGATGGACCTACCCTCGTTGAGTGCGAGACATACCGGTTTAGAGGACATTCTCTTGCTGATCCGGATGAGCTTCGAGATCCTGCGGAGAAGGCTCACTATGCAGAAAGAGACCCAATTGTGGCTTTAAAAAGCTACCTAATCGAGAAAATCTTGTCAAAGAATCAGATCTAAAGTCGATTGAAAAGAAAATTGATAAGCTGGTTGAAGAGGTTATTGAATTTACAGATGCAAGTCCTCTTCTAGAGCGTGGTCAGCTTCTGGAGAATGTGTTTGCAGATCCCAAAGGATTTGGAATTGGCCTAGATGGAAGGGATAGGTGACAAGCTCCCACGCACCAGGCAGCAGGCATGTTGCAGTATAGTAGAAGCCTTTTTGAGTGCTTCCAACAAGCAGGTTGTCCAACTATGTTGTTATCTCTGCTCAAGATTAAATACATCCTCAAATTCGGGATTTTCCTTTAAGATATTTTTATCAAAATTGATTAAGTGTCAGTGAGAGTGTTACTAGGAGACCTGATGAAATTTATTACAAAGATTCTCTATTGATACCTTACTTGTTTTACGATGTAACTCATGGAAGTGAATCTCATAGAGGTGGATCTGTTTCATATCAAAATATTCATGAAGCATAATTTTCTTTGCAATTATATGAGCATCTTCAACGAGTCACTAAGTTGGCAGGCATAAAGGTTTATGTTGGAAATATCTCACCTTACAAGCTATAGCTGAAATGTTTACACCGAGAGTTTGATGTTGTCCTCAAATCTGATGAAGGAAAAGGTTTATATATCAATACGGTAGATGCCTTTCAGGGCCAGGGAGATGTATAGGTGATTCAAGTCATTACAGAGTGTTGTTTTAAGGTAACTCGTACATGGGCATTGAGAACTCGGCTCGATAATGGAGATAGTGTCATGGCAAGCCGATATGATATTTCCACACATGGGAAAATTCCATGATGATTTCCAAGTGGGTTTTCATGAATGGCAAGCCAAAGCATGAACTCCACTAAAGGAGGTTTGAATGCATCGTGGGATGAAAGAAGAGCCCATCTGGCTCGACTCGGTAGGAGGAAAAAAATCATGGTGATCCCGCGCACTGGTGGGAATTGTGGAGATAAGGAACTTACTTGCCAAGTTTGCATGGTGAAGCTGAGGTCAGGCCCCATGGATTTAGAGCTAGTATGCCAAGTTCGAGACATTAGAGATGGCAGGCCAAGTTGTTAACTCTGCGTAGGGGAGATTCAGGAAGCATGGTCAATTGGAAATATTGGGATGGAAAACCAACATGAGACTTCCACATGAGCCATGTAAACAGGAGGATCAGAGCACGTTGGAAAATTTGGAGGAGGAAGTTGATGACCGAGGTATGGCGAGTGAATCACCATATAAACAGGTGAATAAGGAATGATGCCAAGTTGGAAGAATGAGTCAAATGCTGAGTGGAGTGGTGCATGGACCTTGAATGCATCGCAAAGTGAGGAACACCAAACATTGAAAGGATATTGGTTGGGGAAGATCAATGTAACAAAGACCCGTTCAATGTGGAAGTGAATAATGAGTAGTCAAAAGGTTCAGAACTCAGTCATATTACCACTTCGAGGACACTTACAGTGATTCATTGTCATAGTGGTACAACTAAATTGACATTTCCCATGCTTCAATGTAATGCCAGTGCCAATGCCATCCACTTTCAATCTCAATCTCATAGCGTTATGTATAGAAGGTCATTTGAAGGAGGCTCTACACATTCTTCTTACCACACACAACACCCCTGTAAACCCATCTACATATCTTCAACTATTACAAACTCCGTATTTCCAGAATACACTTTCACAAGGTAAACCAATCCACTGTCCCATCAATCACAGAGAATTTACATTTCCCACATGCACAACTATTCAAAATAAGCTCATCAACATGTATGTCAAGTGTGGGAGTTTGGTGGATGCTCGTAACGTGTTTGATGACATGACAGAAAGAGACATCTTCTCATGGAATACCATAATTGTAGCTTACAGAAGACATGGGTTTCCTCACGGGGATTGATACTGTTTCACCGAATGCAACAAACAGATGTCCGACCTGATCAGTTCACCTTTTCCGGCATACTTCTAGCCTGTGCCACAATAAGAGCTTTGGAATAGGGTATGGACATACATCAAAACATGATATAAAGGGATTAAGCATGTATTCGAAGAGAAGCCCTTGAAATACCACATGAATTTCTCAGGGTGATCGTAGGAATCAACATCGAGGAAGAGGCATGAAAATGTGAACATGATCGAACAAGTCTTAATATTTCCCATAGATACAAAGCATAGAATAGCTCAAGAGATCGATCAATCAAAGAAGAGCTCAATGCATGAGCTAGTGCTTGAGTTTATAACCAATGAGCATAGACCCATTGTTGTGAGGGAGTAAGGAACTTAGATGTGCAAGATGGTAAATATGGGCTCGGTACATAGACATGTGAGAGTCCGAGTTGAGCCAACCGGGTGCTCGGGTCGACATGCAAAACAAATCCAGGCCAAGTCAGTTGAAGAGCTCGTGGGGACACACTTGGCGGTGATATTGATGCTAGGAAAACTTAGTAGATTTCGTGTAGAGCTCGCCGAGTTGGAAAGAATTGGCTCAGGAAAGTGTGAATGATAATTCAAGGAGCTCGTGGTGTTGTTTCATGGAGTTTGAACGTGGAATGCATGTGAATATGTGGTCCAAAACAAGAAGAAATAACTCTATCTATCAAGCTAGAGCTATCATAGAGAAATCAATCGATTGAGTGTTGATAGGGCCACGTGACGTGATCCCTAACAATTTTCATAGCTCAAAATCATTTCTAAATAGCACAACATGTAGGAGTGAAATAATTTAAATTCATTGAATTTTTTAACCTCTGTGGGTCACCAATGTATTATAGAACAAAGCCATGAAGTATGATTTAGAGTCAAACTTTTCATATTGTGGAAATGTTGGTACCAAGTCAAGATAAAGACTAAGCTCATGAGTGTCAAAGTTTAATGTATTTGTAGAGGCTTTCAATTTTGAGCTTAAAGCTTCATCTTCACGATGCATGTAGGTGGCTTGGTAATTCAGAATGGCTCGATTTGGAGTTTGAAGCAAGACCGTAGTAGTGGCATTCGTGAGGCAAGTCTTAACTTGCATTAGGCCAGGTTCACAGGATCTACATGCATTTTGGCTTAATGAGGAAGATATACAACTCAGTCAAGGAACCCTATGCATGAGCATCGAGAAGAGCTGGTGAAAGACGAGTTGTGGAGAATTGAGTTCATTTTGATTAGCTCACAAGGTGTTCAAAAAGCCATGACGGTGGGGTAAATTGGCTCCGGTCGAGCTTATAGAGGATGAGCATGTAGAGAATGAACCAAGCTCGTGGAAAAATGGAACTCGAAAGGATAAAACTAACCAATGGAGCTCGGTGACTTCGTGGGGAAGCTCACATATGTTTCACAAAAGGCAATGTGGAATGCATAAATGGCCTCGAGTTAACCAAGGAAAATGATAAGAATCAAGTTTGATAGCTCACCATTCGAAGGACTCAATGCAAAAGAGCTCGATTTCCAAGGTAAGGAAAGAGTTGGTGTGGGGTTCAAAATCGAGTGCAACACCGAGTTAGAGGATTCAAAACTCACCGAGTTGGGCTATGTGTAGACTCTATCCACATGGACCCCCCTCCTCTTCAAGTCAAATGGGTCAACAGGGGGTCCCGACATTATGTTAATTAATTTAATATTTTAACTAAAATATTTTAATAATAATATTTATTATTATTATTTAAATATTCTTTTAATTAATTGAGAAGACTAGGTCATCAGGCAATTAATGACCCATGATGGAACCTTCTCAAGTGATTCAACTAACTGTGATAAATACATCATGGGCCTTCAATTTAGGAATGTAATTATTACCTTTCCTCTTCTTTCTCACATATTATTCTATAAATGTAAGTTGGAAGCTCATTTCAAAGGGTTCCAATAGTTTAGACAAGTTGGACAGTTAAATATCTTAGGCGAGAGTATGCTTTTCAAGAGTCCTCTCTCTCTTCTGCAAGTTGTTCTTGTGTGTTGAGAAAACTTTCAAGCCTCCTCTTCAAGATTGTAATGACAAATATTGCCTCTTTTGAATGTATTATGCATTGTGCATGTTATTGAAGCAATAAAAGTGTGTGTTTTGTGACTAATCTTTCTCCTTTCATCCTTCTCTCGCTTCTTTGTGCCTTTCTCATACTTGCAGGTACACTGTGCAAGTTTAAGTTTCTATTGCAAATTCTTGGAGTTATGTGCTTATCGAGTGGTGGAGTATTGCATGTAGTTGAGTTATGGTGTTTGTTCACCCTTCTTGAGTTCATCCTTATTCACTGGGAAACTAGTATATTTCTCTGTCTGATCATGTTTAACAAAGGGAACGCATGTCTCTTAGTTTGAGGTATCTTGTACCCTCTCTATGTTGCAGTAGGTGAAGTTGACCTATGGTGCATACACCCTCTTCAAATTAACCCTTCCTGAGTCTAGAAACACCCTTTATTTGGTGCATCACCATCCCTAGTATAGTTTCATTTCTATAAATCTCTTTCCCTAAAACCCCATGAAAATGTTAGCATAGGACTAGATAATCATTTTTATTACACTAGGAGTAGTACAACACTTAGTTTAGGAAGAGGAAGATAGCCTTGTCAGGAGGTTCACTTCGAGTCCAAGTCCCATAGCTTGAGAGGTGATCCCATGTGTCCCAATCACACCGAATGTCCTATTCGGATCATGGCCATTCGGAGGGTGTAGTGATTTGGTGACAAAGAGAACCTTCACACGTGGAAAATAAATGAAATGAAGATCCTAGTACAAGAATTTGGATGAAATATATGGTAATGTTTCTATCCTTTGGTACATAGTCTCCTAGTTTGAGAAAGGAAAAGAGAATACATTTAAGGTTACAATCCATTCCATTTGCATGATGATTAATGGCCTTCTCTTCAAAAGAAATATTGTTGGTGTCTTTCTAAGATGTATCAAAGGTGTGTAAGTTGACAAAGTTAGCATAATTACACAAGGGATTATCTTATGGAAACTTATCTCATAAGGAAATGATGATGAAGATCATCAAGGCATGATATTTTTTTCCTACCTTGTTCACGAGACATGCACAAGTAGGTGTTGACACCAAAATATTACTTCACCGATGGACCAAAGTTGTCACACTCAAGGAATAAATCAAGTTAGTCATCCTTGAATTTATTGAAGGCATCGTAAAAGGGTTTTGCATTCCTCGACCATTATCTCTAATAATGAAAATCCTTCATCATACAAGAATTTATGATTGGGCTCTTGGCCTTGACATCTATATGAAGACTTCCTTCAACTAGTACCCTTAAGGTAATGGCTTGATAGAGCCAAATAACAAGAACCTTGTTGGTACCCAAATTTAATCTCCTTCAAAGACCGATTAGTATCATGGATTTTGACAGGACACTCAAAGGCAGATAGATAATAATGTATGTCATTTTGTAGCTACGGAAGCAATCTATCTGACTTGTTAGCACTCATGTTTCGAAAAGAGTGGATAACACCTAAAAAGGATGTGATCTGATCCTAAATATTTTAGATTGTTCCTTTCAGCCAAGGTAAGAGAACCTATTTTGTAACCTCTGTTATTGAAGAAAAATGATAAAACCTTCTTTTGTATAAATTTTGTATAGAAGACCTTTGGAAAATATGATCAACACACCAAATCTAACTCTAAGGATTTGTCACTTCCAGATCATGGAAATATTTTCACAACAAGGCAAAGGTTACTAAAGACATTCGGGACCCTAATTGCTTCTGCATGCTTTGGTAATGGAAATTATGCATTTGTGCACACATAGGAAAAACATGGGTAGTATGGGTAGGATTGATTGTTTTAAATGAATTTTGGTGGGAGGTGAAGCAGGATGAACTTGGTTCACTAGATCCTTGAGAAATATTACAAAATGAAAGGTTAGACCAATAGACCGCCACGTAACAACAACCAAAATTTTTCTTTAACTGAAATATGTGCGTCAATGGAGGCCCAAATCAGCACTTTTTCATACAATGTATGAGAATCTAACACAAAGGCTTGAATTAGAGAACCCAACAAAGCATCAATATCTAAGCCAAATCATGCCTAAGGTACACCAAGAGGCATACATATAATCTCTATCAAACAAATGAAAGAGAAGTGATTTTAAATCGTTTATTTCACTCCCAAATGAAGGCTCTTTCGAGAAATAAAATTACAGATGCCACTAAACTATCACAAGGATTGAGAATTGTGTGATTGAATCATATTTTAATACAAGATTGCAACAGAAACAAGAAAAACTACTCGCATACACTCAGAAATAAAACAAACACATTTTTCTCAAGACAACACAAAATAGCTCATATTTGATCAAATTTATCAGCAGGGGAAAGTTTCTAGAACAATCTCAGAGCTTGTCAATGGTTGTACACTCGCAACCACCTTGACACGATTAGATTTGATACAAAAAGAGATATACAAAGAATCTTAAATGTCTTCTCAAAAATTATGGGTTATGTCAAGCTTTTTCTATTAGAAAATTCAGTCCCGACCCCTAACACTCCAACAATTTGCATGAAAAATTTGTACCATTTATAAAATTTTCAACAGGGACCCTTTTCCTCCAAAATCTAGACCTTGAGTGCTACCAGTGCTTTCCATGATCATGATCACGATTCTCAGAATCAAATTTGTAAAAATTCACTAGGTGCTTGAGGGGGAAGATCTCATCGAATATCTCCTACATTCAACTCCTTCCTTTGGTAGATCACTCTTTCTTCAATTCGCCAACCACTTCCACCCCTAATCTATCAAATCTGGCTCCTTGCATGCTTGGGAGAAGAAAAAGCAGAAAATCCGATCGAGCACGATAGTGGACCATTTTAATAGCGAAAGATATTTTCTAGATCTTCCCACCAAACTCGAGATATCAACATTAACTCCCCTCTCTACTTAGCGTGTAGGAAATACCAAGAAATCATGAAAACTCACACTTCCAGGAGTGTTTTAGTAAAATGGGGGAAAATCAGATTCAAACTCTCGCCATTGATCTTTACTTTAAATTTGGGCCGTCCACATGGAAGATTAAAACTTAAAAATAGACCCGGGGCTTCCTCAAAATTTTTACAACTTTTGGAAAAATGGAAAAATTTCACATTTTGTTCTCGCATCCCTACCCTTGAGAAATGAGCCTGACACATGCCCTAAGGTAGGTCCTAAAGGAACCATGGATAAATTCTGCCATTTGACCCTCTTTTTGGAAAAAGAAAATTTTCCAAGTTTTCTTGCAGCTCCTCCCTTGAAAAATAGGCCCAACACATGTCCCAATGTGGTTCAAATGGAACCGCGCTTCCCCTTTTACTTTTAACTCTTTTCTCCCATAAGGAAAATTTTCATATTTTTCCCCGAAAAGTCCGCACCTCCGCCGTTGACCAGAGAAAGCTTTGACCTTTCCTTTATCGGGCCTACAGTGAGCCATTTTGATGTTTTTAGTAATTTGCATGTCAAGGGGTAAAATTCCAAATTTCCCCCAATGGTCCGCCTCCCCGCCCCTTTGAATTTTCAAACCACCATGTGTCACCATGGCGCACCTTGAGATGGTCCTAAAAATTAGATACCTTGAACAAGCGTGGGCTCGCCATGTGTCCTAGCCTAAAAAGTTTGTCTGAATGCTTGAAGCTCAATGGAAGGTGCCATGTGTCATGCTCTGAGGCAATTTCCTTTGGCTATTGAAAAGTCTAAGAAAAATGCAAAGTGAGCGGAGGCCTCCATGTGTCCTCCTAGTGCTTCTTTAAAATGAAACTCAAGGCCCGGTCCCCAAACATGCGTGGTTCCTCCACGTGTCCTCAACCTCCCAAAACCATTTGAAAAAGGCTAATTATGGGAATACCCGATGGAATCTTCCACGTGTCTCCATGGTACAATTTCAAAATGGTGCCCAAAGCAGAGACCCTGAATGAGCGTGGGCTCGCCACGTGTCCCCATTTTCTACCACATTTTTTTAGCTGGATAAAAATTTTCTAAGTTCATGAAAAGCAACATAAACCTCCACGTGTCCTCTTGGAGCTACTCCAAGGCCAAAATAATAAGTAGATCCTCCAACTAGCACCATCCCTCCATGTGAAGAAATTTTTAAATTGAGGTGATTCACAGAAATTCTGAAGTACCCAAATAAGCCGCTTCCAACCAAAAGGTGTCACGCCCTATCGATGCAAGAATGCAAATTTGTTTGGGAGAAATGCCTTTCAAACCGTAAAATATAGAAAAATGATCATTTGATCCCGAAAATGAAAATGTATCCAAGGACAGAGAATTTAGAAATGTTACAAGGCTCAAATATGTTTCTCAGAGATACATCCATTCATTTTTATTCAAGTATTTAGGGTAGAAAAATAAGGAAGAAAAATCCTGACTATGGAGAATGGAAAATATGGGAGAACCCAAGTTTTTAGATGAATAGAGAATGGGAGACCCAAATTACAGACCTTTTCCAGAGGAACAAAGAAACAAGGAGAAAACCATGGACCCATAAATGATCTACGACCCATGAACAGATTAAAAATGGAAACAAATATTAACCAGGCATAACACGGGAAAAAGAAAGTGACAGAGGCCATAAATTGATAGATTTTCAAAGGAAAAATAGGGCGAGACTATTTTGAGCACCAAAAACCTGATCAAAATCATTAAGTGAACAATGAATATCAACTAGAGAAAGTGGTGCACAAAGGTCTTGCATGCACTTTGGGTAGATATAATCATGTTGAAGAATGAACTAGGAACTTCATATTACAATATTTTTTATGGAAAGGAGTCCAAAATTCCTTTATCTCTTGAATTACCTTCATTAGTGATTTCTCAATAGTTGGAATTTGAGGGTGCACATCATAGAAAAATTAGAATGGGAAAGCTGGTTGAACTTGAAGAATTGAGAAACTCTGCCATGATCAAGTTAGATCAACATCAACAATCGACAAATAGGTGGTTTGATAAGAAGGCTATACCTCAAGCTTTCAAATTTGGTGATCTAGTCTTAAAATGGGATGCCTTGTGAGATCTAAACCAGGAGATCATTCAAATTTTTATGCAATTTATAGTGGCCCGTACATCATCAGTTCTTGTAAGGAGAATAACTCTTTTGAGTTATCTCACCTTGATGGAGGCACACTACCCATCCTAGTTAATGAAATTTATCTTAAGCACTTCCATTAAGTCTTCTACATCACTTTATATAATAGAGTAGTTTCAATTTCTTTAAGTACGTTGCGTATAAACTATTCTGTTTGTATATAGTTATTTCCTTTCGTATACTCCATGCACATGCTCTTTTGTTGCTTCCAGAATGCCAATTCGGTTCAAAGATCTTCCATCAATTCTCAACAGCTTTTGGCAATGGCTCAATAGAGTTCAAACAATTATTTAAGTGACTTCAGGGGTAGTTCTTCAAGTTACAGATCACCATTTCATGTTTCCATACAAACTTCATGCCCAATGGATACTTGTAAGGCTACTATTCTCCTTCACATAGCAAGTGGATGGCCTAAAAAGTTTCCAAACTATTTTCCAAAATAACTCCCCTTGTTATTTTGAAAACTTACATCCCCATTCTATCTCTGAATTTCAATATTGTAGGTTGCACACACTCTGGCTGTCCACTTGTCACAATTTACTTGGTTAGAGTTATTTTGCATGCCCTTATTACCTCATCCTCCATAGCTATTGTGTGTTTCCAAATTTTATTCTCTAGTCTTCTTTCTCCTTTCATTTACCCTTCGCAGAAACACTTGCGTGCCCATTTTGATTCCAATAGTACTACATAGTTTCTTGTTGCTTGGATCACTCTACATGCCTCTCTTCCTTCTAGTTCTAATGTTTTCATTCATTTTATGACTCGCACTCCATTTTCATAATTTTACCCTCTTATAGATATGCATCCTTCCTTATTTTCCATGTGTATCTCTTTTTCACGTCTCCTCTTATGCATTCTCATGCCTCCTTTTGTGCGCTCACCTTGCATCTCCTCCCGTGCGAAGGCACTATGCCACATGGAAAATTTTCAAACTTAAGTGTTCCTCATGTAACCTATAAAAGTGTGCTAACCGGGAACCAAATCCTTCGAAAAAACATTGCACAATATGTGAAAGTAAAGACAAAACAAATGAACAAATGCCAATCCTTAAGCTAATCAATGTGTACCACGTGTTGTGTATGCCCATTTTTCACTACATACCTTTAGATCAAGATAAATTTTTCTACGAGATCATATCCATGCACTCTTGGTCTTGTTGGAAAGTTCTTAACGTGGGGTACTTGATGGATCTTTCAAAATAATATTTTTGCATGGTTTGGTAGGTGAAAAAATTAAATGCATCTCAAGACATTAATGCATAGATTCACTTAGCTCAACCATCCAAATTTGATTCTATTTTCCTCTTTCCATCTTTGACAAGAAAAAGCAGGACATACAGAGGTGGATCGACATCCTCGCCGGTGGGTTTTTAGGAATTTATTTCTTGATATTTTTGGTTGAACTTTTGAATCCAAAATTTCCTCTTCTTCTTCCTCCTCTTTTATCCTTCTTTTATAAATTGCAGAGCATTGCTCATTGTAAAAGGTTGGACTCCTTTAGTTTGCAAGAGAATTATTTAGGTATTGCCTTGCATTTTGAGTTGAGGCCTTTATATCTAGTTCTTTGCATGTGGATACTCACCTCTTCCACCATTGTAATCGACTATGCATCTTTCAGAAGCAATAAAAGATTGTTTTATGGTTATTTTATGCCCTATCTCATTTTTTTGCATCTTCTTGCCTTTCCCTTTATGTTGATGGTTTTCTTTGCATTCTCACTTCCTCAGTAGGTCCCTTTTCCATTTTGTTCCATGAAACTAGATGTATAAGTGTTTTTCGAATATGGTAAACTTGTGTACCCTCTATACATGCATTTTTATTCATTTTCACTCAAATATGATCATGTTCCTCCCCTATTTCCTATGTTATCGCCTCCCTTTAATTTATATTTCCTCTTTTTATGCATCTCCTTCTCACCTTAGTCCTCCGAATTATAGAGTAGTGATAGGTCTTTGCATTCCCATTCCCAGGAGTAGTTTCAATAGTAGAAATATGTAGAGGAACTGACCTTCTTTGGAGGTATGTCTTAAGCGCACAAGGTCCCACAACATGGAGAGAGTCCCATGTTTTCTCCAAATACCAATTCATCCCGATCCAAGATGAGTGCATATTCGAGCTCCAACAATACCTTATTTAGAACTACACATTAACAATGGCTCCAACTTGTTGTTTTATTCTTCATTACCCTCTTTATTAACCTATACAAATGACTTATGAAAAATATTTTAAATATGAAGTCTCATAATGGAGTCTACCAATTATTTGAAATTTCCCTAACGAGTCTAATTTTTTTCAACATCTTAGTAACCTCAATGCCAATAAATTTTTAATTGAGGAAACTAGAAAGAGTGTACCTTCACTTTATTTGGGAAAGATGATGCTCAAGAAAATTAGGAGTAACATTTCTCTCTAGTTCTGGGAGACATTGATATCATTAGGCAAGATGAAATATAGAGAAAATGATAAATTGTCATGCCCTTGGTGGAGGGGAGTCTTATCATTCTTTAGTCAACACTTTTTTAATAATTTTTTTCCCTATAGTAGTCATCGTTGGTAATTTAAAAATGTTTTTACTAAGAAAATTAAACGTACCTTCTTTTATTGTAGAGGAATAATTTTTTCCTTCCATGGGATTTTCTAAAACCAACCTGGTATTTTCATCTACATAATCAACTAAAATAAATTATTTTATCTTCCCACCGTTGGAATCTACTACCCGGTTATTCACCTCCATTGTGATTTCACTTTTGTGATTAAAGTAAAAAATGAAAAACAAAATTAGGTAGTTTTCAGTTCCTTTTAAAATACAACAAAAAATCACACATGGGAAGACTAGTGAAATGAAAAAATGTGTTAAACCTCATTCTCTAAGGGTATAAAAATACCAAAATCTAGTGAGTATAACTAAAATAATCTAATGTAGGATAAAAATGATGTTGAGATTAGCGAAAATACCAATTAAACCTACAAGGAAGTCGTAGATCTTAATAATAAGAAAAAAAAATTCGCGAATGTAAGTCAATCTTTAAGTTAGCACAAAAACATGAATGTGGATATATGGGATAACATTTGGGATATTTTTCCTAAAAATAGAAACAATAACTATACTATTTTGGTATGGGTATGGGTACGGATACGTACACTAAAATGAATTTTTTAAAAAAACCTTGGGTGCAAAAGTATATTGTGGGTACATTCATACAATCTATTTTTAAAAAGTTCAAATTATTATATATATATATATATATATATATATATATATATATATATATATATAAAGAAAACAACAAACTCATAGCGAATCAAGCCAACAAAACCTACAATGAATCATAAAGCATATATAGAAATATTTCTTTGACTTAATACTAGAATATCACAAAGAAAAACAATTAAATCTATGGGTTTATCTACTAATGGGCTCACAAAAATTCCATTTATTATTCAGGGCCAATGAAAGATTGTGGGAGAACGAAATATTTTAATAGTTTTTCTGAGGTAGACTCTTTGAGATGGGGCACTTTGAGCCACCTAACAAGATCCCAAAATTCATTCTCATCCTCCATAATTAATCCAATAGAGGAGCAGTGAAAGAATTTTTGAGCATTGTATAAATTTTGAAAGGTCTGTCCATTCCATCCATTTCCCAAATATGTAGAAGTCAAGAAATATTTTATCTCATTTCTCAAATCAAATGAGGTCGAGCAACATCTATAAAACACATACCTAATGAAAATTATGCCATGTATTTGAAAGAATTAATGAAAACCATGCCATGTATTTATTCAAACTTGGCACAATACGTGCATCGATAAACATGTTTTATGCTTCATGTATGGATTTGTTAAAAAAAATGTAGGAATTATTTGTATCTGACTTTGCAAATGACTTAGTACAAACCAAGTAATATTTAACCGATGATTTCATGGGATTTTTCTTGTTCTCCTTTCCTTTGTCATCTTGCATGTAGTATTTTAATATGCCATATGACAGAGAATCATTAGCCAATATATAAGACATTAAATTCATCAATCATTTATAGTCACACCTTTCTTAAATACACACTTAAGATGGATTTATAAACCAAATGTATATATTTTTACAAGATTTAATATTAGCAAGTCATTATATTCCAGGACTGGGCTCTAGCTACATTCATGAAATTTTTGTTTCTTTTATTTATTTCATCACCGATTGGAGTAGGTAATAACTTAAATGTTGGCACCTAGTTTAGTGCTTCTTGTCATGATTGGGGTAACTCTACTAGAAATATAAATGGACATCCTTTTTCAAAAAGTGGTAATTTTTTTGTGATAATAGACTCTACAAATGTTTCCATCATCCTCTCGGTCTCTTCCAAAATGGAGATCGAGGGAGGAATGTAGACATCCTTTAAATCATAACCTAAGTAAGTTATTATAATATGTAGCTACAAGTTTCCTAAATGAATTCCATGAGAACACATATCTTCAAGGCTCTATCAAATAGTTAATTTTTCTTGTCTATGCTTCCACATTTTGCATACATATCTACCTAAGTGGCAACAAATTTCATCTGAAATGTTTCATCTATCCATTATGGTTTCATGGATGTCCATACCCTATTCCAAATCCCCATTTTGGAATAATAAGGTATGATGTTAGCAAAGGTTGTTGAACTTAACTTTAAACATGATAATTATATTTGGTTAAAAGTTTGTACAAAATTTTCTATGAATCCATTTTCTTCATAGTCTGTAATCAATTCTATCCATGAGAACACATCTCTTTAATATTTTATGTCAAATACTTCATGTGATTTTTCTATGCTTCCAAATTTTACATACATGTCTATTAGGAAGTTACAACTAGAATGTCTAGCAAAATTCCTCTATTTTGTATGCTTTTATGGATGTCCATATCTTGTTCCAAATATCCCATTTTAGCATAAGTTGGGAGTACATTAAAAATGTAAATTGGGGTTAGATAACTTTTATTGCATATAGTGAAAGCACAAAAAGAAAGGAATATGTTATTATCAATATCAATATTTTGTATACCATCACCTATTTAGAAATTGTAACTTGACATTATAAATGTATAAGTTTAAAGCATGCACAAAAATGTTGAAATAATTATGTAATATGTAATGGTGCATGTTGAAAAAACTATATTTATTGAATGTGATAAATTGAGATGTATAGTGTAATGTTTGGCATATTTGGGAAAAGTTTTACTTACACTAAAAATTGATGCGTCAATTGTTTAATGGTATAGTTCCATTTAGTTTATGGTATGCAAAATATCAATATTAAGTATACTATTATAAATTTGTTTTTGGGCGCAATTATGATATTTGGATTTAAAAACACATTATCAAAGAGCCTTCATTGACTATTAGCTTTACATTGATAATTACATGACCAAATTGACATAGTTTTGAAGGTTAGTTCTCTCACATGACATATTTTATTGCATTTGAGTATTACAAAACAAAATATGAGTTTGTATTTCATTTCATGATTTACATTAGACATTATCTAACATAAATAAAGTCATTCTCTAACATAGTATTTAAAGTATAATTTTTTGTAGTGATGTGACAATTGCAATCCTGATAATCATGATATCATCATAATCCATTAGACCAAAACTCGATGATACACATTTTCAAACAATTTGTATGACTCATATATGCTTCAAAATTTTACATACATGTCTATTATGGTATTCAAATTTATAGCATTGGATGAAAATCTACTCTCAATTATTGTTTGATAGATCTCTATGCCTTGTTTTAAAATTCTCATACAGGCACATATGATCTAAGTATGCTAACTACGGTTGTTGTGATTGGATTTACACATGACAATTACATTTTCATAAAATCTAAGGCCTTGTTGTCAAACCATTTTGGGAATGTCAAGTAATGGTTACTGCTCATGAGGTTTCATCTCATTGAGGCAATATTTTGAATGTGCTTAAATCCTTGTGTAAATCACCATTTTTGTATACTCAATAAACATTGCATTCCATGATACCAAGTTCACCTTATGCATTCTATCAAAAATATGATTTATTTTATTCTTTTATTGATTTTTGTACCCACTTCCATAGCCCCAATTTCGTGTAAGATGAGAGTATGTGGAAAATGTGAATTAATCAAAGTTGGACATTCATTTGTTACATTGTGATAGAAAGTGGTAATGCATATTGAGGAAGCGTATGCCTTCTATCAGCTCCAATTATCATTTTCCATGAGAACATGTCTCTTTGAGTCATTTGGTTGAAAACAAGTGTATTTGTGTCATGGAAAAGGTGAACTTGCCAGATGTACATCCATTTGTTGCATTGGGATAAATACAGTGCCTAATACATTTTGATGAAGCCTATGCCTTCTGTTTGCTCCAATTATCATTTTCCATGATAACATCTATGTCCTTGGTGGAAAAAATGTGTATTTTGGTAGAACATGTTTATGGATAAAGTAAATCCTCGTTATTGATTTGAGAGTGAATTAGATTACCATTTGATAGGAAAATTTTTACTCTGTAAGGCTACAATAGTTGAAGATATGCCAAAAATTATATAGTAGAAACTCATTATTAAAGTAAATAGAGTATATAGCCTCTTTCATGGAACACTCTCAACAAAATCCTGATATTGTTATGGGTGATGGATGACATTGGAAAATGTGTCTTGTTTTTTAGTATTTCATAATAAATATTGTGTCTTTGAGTGATAATGATTTATTAAAGACGTTATTGGTTTCATGTCTTTGAAACAATGTCATTCCCGATAGGTCCCTAATGAGGGAACATTAACTTAACCCAATAAAATATAATAAACCTATTGTGTTAGTTTGGATCAAAATATATTATTATAGTGTGTATTACTCATGTCCAATAGAGGGAGTTGTGAAAGCATTTTTGAGAATTGTATAGATTCTAACCAATATTTAGGAAGCTTATAGAAACATTTAGGTTTTTCCATTCCATTAAATTCCAAAATATGTAAAACTCATGAAATATTTTAATTCCTTTCCCAAAATAAAGGATGGCAGAGAAATTTTTTTCCAAGGAAAGGATCTTATCATTATAATACAAATTCGATGAAATAAATTTATAGGTTTGGTACCTAGTGTCAACGAAAGAGAAGATAGCCAAGATAATTTACACTTAGGATCTCCAAATGAATATTCATAAATAGACAACCATCAAAAAAACATCTTCATATGTTTATGGAAATATCCCTGATGTATTTATCATCAAGCTCATATAATTCCATCCATCTATTGACATACTAATTTAATATTGCAAAAAACATAAGACCATATAGAAGATGTAATTTCTTTTGATAACATGAGACCATAATGCAAGAGAATGATACCATATTGTAGAAGTATGAGACCATTTAATATCACAAAAGCATAGAGTAGGATTACAGGGTGATGTATGAAGTTTTTCCCACATAATTAATCCTAAACATCTCAAGAAGATCATTCCATTTAGGCTTCCATCACAAGAAGACATGTATACATCAATCTAACAACATGATGTTGAAAATGACAATCCATTATATAAGCTATAACGAACCATATCAACACCGAGTTAAACCGTATGGATGAATTTGATGAAGGCAAGATTATGAAACTAAATAGATCAAAATAACTTAATAATTAGTAACAGTGTTTTACAAAACTAGATCTATAAACTCCAAGTTTGCAATTTTAACAACTCCAAGCATGAAATTCAATGTTTAGGGAAATACTTTATTTATGATTCTAAAATCCTAGTGTCTAAGTAGTTTTATATATATCCTCGTATATAACCCCAACATGAAATTCTTCGTATAACACAATAATTATTGTTAAAAGATATATTGAGAATACTTATCTGATCAAACTCACCCCTTTAACTAGAATAGGAAATAAAAGAGGTGATCCAAAACCAAACCTAATATTGTTTTATTATTAAAGGATATTTAATCAATAAAGTTTATAAACCATCAATTTTTTATTTTATTTTTTGTTTTATAAGATCGGTGCTTTATGTTTCCTTGTTTTTACAAGAATGCATTCATATTGAATAAATTTCATATATTTTTCATTTTATAGCATTCCATGTATCCTTTGAGTTGATGCTACAAGAACATGGGATTCACCAAATTCATCTATCAAGCCTCGTAAGCAAAAATCCTTTATATGCATAACTTGCAATCAATGATGTCCATGCGAATAAATCTCTTTTAGGTATTATGCCAAACAATGCACTTCAACTCCTCTATCACATTTCTTCTATCATATACGCTTTTATAGATGTTCATACCTTGTTCCAATGCCCCCATCTTGGAATAGGAAGGTATGATGCTGGAAAAGGTTATGGAATTTGGATTTAAATCCTACAAATGCATTTTAAAAAAAAAATTATAAATCCTATTCAATGAATCCATTTTTTTCATGGTAAGTCCTAGGAGGAAGTGGTATACTCTCTTTATTACTTCTCTATAGTCACTAAATTAAGCACTTTGGGTAATATTTAGTCCTGGTCTTTTACTAATGTTTACAGGGTTTTTGAGTGAAGAAATTACTAATCAACCCCCATGCCTTGGTAATTTTTATTTTATTTCTATCGCCATTCCTAACCTCCACAACACACATGCCAAGTTAATTTTTTTATCTTCTATCATTTTATATTTGATTATGGAGCCCAGGGTAGTACCAAGTCACCCATGGGTGCCTTGGTCCCACTAGGGGTGCCCTGATCCTTTTTGATATTTCCCTCCACTTTTTGGGCTCTTCATATCCATTTGAGGTCTTTATATTTTTAATGGTCGGCCATTTCAGGGTTGATTATGTAATTAAATTGAGAGAACCCTATAAATATAAAGTTATGAGACCATAATGAGGAACCAAGAGGTAGACACTAATATCATCCTCTAAGGTTGTATCCATATAGAGCTCATTTTCATCCATCTAGCTCATCGAAGGGGACAAGGCTAGAATATGTGCATCACACAACAAAAGGGAGAGAATTCTATTGTATTCAATCTACCATTCTACTACATCTTTACATCTACTTATTGCTTTCTACTTCATAAAGTGTGACTAACAAGAGCACCTAGGGCACATGGTACACACACACTATAACTACATTTGGGTATGGAATATAGTGCAACACTAAGTTGGTAATCCATTTTTGTGGCAAATGAGGTTATTATGACCTATTCATTTCCATTCTAAATTTTTAAAGGTTTTTGATACTTCTTGTGGTATTTTGCAGGTCGTTATTTCATCTTGGAATATTGGCGACACTTTACGCAATGGAGTGAACCTAATGTGAAAAATAGTGATGATTTCGGACTATCTCGCCAAACCTCTCGAAAATTAATTCCAGTGCACCCATTCTACGTACTAGAGTAACTACACAAACAATCCAATCCCTCTCCAGGTGATCTATTCCATCTAAATATCTTAGATCCATCCTTTTAGGGCTTCGCATAATCATCCCCGCTCCTGTTTCTCCAGTAATTTAAGTGACATATTTCCAAAAGTTCATCAATCACCGAGTTATTTCCTTTTCTCTCTTACAGATTAGAGTTAGCATTTCCTTCTTCATAGTTGATTCAGTCATTTACATAATTTTCTACTACATTTACATGTCATTCTATATTAGATTAACTATCATTAATCCCCACATCTTATTTAATTTTAGTTAATCATTTAAGTGAACCCAATCTCCACGCTTATAGGATCTTCGGTCACACATTATCCTTCTAGGGTTTATTCTCCTTCCGATATGGCTCATTCTCATACTCGAATTTTCTAAAAACATCTTATGTCCATTAATGACCATATTGTTGAGCACCCTCAAGATCTAAACTTAATTTTACATGTGGATAATGAGGAAGATACCAATTTGGTGGAACTCAATGCTTCCGCGGCTATACCAACATCTGTTTTCCACCCAACCAGCTTGCTTCCACTCTTCCACCTATCTCTATTGTACCTATTTCAATTAGTATACCTACTAATAGTTTTATGCCACCCTTAGTTTCTCATAGACATGTGGGTTTCATTCATCTTTATCACGATTTTCAAGCTCAAATTCATAAGTTGTAACAAGCTAATTCACATGCATCACCGTATTTAGATTCTAGATTATTGTTACATACTCCATTCCCACCTACAATATCTAGTTATCCACTTCCTCCTAGCTTTGTCACCCCTAATCTTCCCATTTTCAATGGGCATGGTGACTGTAGGAACATCTTAGATCATTTCATGTCACTTGTCTCAATTTTGATAATGATCATATTATTTTAGCTAAACCATTTCCTTATAGTCTCCATGATTATGATATTCATTTGTTTTACAACCTTCCTGTTCACTTGGTAGATTCATTCACCCATCTAGATGATGCCTTTCTTACTCATTTCTCCATCAATATCGGCTCTAAGATCTCTTATGCTTAGTTAGCACAAATTAAACATCAATCAAATGAACACATTGCTAACTACATTTTTAGGTATAATAAAAACCAAGCTAAGATGACAAATGTACTCACGTAATATGAGCTACAAGACTTGTGCATTTAGAGTATTTTACCACCTCTCCTTCATTCGACCAAATTTTTCATACTCAAGCTTTGTGAGACCAAACTCTTATACATATAAAAGCTTAAATATCATGAACAGGTTTCATCTTTCACTCATTTTCCAAGAAAAATTCCATTAAAACAATCTACAACTAATCCAACCAATGCTAAAATAACCTTTAATGCCACTCCCAATAAGGAGGTTCAGTCACAACAACCTTGGCGCATGTTTAATACCTTTCTGATGGCTCCACATCTCATATTGAAACAAATTCTTGAAAGCAATATTATTACTCTACCTCTGCCACTTGAGCTATACCCATCAAAATGAAAAGGTAGGAACCACAAAAAGACCTTCCACTATGATTATCATCGATGTGTGGGAGATTATACAAATATAAGTTTAAAATTCCACATAATCATTCAAGATATAATTGATGAAAACAAATTATAGTTTCCTGAGTCTACTAACTTTGCACCGACTAATGACAATAGTAAACTAAAAATATTTAACAAATATTCTAAAAAATGTGACAAGAAAACCTCTTAATATTTTGGTAATCATACATATCATGCAGTGCCTTCTCCTTCATTAGGAGCTCTTGGTTTCTTAGTTTCCAAATTTGAAGCTTCGCCACCACTCATTTCTTTTTCTTCCCAAAATTATCATGTGACTTTCTCATGTAATCATTTACATATCAATGCATCTAATGGTTCAACCTCCATTAACAACACTAAGGTTGACCTATCATGGCCCATTAGTGCATGCTCTATTTCACTTCTTAAGGCTATCGGCTATCCACCATCACAAATTGAGTTCCCTTTCTACAAACCCTTTGGTGTTTTCAAACTACATGTTACAATCGGTCCTCTTACAATGCTTATGCCTTTCCTCATTGGAAACACAATTGATGACTAGGAAATTCTTCTCGATCTCATTTATTTTTATCACTCTTAATCTATTATTTCTATGAATCATTTGTAACTCAAATTTATTCACAAGAATCTAGTTAATGATGTCCCTCCATCTACTCCATGGTCATCATCTCCTCGCACAAAGAGCTATCATGCCACCCGCTTCATATAACACATCACACTCTATGGTACTCAAATCCCAATCTATGCCTAGTTCACCTAATCACGTATTATTTACATGAACCCATCACTCTACTAGTTCTACGTATAGGTATAGGCCTATTCCTAGGATAGTTACTAAATCTCGACATCAATCTCCACCTTGGTTTATTCCACATGGATCTTCATCACCTTCACACTTAACATCATGTATATTTCCATTACTAATGCATTTTACCACACCAATAATTTCATCACACATTCATCCATCACATACGTATAGACTTCATTCACCAACACAACGTTTTTCTACTATACCACCACTACAAGATCACAACCACATGTTTCATCATCACATGCATCGGATGAAGGACCTTCATCCTATACTCTCATTCGATAGTTAATTACTATGTACACACTTGAGGAGGAATATAATCTAATACATTCACCCCCACTCACCTTAGCATCTATGCATGTCTCATATTTACATTTTCATACATCAATTTCCTAACCTAGGCATACTCATCCTACATTTTAGTGTTGACATTATCAAGTGACACACTCTTGTGCTTTGGGTCACACTTTATTATTGGGAACTTATTTCATATGAACCCAAAAAATATATAATAGGTCATCCACACCACACACCACACACACACACACACACACACACAAAACTCCATACACCAAACTCCACACTCCACACACCACACACCATACATCCTACATCCTACATCATACATCATACTAGTCTTCATTATGCATACATCATACTAGTCATCATTATGCATACATCATACTTAATATTATCTTTACATCTAGCATCATACACTACTCATCCTACATATTACGTTAATATTCTATTTACATAAATTACATCCACTCTATACATTACACATTCTACTCATCACATAGTCATCTATCATTATCACCTATAATATATCATTTTTTACGCGCCGCCCTCACTACCCTATGAAACACTTTAGTTCCTGGTCCATAAATGACTGTGAAGGGTGTAAAAATTAAATGGGCCTTACATTCATCATGTGTTTATCATTTGACCTTGCATCATACGAAATTTCCAAGTTAGTGAAATACGCTATAGCCTTCTAAATGGTCACCTACTCTATCTTTGTGTAGTGGTATATGCTTTAGCCTACATCACCACTCCCTACTATTCATCTCATAGTGGTATACACTCTTAGGCTACATCACCATTCCCTCTATTCCTCTTGTAGTGGTATACATTGTAGGATACATCACCACTTCTTACTATTAATCTTATAAAGATATACACTTTAGGATAAATCATCACTCCTCCATTCATTTTTTCATGATATATGTTTTGGATATAGGGTTCACGCATACATCATTTTTAGGTCATATGTTATTAACAAACCTACAAAATCATCACAATGTGTTAGATACATAACACACTTTAAACACTTGTTGATGACACACTCTCATTTATGGTTCATTCTTGACTATTGATAGGGAAAAAATGAACCTCATTGCATATACATTTCCATTCACTCTGGGGCACACGTCTCATATCACCCCATCTTACATTCCATTCCATCTATCCACAACATACTACATATTATGGTTTCTTTTACTCTTGCTTTCCTTTTGTGGTTTATTATTGCTTTATTACGCATGCTAGTTAGATTACTTGTATGTTATTTATCTATATCAAACACACATGCACGTTCATGTCTATTTCTAGTTGTGATCTTAGATATAATTATCTTGCATTCAACATGGATGCTTTCCTTGTACCCTTCCTACACTGGTCACTTGAGGCATGCATATTCATCTCTCACAAGTGATATTGTGTCATTTTGTACTTACTAGTTTACATTACTCACTTATACCCTATTTTTGGCATACTCAAGTTATCTTTCTAAAATGCTAATGAGTGTTGCATTTGCAAAATTTATTATGAAGGGATAATTTCTTCCATAATTGTTTGTTACATTTTATGTAATTGTTTGTTCTTATATGCAGAATGTACCATATGTTTTGTGTGCACACTTATTTTTTCTATGCGACCTTCATGACCTTGCATGTCTTGCGACATTGTGAGTGATGTCCCATATTGACAACCCAATTTTTTGTCTTACATTTTCTTCTGCGCTTAGAGTCCTAATTTTTTTGTTAGCTTTTACACTATTTGTGTAGATTACACTTTGTCTTATTCATGCATGATTTTTCATACTAACACTTGTCTTTGGCTAGCCTCTTGTGTTTGCATAGCTTTATTTATACTAAGTGTATTCCCTTCCCCGTAGGGAAGAGTTACAGTTCATGCAGCTTGGTCCTCTTTTGGGGTTGCATTCTCTTTTGAGAGACGTCACATGCGCCCCAAAGAGGGTGGAATCATTTGGGTTTTATACATATTACAAAGAGATTCTACACTAGTTCAGTTCAGTTATATACAACAAGTGGGTGAAGACCAATATACAAACCCCATACAAGAAGAATTTTACAAGACATGGTTTTCGTTAGCATTTACTGGAGCAATTAACACTTGGAGGATACATTAGGATTCCTCCCAATACTTCTTCCACCATCGTGTCGATCACCCAAAAACCAGACAGTTCAGACAGAGATCTCTTCATATCTTCAAGGAAATAGTTATAGGAAGGTGAATAATGGAGCTTCCTCCCTACACTTCTATGGCCAAGGAGGCATGAGATCACCAAAAATGAAAAGTGTAGGATATCCTTCTACACTCTATTTCTCTACATGGATCAAAGTGCATATGTTCCATTTACACTTTTCATTTGTGTATTTTTCATTCACATGATTTTTACCTACATGTGTCTTTTACATTGTAGTTTTACACATATATACATACATATTTGACTACTTGATTGTTTTCTCCTTGCACATCCGACCATATGAGAAACAAGTAAGAAACAACACCAAAAACAACTTCGACAACAACACTTCATGGTAGCAAACAACATACTAACCATGTAGGTACATCACACACATTAACAACTACACACACCTTTCTTCCCTAGGATCACTCTCATCTTTGTTTTACACATTTTTCATCTTTAGTTTCCATGATCCATCATATTTCTATTAATCCACTATTTTTATAATCCTTCAAATCATTTTCTACAACAATCTACAATAGAATCAGTACACATCTCTATCTACTTTATGTTACCGAGATTTTCACTCACCAACATAAAGTGGGAGAAAATATAGCCACTAAATCACACACTTTAGGTAATATTTAGTCTCGGAATCATACTACTATTTAGAGGGTTTTTGAGTGAAGAAAGTACTAATAAACACCCATCTCTTGGTAATTTTTATTTGATTTATGTCATCATTCCCGACCTCCACCGCACATATGCCCATTCAATGGTGAATTTTTTTCTTGGTATTACTTCTCAATCCTAACCTAATGATAACCCAAAAATCATTTATGAATGGATAGATCTCGGGACCCGCAAATCCTTCTAGAATATCTTCAAGAAAAGGTGTTGGAAATGGATCTATAATGCAAGCAACATTTAAATCTCAGTAATCTACACATATCTATATTTTTCCATCCTTATTAATACTTTTTACCATGGGGCTAACTCACTTTTATTCCTAAATGGTATCAATAATCCCAGTGCTCAAACATATTGTTAATTTCTTTCTTCACTTTCACAAGAAAATTAGGATTCATCCCGTAGGGCCTCTTTCTTACCGTTTGTGCCGCTTCCTTCAACTTGATCCACATTTCTCCTAGGGATTTATGAACTCATTTTAACTCATGGTACCCATGTGGGACCAAGTCCTGGAAGTCATGCAATAGACCAATAATATCCAATAATGGCTTCCTTGGGTTCAGTTCGCACCAATGTTAACCTTTTTAGTCTTCAATGACTTGTGGTAGGTGCGTGCTTGCTCAAATACACTATCCATAAGCTCATGTGTACGTACCCTCAGTATGGTAAACATATAAAGTTTTCACCTCTTCATCATCTATTAAGGAGATGAACTTTCCTTTCTTTTTTTCTAGGAAGGCACGCTTAAGCTATACTTATTTCAGTTCCTCTTCTTCAAGGTACACCCCCATATTAAGTTCTCCCAACTATTCAATCATATTTTCCTTTTCCTTGGCACTATCTCGTAATGTAAGGCACTTTATCACCTACAAAGCCTCATTTAATAAAGGTTTAGAAGCTAATTACTCAAAGGTATGAATAATACCTACTCTTAACTCTTTCCAATTTCATGTTTGTCTCCGCAACTCTGAATAAACATACCATGCACATGCGTAAACTTGCAAGGTGGAGTAGAACTTTTGCACCCAAAAGGAAGGGGTAATACTTATAGGCCCTTCCTCTATATCCTCTCACACTCCTAACATGACATGAGGAAAATCCCTTTCCATGATAGTCATGTATCTTAGTAGGTACATTACTTCTGATAAATATAATGGAGAACCCCACCCTTACCTCACA
Source organism: Taxus wallichiana var. yunnanensis (assembly GCA_018340775.1). Lineage (NCBI taxonomy): Eukaryota > Viridiplantae > Streptophyta > Pinopsida > Cupressales > Taxaceae > Taxus > Taxus wallichiana. Next base: position 87,266,310 of record CM031237.1, on the reverse strand, counting down.
CCACTCTAGAATATTGTCACGATGTGTCATCCACCAATGCGTAACTATTCTACACAAGGTATAAAAAGCATATTCCTCTCATTGTATCTTATAGGTCCAGTGTATCTTCATTACACACAAAAAGGTATCAAGGTTACCTTTGCTAGTATATTTTTAAATTGTCTTTGTCCCAGAACTTGACTAAACACGCCCTAACTACTCGAGTCACATTACCCTTCAATTCTCTCCTAATCAACTCATATGTGACACTCACCAAATTATCACAAGAAACACTAGTGGTATCACTCATAGATTGTGCATAATCCCACTGAATTACTCCTTCCTTTGATGGTTGAATGAACTCCGAGTCCGTGATGGTGTGCATGTATATCTTGTTTAAATCCTCTTCACCCAATGGTTCCACATAAGGTGTATATCATCCATCAGTTAGTGGAATGATCACGTGATCGTATTTTTTATTAAAACTAATGTAGCATTTATTGAAGCATAGGTCAAAATTGTTTGCATAACACCAAGGGTGCCCAAGTAATGTTGTGAATCTATCTCCTAGCCAATTGCCAAGAATTCAAAGTCCCTAGTGAGCTTGAATCCTTGAATAACTATTGAAGAATTCTTCAAAACTCCAAGGGGAGTAACCTTAATCATATTTCTTATGTACAACACATTTGAAGATGGCTATAATGGTGGTCTTCCCATATGATTCCATGCATCTAGGGTGAAAACATTAAATTTTTCACCCGTGTCGATCAAAATATTACTTAAGAGCCATCCATCCACTACCACATTTAGTGTGATCTCTTTTCATAGTATAGACTATAAGGGGGTAAGTTAGCATGCAAGATCTACCTCATGTGCCCACATCCAAAGATGCGGTACATTTTCTATGAACCATTATCCTAACATGGGAATTATATTCTCTTAGAAGAACGTATTAAACACCTCCAAAATATCATCTACATGCTTCAGGAGCTTCAACATCCTTTTCTTGCTCCAACTTCCACAACTATTACTTCAATGCTGAATATCTCCTTGTAGACTCCTAATCACCTCCATTGTCTCTTTATACAACTCTTTCTCGATAGTTAGGATCGTGGTACTTCTCATGCAGACCTTCTCTCTTGTAATAACAAGCCTCTACTTTGGCATTTGTCTCGCATGTCCAACCTCGGCGTGGGTAGTTACCAAAACATGTTCCAAATCTATATTAGACATCACCTTAGGTATATACAATGTTTCAACATGATTTACAATTACCATTACCACACCCTTATCCCACTTCTTCCGATTCTAAATCATGTTCCTATACAAATCTGGGCACTCTACGTACTTATGATTCTTTCCACACCATGAGCATTAAAATAAGTCTGAGTATTCATGCTTATAATGCTCGTAGATCTATGGTTAAAACAAGTTCCAAGGTGGAATTCACCGCTCCTCACCATGACTAATACAACCTATAAATTCCCATGAAATCCTCATCCTCTCCCTCCATCATCCATGTACCCTTCATAGTTACAACACTCATCCTTGTAACCACTCACAATGTTAGTCTGGCACACACCAATGTCAATGACATCATGGATCTGGTCTATCAATCTACATTCCTTAGTGTGATGAGTGCTAGATGTAGAGATCTTACAATAACAAGACACATTCTTACAAAACACACGTTACAAAAATGAGCATCTATTCGGATCATGCTCCCCATGATAGCTCTCACAGTCCAACATCATGGATTGTGCCAAATTCTGAGGGAGACTATCTTTTATATGTCATTTTACTTCATTTTTTGTACACCAAAGTCCACTGCCAGTCTCATGTGCTAAATTCATAGATAAGTTCTCAAATCTCTTTGCCATGGAAGCAATCTGAGCTTCCAAAAAGGGACCCACTCTAGTGTCAACACTTATTCCAGCCTCAACGCATAAAGAAACCTCTAAGCCCTTGTGCGGGTCCATGAAAGTATTATATGAGAGTGCACTCCTAAAATGTGTTAACAATCCTCTAACAAACCATAGAGCATGTTGTGATAGATGGATGTCATAAGATAACTTGGACAAGAGAATCTTGAAACATGCATCTTACTCATGCATAATCTCTTTCATACCTTTTTGTATCTCCTTCAATGCACGATGGTATTTTTCCCAAACTCGAATTTGAACTTCCTTTAGAAGGCATCACATAGTGTAGTATAATCCACTACCATCTGATGTGGGTCATACTTCTGGTACCAGTTATGATGTGCCCATACAACATCATTGCAAACATAATTTCCTTCCTCTCCTAGGTAATGATCCCATTCATGCACCATAATAACTCACACTTGTGAACATTCTCTCAAGAATCCTCAACACCATTGTAATTCAGAAATAGGGTGACTTATCACAAAACATGTACTATTGGGGTTGTATTCTTTCTCCACCAGTCCAAAATCTTATTTCCTTTGATGTTTCCATCACCATATCCACTTAATCCACTCGATCCAAAACTCCCCAATCCACCAAATACTCCTCATATAATAGGGACATGGCTCAAGTCTTGCTACTTTGTGTACCCACCATTGAGCTAAAATTGAGCTCCCACATTTTTGAAGTGGAATTACTCGATACGTGATACCCATGTTCGGAGGGCCAAACCTTTTTGAATGATGTTCCAGATAGGATACCACTAAATACATAATACGTCTCAAGCAACCATAGAACTCAAATAAAAAAGATACCCACTCGATTCTTCTTATCTATAAATACTAATTGAACTAACCACAAGAGTTTGGTTAATAGGTGGGTCCAGATGCATGCCTATAACCCTTCTTCCTCATTCATCCAAATAGATCTCATCAAAATTTGAGGGGTTTCTTCTACGTTTAACAAGATGGGGTAAAGACAGATCGCATAGGCTCCACACCTTCCGTGTGAAGCTCAAATCCTTCCTATAACATGTGCCTCCATAGATCCATCACTCCTAGAATCTCGCATTGTCTTACCAACTCCCTCTCTCGATCCTCATTATACTTGATCCATCTTTCGCCTCGCTCCATTTCCACCATAAGATCCACCATCTTCTTACACACTCGCTTCCACGCCTCCCGCATAGTGGGAGTTTAGCTAGCCATAGGAAATGCTTATAAACTCAAGGTCATGATCAAGATATTAATGACTAAAGGTAAATCACACAAGAAGGATCCTCTGGGTTCTCGTAAGAACTAAAACTCAACAACCTCGAGAAATAATAAATGGAAACTATGTACTCCAACGTGTAAATAATCAACACACCTCTCCACCAATGATCAACATCATGAATCCTCTGATAATATTCTTGAGTCCACAGATGAGGTCAATAGACTAATTTTTTCCTTATTTCAAATGGTGATAACCACTCATATAGCTCTACCGGAAAGCTACAAAATAAGGTCTCATACATATCATTATACAGGTTCTCCTCTACCCATTTACGTGGATCAAACTTAGGTCTAGTTTTGAATCTATGATAAAACTCATCCACCATGTTTTTAAGAAAATTTTCCATGCGGTCCAAGGTCAAGCATTCTGCCATCCCTCACCATTCCTGCAAAAATTCAAAAGAAGTCCCGACAATGCAACCCAAAATGTAGTCTCTAGTTACTTTTAACTTCTCTTTAAACCTAAAAAGTGTCGGCATATCACCATTCCTAACTGGGAACTCACCTGAGGTGCGTGTAGGCATCAAGCCCTCCTTTATATGATATTTTCAAGAATTTTTATCAATATTATAGGGACAATGCATATATATAACTCGCATACACTCTAAGACACAAATAAGGAAACTATATCTAAGTATAAATACACAATATTATAGATGTAAACATCACAATAACAAGGATGAATTAGATATAACCATGAGCATTATCAAGAACACAAGGGTTTGGATCGATAAGACAAAAAGAAAACATACATATCAAGATCATAACATATATGTTAAGAACTTCTTTAGTGTATTAATTCATCACATTATAGTAGCCAATAATACATTAAATGTTCCATGAATTGATATCATGCAAAAAAAAGTCTCAATATGCTTCTATAGTAAATTCATTACATATCTTACAATAATGCACTACACCCTATCCATCTCTCAAATTACATTATCTTCTTCTCATCCTACTACTTTTTTAGATGCCATACAAATCAATATATTAGAGAGAAAAAGGAAGGAATCTCCCTAACCAAATACCAATTATTTATCAACATGTCAAATGTCATCATGTCTTTCCCTAATCAAGTATCCTTACGATACTAGTGCTAACTAACTCATAACAACCTTGAATCCTTATCCTAATATGATAACCACAATGATGACTTGGAATATGATATCTTGAGTCATAATTCTCCATAGCCTAACGTTATCCATAATTGTACCTGGTCTCCTTTCCATTTTCTCCCTAGCATGACTTTACACATAGTCCAAAATAACTAAGTCCCAAATCCATCCTTCCTAGGCATGAGCCTTTGCGCATCCCCAAAAGTTAATTCTGCACATTCCTTTGTGTCTTGTTCCCATGTGCCACAACCCTTTATGCCTCTGTACTTGGTAATTTTAGGGTCTCAACATTAATGCACTCTTCTTTAGTTAATTAATCATGTGGACTAAGTAAAATTGATATGTGAAAATGTGGGGATTTAATGGGTTTGATACTCCTTATTGCCTTATCTATTTTTGATGGATATTATTGAGTTTGAGTTGTGTACTCATCCTCACTTTTCAAATATCTAATTTAGGATTTGGATCAACTTTTGGAGGCTTGTGGGACAACTTAAACCTATTCCATACCTTCAAAATTTACTACCAACCATACCTATGATGTAAGGTGCAAAATTTATCCCTCATGATGTATTTTTGAGTTAGAAAAGGAAAATTAATGACATCGTTTCACTTACCCTCTTTATTGTTTCCTCGCAAGCATGGGGTGGAGGCTTGAGTATAAGTTTGAGTATGTCATAACCTTACCTTACCCATTTATACGTCTTGGTCCTTATGTTTTACTTAGCGAGGTGGAAAGGAGAAGGAGTTATGTGGCATCCTACATGGAGCCACCTCACCATTCTCTACACATTTTCTATTTATTAGAGTTATTTTTAAGTTTTGGGGGTTAATTGGTTTCACTATGTTGGTACCGAGATTGATTCTCCCCGTGCTTCGAGAAGCATCACGATTTTATAGGAAGCTTAAAGACAAACATATCTGTTGTGAGTCATTTTGTAGCCATGGAAGAAATGCAACTTGATCTTTGTCACTTAGATGTGGAGAAATGGATAACACCCTCAAGAGGATTTGATATATACTCACTAGTTTATGGTTTTTCTTTTCAGCCAGTGGTAAGAGGAACCTTTTGTAGCCTATTGATTATGGAGGAGATGGAGATGTCCTTCACTGTAAAGTTATTAATAAGACCTTGAAAAAATATGATCAATACAACAAAACCTAACTCTCACGAATTTTCACCCTAGATGATGGAGATATTTTCTAAGAAAGGTTTAGGCCACTAAAGAAAATGAAAACCTGATTGCTTCTGCATGTTTTGGTAATAGAAATTATGCATTTGTAAACACACAAGAAAAATAGGTGTAGTATGTGTAAGATTGGTTGTTTTTAAATGAGTTTTTGGTGGGAGATGATACTCAATGAACTTGATTCACCGATATTTGAGAGATTTTACAAAGAATGGAACACTTAATCAACAAAAAGCTTCATAACAGCTAAAATGCTCCTTTAACAAGAAGGTGTGATTTAATGGAGGCCGTATCAACACATTTTCACACAAACTTTAAAATCCAAAATGAAGGCTTAGATTGAATAACTTAATTAAACATTATCAACCTCTGTTTTATCACGCTGAAGATACCACCAAAGGCTAACAAATAATCTTGTCATCATGCTAGGAGTAAATTGATTTTAAATCTATTTATTTCACTATCAAATGAAAGCTCTTCTAATAAATGAAATTGTAAATGCCACCAAACTATCACACAAGGATAAGATCTTGTGTGATTCACAAAGACTTAAATGTAAGATTGCAATGGGAGAAAGAAAAACTATTTGGAGTCATTCGAAATGAAGTAAACAAAATTTTACTTAAAATCAACACTAATTAACTCAAATTTGATTAAATTTATCAGTAGGGGAAAGTTTCTAGAACAATCTTAGAGCTTGTTAATGGATCTACACTTGCAACCACCTTGACATGATCAAATTTAACACGAAATAAATAAACATGTTTCTTAGATAATTTCTCGAAAGATGGGTTATGTCAAACCTTTTTCTTAGGAAACTAACTCCCAACCTTTGAAACTCCAACCATTTGTATAAAAAGTTTATGCAATTTATAACATTTTTTCCATAATAGAGTTTCCCCCAAAAAAAAAACATTCAAAGCACCATTGTGTGTTGCAATTTTGATCGTGATTCCTAGAATCGATTTGCAAAAAAAGTTGTCAGCATTTTGAGGGAAAATCTCTTCAAATATTTCCAACATTTAATTCTTTCATCTGTAAATCACTCTTCATCTCACATGCCAACTACTTCCTCCTCTAATCTGTCAAATCTGGTTTTTTACATGCCAAGGAAGGAAAGATTGGAAAATCAGATCAAACCCGATAGTCAGATCACATGTTAATGGTAAAAGACATTTTTAGATCTTCCCCACCAAATCAAGATATCAAATTAATTCTCCTCTTCATTTGGCGTGTAGGAGACGTCAAGAAATGATAAAAAAACCATAAAAATTCACATCCCTAGGAGCTTTGGAGAAAATGGCTTAAAAATCAGATATAGATGCATATTTTTAATCGATTTCCCTTATGAATTTGCACTGTCCACGTGGGAGATGCGAGTTAAAATGGGCATGGGGGTTCCTTTTTACCTTTTACAATTTTTGGAAAAAATGCAAAAAATCTCATTTTTCTATGCCCCTCCACTTTTAAAATGGGCTTGAAATGTGTCCCAATGTGGGTCCCAGTGAGAACAATGCTTTCTTTTTACACTTTAACCCCCTTTTTTACAAAAAGAAATTTTTCCAAATTTCCCCGAAGCTCCGCCTCTCTGCTTTTGAATTTTCAAACTACTACGTGTGTTAATGGTGCATCTCAAGATGGTCCCCAAATAAGCACGGCATAAACATGTGTCTCAGTCTGTAGAGTCCTTGAAAATTTGAAAGTTTAATGTAGGCGCCATGTGTCTAGGGTCCGAGGCAGTCTCCTTTTGCTATTGAAAAGTTTGAGCAAAGGGCAGAGTGAGCGGAAGCCTCTAAGTGTCCTCCTGGTGCTTCTTCAAAATAAAACCCAAGGGTCGGTCCCCAAACATGCGCGGTCCCTCCACGTGTCCCAGGCCCTTTAGAAATTTGCTTAAAAATTCTAAGGGAAGGCCCAATGGAAACCTCCACATGTCCTCATGGCGCAACTTCAAGATAGTCCCTAAGAGCAGAGACCCTAAATGAGCGTGGGTTCACCACATGTCCATGGCTTGCCAAAACTATACCGTATGTAAGAAAAAAATGTCTAAGTATGGGAAAATCAAGGAATTCTCCATGTCCTTCCAATGCAACTCCAAGGCCAAACAAAAAGGTGAATTTTCAAATGAGCACCGTTCCTCCAAGTGGAAAATTTCTAGGTCGAAGCAAGCCATAGAGTTTTTAGAGTTCCCCTCCAAGCTTCATCTAACAAAAAAGAGCCACATTTTAACCGATGTAGAGATGTAAATTTGATAGGGAAAAACACACCAGTCAAATCGTAAAAATGTTGGGAAACCACCGTTTGAGCTCGGAGATGAAATTTTCTCCAAGGAAAAAGAATTTAGAAATGTTACAAGGTTCAAACATGATCCTTTAAGCTACATCCACTCACGTTTCCTTAGGTATTTGGGACACAAAAGACAGGGACAAAAACATGACTGTGGAAAACGAAGGGAAAGGAAAAGCCCGAGTTTTACGACCAAGTAATAGACTCTTTCATATGGTCAGAGGAACAAAAACAAATTTTGGGCGTTTAAGTGATCCTTGGCCAAGGAAGGAACTAACCATGGAAACTAAATGGAGGATAGAGCCTTCAAGCACCAAGACGGGGAGACAAAAATGTGACAAAGGCCGCAAACTGAGGGATTTCAATGAAAAATAGGGTGAGACTAATTTGAGCACCAACATTGGCTCCGAATCGGGGATGGGAACTCCCTGTGAGTGCCACAAGAACCAAATAATAGACCAAGTGCCAAAAATATCCATTGGGAAAAGGAGTCAACTTGCAGAGTAGAAAACCATAACCATCTCCTAAAAACGAACTAAGAAACCAACAAAACCAGGTCACCAAGGACCAGAACGAGCAAAAACACAAAAAATAGAAAGCAACCAACAAACTATACACTATACAAATGATGCTCACCTTGATTCTGGGAATTAATCAAGGAAATGTTTCAAATTCCTGCCATTAACAAGAAATTTGAGTAATTCCCCATCCAATTCTTTCAAGAAGAAGGTATGGTTACTAATTCGAATGTTAATAGAGTAATAACCCATCCATAATGCATCAAATTTACCATGCTTGCCCTTATCTTCATGCCTATTATCCCATAATAGCACAAGATATCCAATGCTAAAAGCTCTTAGAGTGACCTTCTTGTCAAATAACCTCTTCAATTTTTCTCTAAACTTTACATGCCTTTGGTGGGATGCCCTCCTTTCTTCATCAAGTTCAATAAAATGGTTAATGCAAGCATCATATGGACTAACTTCTTAATCTTCCAAAGAGTTGAATGAACTGATATGAGGATAATTTCATATGCGAGGGCAGCATAGCCTCGAGTTCCATACACCAATTCAAATGGAATTTTTCTAGTAGCTCTTTTAACAAGTAATTCTATCATCCCAAACAACAAACTTCAACTACTCACCCCATTTCCTTTTGTAGATCTCTAAGGTCCTCTTAATGATCTTTAATAGATTTTTATTGCTGGAATTTTCTTGTCCATTGCTTTAGGGGTTATAGTTTGAGGCATATGTCAAATTCATCCCATATTCTTTACACATTGCCATCAAAGGTTTAGCTCTATAGCTCATGGCATTATCAACAACAATTTTAATCGCGCAGTTTGAAGCTACAAATGATATGGTTCAGCATGAAGTCCATGACAATTTGGTGTGTTTATCTCTTGGTGGGATTGCCTCTACCCACTTAGTGAAGTAATCAGTGGCTACAAGAATCCACTTATGGCCAGCACTTGAAGGTTATGAAATCTCACCAATGAAATCCATTCCCCATTGCTTAAATGGGGCTTCAATTGATACAAGATGCAAAGAAAGGGAGCCTGAAGCTTTTAGTCTTCCAAAAAAATGCTGGCAACTCTCACATCTTCTAACCAAAAAAATTGTATCTTTGAAAAGAGTTGGCCACCAATAACCATCCCTCAAGATCTTGTGTGTTGTGACTCTTCTAGCAAAATTCCCCCACAAACTCCTCCATGGAGATCAGCAATTATCTTGTGGGCTTCGTCTTCAGTAATTCACCTTAAGAGAAATCCTCAGTTTCTTCCAAGCTAACCGAGATTTAGTATGACATATTTATGGGAAGCCAAATTAAGAGCTCTTTTTTTATTTTTACTTAAGTACTTAAGGTAGTATATATGTTTGAGATAAAAATTATATCTTTGTACCATTCATAACTCATCAAATTTTCAAGGACATCCACCCTTCCTTCTTCTACTTCATTCACCTCAATAGTTTGCAAGTTGCTCTCAGCCATAAGCTTAGCTAAGCCCAAACCTCTTACCAATTTCGTGGTTTGGATATCCATGTCATATTCCTGCAACTTGTTCACCCATCTACATCTTTTTCTTGAGACCTCCATCTCTAATAAGACATCTTTCACCATGGTGTGGGGAACATAAGCAACAACTTTAGAGCTCAAAATGTAAGGTCTAAAAACCTTTGTTTCTTTTACCAAGGAAAATTCTTGTTTCTCCATAATGGTGTATTTCAACTCAGCCCCTTGCAATGCCTTACTGAAAAAGGAAATTGGCCTCTCAACCCCTTCATCATCCTTTTGCAACAAGACAAATGCAATAATTTTCTCTGAAGTAAAAGAAAACATTTGGAAAGGCTTCTTTTAATCTGGAGCTGCTAAAATAGGGCAAGCTTTAATGCTTCTTTGATCACATTGAAATCTTGAATGGCAACCTCTTCCCATTTGATAACTTGGTCCTTCTTTAGCATGCAAGTAATTGGAATGGTCAACTCAGAGAAGTTTGGTATGAATCTTCTGATAAAGTTTATTTTCCCAACTAAGGACTGAATTCCCTTCGTGGTTCTTGGAATTAGGACCTCACCGATGGCCTCTACCCTCTTGGGATCAATCATGACACCATATTTTGATACAATGTGACCAAGAAAATTGATCTTTTCACTCCAAAATGGCACTTCTTAGGATTGAGTGAAATGACATACTCTCTACATCTTATCAAATTTTTTTCAAGTGTCATAAGTGGTCACTTCTCCTTCTCGGAAAACACAAATACATCATCTTGGTAAACAACAATAAAATCATTAATGTAATGAGAAAAAAACATCCATTGAACTTTGAAAGGTTTCTCCAGAATTCATCAAACCAAAGGGCATTCTAACATAGACATAAGTTCCCCAAGGAGTGGTAAAGGTTGTCTTGATTCTTTCTGACTCCTTCACAACAACTTGATTATAGCTAGAGAAACCATCCAAGGTTGAAAGTAGCTTAGAAATAGTCACTAATTGCAGCATGTTTTCCATGTTTGGTAAAGGATAATTATCCTTTATTGATTCTCTATTCATATTTCTAAAATCCACGTATATCCTGATATCACGATTCTTTTTTCTAACTAGCACTAAGTTTGCAACCCTAGAAGAATAAATTGTGGACCTGGATGATCCCCCATCCCTTAGTTTCTTTAGTTCTTCTTGCATTTTAAGAGATAGGAGTGGATTGATCGACCTCTATTTATTCTTGAATGGATTTGCATTAGATTCCAAAGTAATTTCATGTCAAACAAATCCTCTCTCGTATGCCTTTAGTTCGAATAAGACCAAGCTAGGAAATCTTGATATTTTTTCAATAATTGGACATAGGACTACTTCTCCTCCTTGTTCGATTGCTTCCCAACTATATTTTCCTTAGTTTCTAATTTGTACCAAGTTCATGCTCCTTAACATCCCTTGAGGCTGCTATATTCCTATGAATAATGCAATCAACATTATCAAAGTTTGATTCAATAGCAACTAGTCCTCTAGGAATGGTATTAGTTTTCAGTTGGATGATGTATTTTCCGAACAAAGTTTCTTTACCCTCTACTGCACACACCATTGGATCCCAATAAATACATTGATTAGCAAACTCCCCTTTGTTCTATAGAAATATTTTGACCTGAGAATCATCATAAATTTTTTTCCAATGTTTAAGGTTGTCAGGGATAGATGGCCTTGTTAACATTTCAACATCATATTCACAATATGGGGACATTGCACAATTATCAAACCGAGATCCCAATACTCGCAAGATTTTATGTCATAAAATTGAAATTACTATCATGATGCACAATATTAAATGAATACAACATCTCAATTAAGTCTCATCGCATGCTTGTACCGCTTTCATTCTTTTGATTTTTAGTAGCATACGGTTTTCTGATTTTTTTGACAATTAGTTTTGAATCTCCCTTAACAATGATTTCTCTAACATAGTATTTCCAAGAAATTATCAAACTTAACAACAATTATTCATACTCAAAAATGTTGTTAGTACACTCAAAGTTAAGTTTGAAAGAAAAACAAACTCTTCTAAGCTTAGAGAAATCAGAACTACACTAGCACCATTTCCAAATTTGGAGCAAGCTCCATAAAAAAAAAAGTCCATGGAGAGCCTACTTGTTCAAGAATCCTACATTGATCCATTTTGTTCTCTTTTCCATCAGTAAATCTAACAAAGTTATCAGCATCAACACTTGTGTACAAAACTTCATAATATGCATTGTTGGGATCTTCAATGAGGTGCAACATTTTCTTTTCTCCATATAACTTGACAAGGCTGCCCTCAATTGGGATGGTGCATAGGAAATATCATTTTAAACACTCCCACTAACACTTGCAGCCAATTTTCTAGAAAACATCATACCCCACTTGGTTGGGCAACCAACAATAACAACATCAAGTTTCAAGTTCCTACCCAGATAAGTTGCAAGTTGCACCACCAAACCTTTCACACATCCCACCACTAGAACCTCTCTAGAATCCATGGCAATGCACTTCCCATATGTTGTTGTTACTTTGATATCCAGTTCATTCATGACCTCAAGAGGCATGACATTGCATGATGCTCCTGAATCAAACATACAGTTGTGTAGAAATTTGTCCTTAATGATCAAAGTAGTGAAGAATGGATCTACATTTAGCTGAGACTCTACCAAGGATGTTCCCAAATAAACCTTAGGTGGTTCACCTAGTTCTTCCAATGCTGGTGGTGTTTCTAGCTCTTCAATGATTGGAGGAGTCTCCACAATGTTTACATTTCTACCTGGGGTACTCTTCTCTTCTTTCAGCCCCAAATACTCAAAGGCCCTTTTCTTGTGCTTAGGAATCCTAAGAACTCAACAATTGGAAAAAAATCTTGATCTGACTCAAGACTTGGGAAATATCATAAGGAACATACTTTGGCAAGGCAACATTGGAAGGGATATTGAAAAAATCATTAGATGGCATGGGATTTTTGACAGTTTGGGCATGAGGAGAAGTATGAATCTTGTTTGGGATAGCAAGGCCTTTGGAAGGTGTATCTTTCTTAGGAACCTCTTTAGGAATACTAGTAAGCAATGGAGTTTTAGGTTTGGCTTGAGGTCCTGCCCCTTTGACAACTTTACTTCTTGTGTTATACTCCTTTTCTTGGGAAACAACAACGTTCATCAACAACTACCTATCCTCCTCAGATGGGATTCCTCCATCATACTTCTTTATCATTAAAGCTCTTAAGTATTCAAATTCATTATTAGGTATTGTGAAAGCTTGTACAATATCTATTTATTAAGTATGGGAGGAAGGAAGAAGAAGTACCGTGGATGTAATCCTAAAAACTTGCAGGGAAGTTCAAGAACTTATCACTTTAATTAAATTTTCTCCTTGTCATGAGCTCATGGAAAAACCCATCATGAAAACATCATCATCGTGATCATTATCATTAGCTTCTTCATCTACTTATTGATCTACTTTAGATGGAGCATGGGGCATGAAACATCTGTCACACCAATAAATTACATTTGTTTCTTCGACGACAACTCGATAAACCAAAGGATCGTGCAACATTATGTTTTCCTTGGCCTCGGGGTTGTTTATCTCCAAATCCAATAGGTCTCTTTCCTCTATCATCAGATCTCTGCTCATTTCTAGGACGATTTAAAAATTTTCTTGGCCTTGTTACTTGTGCCGACCTTGACCTTGAACTCTACCTAATTCCTTTCTCTCGCCTTACCTAATTTGTATATTTATTTTTGACACCTCCAAAAAATTTTCACAACTTCCTCTAAATCGAAGCCTTACTTTCTTGAGGTTTTGTGGGTTAACCGCCACACCCTCCCTCTTAGAGGTTTTCCAATTGTCTCAAATTGGTAGGGTTTTTTTCCCTAAAACAATAAGAAACTTTCTTATGAAATGCATCTCAATAATTTATCGACATGATGATTCATCACATGGCCTCAAATTAATAGGAAATATCCTTAGGGTCTTGTTAAATATTGTGTTGAAATCATGCGACCGACTCATTAAGATTCTTCTTGATATTTTCAAAATCTGATAAAAGAAACCTAAGGTTTGTTTTATCACCATACTGTAATCTAAAAGCATTATTCATTTCCATCCAAGAATCAATGGAATTATCTCGTAAATATTTATAACAGTCCCTTCCATATTCTTCCAAAGTATGAATAAAAATTTGATATATACATCTTCAAATTCAGTCTCAAAGTCTTCCATCATATTGATAAAAAGCTTTAAGTGTTGATCACTAGTTATAAAATTATTTCCTTGTAAATTTTTAGTCTATTTCCCACATCTTGGGAACTACATTTGATAGCCAGTCATCCCTCTAAAATTTATAGGATCAAGGTATTTTCAAAAATGGAGGTCTTGGTGGCGGATGAGCCATGTTTTTTTGAGGAGGTGACCTTGGGGGAATCAAAATTATAAGGGACAAGGGGTATTTGAAACACATGAGTATAACTTTAAAAATGGATATTCCTTAAAGGATTTGTTTCTTGAAAAACCCTATCAACTTTGGAAAACACAAGGGCAGAATAAGAAGAAAACTTTTCAAATTCAAATGAAGGCCCCTCTCCAGATGGAGAATTCAATTCCACAAAAAGACTACTTGATTCAAGAACTTGAATGGTAATATTCAATGATATGCTGATCACTTTAATAATGGGGATATCTTTTCTTGACTACCGATATCCAACAACTCTCCGGATTTTCTTCCTTTTGAATTTGTTTTTAATAGCTCTGGAAATAATGCCTTAGTAGGATCCTTAATGAAGAAAGATCTTATTCCTTCCATATTTGTAAAGATTAGTAAAAATCTCACTTGAAAGAGGTTAAGACATTGGTATTTATCAAAAATCAGATCAACATGGAGTCGCCACTAAGGATTTCCACCTTAGTTGTGAAAATGCACTAAAAATATGATCTGTCAAATGTCTATCAACACTAGAAACTAGAAATGGAAAGATCTGACCTTCCTTTACCAATATTTATCAATGAAACTTAGTGCAATAACTGTAGAAACTAGAAATATTACACACAACACTTGTAACTTTGAACACTTCTTATAGGCCTAAACACAGGATGATGTTGAAATAATGTACTAGCACTTAGAGCATATAAGAAATGTTTACCAGGGTCTAAATATGAACTGTAATCACAATGTCCCCAAAAATGGCAATAGAAACGGTGTTGGTACCCAAATTTATTCTCCCTCAGAAACTTAGCAACATCACAGATTTGATAGGAAGCTTAGAGATAAGAAGATCATGTTGTGCATCATTTTGTAGCCGAGGAAGAAATGAATATTGCTCTTTGTCACTCATATGTGCAGAAATGGATAACACACTCAAGAGGATTTGATCTATCCTCACTAATTTATGGTTATGCCTTTAAGCCAGGGTGAGAGGACCCTTCTGTAGTCTGCTGATTGTGGAGGAGATGGAGATGTCCTTCCTTGTAAAGTTATTAAGAAGACCTTGAAGAAAATATGATCAATACAACAAAACCTAACTCTCACGAGTTATCACCCTAGATGATGGAGATATTTTCTAAGCAAGGTTCAGGCCACTAAAGACAATGAAAACCTGATTTCTTCTACATGTTTTGGTAATATAAATTATGCATTTATACACACACAAGAAAAATAGGGGTAGTATGGGTAAGATTGGTTGTTTTTAAATGAATTTTTGGTGGGAGGTGAGGCATAATGAACTTGATTTGCCAGATCTTTGAGAGATTTTACAAAAATGGAAGGCTTAATCAATAGAATGCTTCATAAAAACTAAAATTCTCCTTTAACTAGAAAGTGTCCTTAAATGGAGGCTCGGATCAACAAATTTTCACACACTTTAAGAAACCAAAATGAGACTCAAATTGAAAAACTTAATTGAACATTATCAACCTTTGTTTTATCAAGCCTAAGATACCCTCAAAGGCTAAAAACCAATCCTATAATCATACTAGGAGTAAAGTGATTTTAAATTTGTTTATTTCACTATCAAATGAAAGATCTTCTCATAAATGAAATTCAAAATGCCACCAAACTATCAAAAGGATAAGATCTTTTGTGATTCACAAAGACTTCAATATAAGATTGCAATGGGAACAAGAAAAACTATTTGCAGTCATTCAGAAATGAAGCAAACACAATTCTACCCAAAATCAACATTGATTAAATCAAATTTGATTAAATTCATCAATAGGAGAAAGTTTCTAGAACAATCTCAGAGATTTTCAATGGTTGTACACTTGCAACCACCTTGACATGATCAAATTTAACACAAAAGAAATAAACATGTTTCTTAGACAATTTCATAGAAAGATGGGCTCTGTCAAACCTTTTCTTAGGAAAATAACTCCTGACCTCTGAAACTCCAACCATTTGCATGACAAGTTCATGCAATTTATAACATTTTTCTCCAATATAGTTTCCCCCAAAACAAAAACATTCAAAGCACCATTGTGTGTTGCGATTTTGATCGTGATTCCTAGAATCGATTTGTAAAAAAGTTCTCAGTGTTTTGAGGGAAAATCTCTTCAAATATTTCCAACATTTAATTATTTCATCTTATAAATCACTCTTCATCTTACGCCCAAACTACTTCCTCCTCTAATCCGTCAAATTTGGTTTTTACGTGCAAGGAAGGAAAGATTGGAAAATCAGATTGAACTTGATAGTCAGATCACATATTAATGGTAAAAGACATTTTCAGATCTTCCCCACCAAATCAAGATATCAAATTAATTCTCCTCTTCATTTGGCATGTAGGAGACATCAAGAAATGATTAAAAAAACCATAAAAATTTGCATCCCTAGGAGCTTTGGAGAAAATGGTGAAAAAATCAGATATAGATGCACAGTTGCCATCAATTTCCCTTTTGAATTTGGACCGTCTGTGGGAGATCCAGTCAAAACGGCACTGGGGTTTCCATTTTACATTTTAAAACTTTTGTAAAAATAAAAATTCTCATTTTGCTCTGCCTCCACCTTGAAAATGGGCTTGAAATATTTCCCAATGTGGGCCCTAATGGAACAACACTTCCTTTTTAACTTTAACCCCCTTTTTTTAACAAAAATATTTTTTTTCAAATTTCCCCAGAATCCCGCCTCCTGCCTTTTGAATTTTCAAACTGCTACATGTCTCAATGGTGCATCTTGAGATGGTCCCCAAAAGTAGAGAGCCCAAACAATCGTGGGCTCAACACATGTCTCAGTCCGGTAGTGTTTTTAAAAATTTGAAAAATTAGTGGAAGGCACCATGTGTCTAGGGTCCGAGGTAGTCTCCTTTGGCAGTTGAAAAGTCTAAACAAAGGGCAGAGTGAGTGGAAGCCTCCAAGTGTTCTCCTGGTGCTTCTTTAAAATAAAATCCAGGGGCTGGTCCCCAAACATGCACGGTCCCTCCATGTGTCCCAGGCCCTTTAGAAAGTTGTTTGAAAAATTCTAAGGGAAGACTCACGGAAACCTCCATGTGTCCTCATGGCGCAACTTCAAGATAGTCCCTAAGAGCGGAGACCCTGAATGAGCGCGGGTTCACCATGTGTCCATGGCCTACAAAACTATACCAGCTACATGAAATTTTTTTCTAAGTCCGGGAAAAGTAGTGGAATCCTCCACGTGTCCTCCTGCGTAACTCCAAGGCCAAACCAAAAGGTGAATTTTCAAACGAGCGTCGTTCCTCCACGTGGACAAGTTTTGGGTTGAAGCAAGCCATAGAATTTTTAGAGTGCCCCGCCAAGCCACATCTAACCAAAAAGAGCCACATTTCCACTGATGTAGAGATTTAAATTTGATGGGGAAAAACACACCCATCAAACCATAAAAATGCAGGGAAACCACCATTTGAGCCTGGAGATGAAATTTTCTCTAAGGAAAGAGAATTTGGAAATGTTACAAGGTTCAAACATGATCCTCTGAGCTACATCCACTCACGTTTCCTCAGTATTTGGGACACAAAATATAGGGACAACAAAATGTGACTGTGGAAAATGGAGGGAAAGGAAAAGCCTGAGTTTTACGACCAAGTAATAGACTCTTTCATATGGTCAAAGGAAAAAAACAAATTTTGGGTGTTTAAGTGATCCTCGGCCAAGGAAGGAACTAACCATGGTAACCGAATGGAGGATAGAGCCTTCAATAACTAAGAAAGGGAGAAAATATGTGATAAAGGCTGCAAACCGAGGTGAGACTAACTTGAGCACCAACACATTACACACTTGTATATTCATGGGAAAAATTCTTGGACTTATATTTTGGGGACTTGGAAGCTTTTTTGAGTATTTATCTTGGACTTGGAAGGTTTTTTCTATGGCGAGCTAGGGTCTTATACATTGCATTTTACTTTTTGGTTTATGTGTTGTGTTGTAAAGAAAACCAAATGTATGCGTTTGGTTTGGATCGGGTAGTTTTGACATTAAGGATGGTGTGGGGAGAAGGAAAATGGGGATCCTTGATGGAGAGATAAAAGGTTTGGATGTGTATATGGAGGGAGTATGGGAAGAGTGTCTACATTGTGAAGATAAAGAAGATTTCTTGCTTTATCATTATATGTTTTACATGAGGGAGTGATAAAATATTAAGGGAGGGATAATATTTTTGTATGTGTGGATGGATATTTTTGAGGTTTCAAGGTGGAAAATTAACCCACTTGGGAGGTATAAGGGGTTCCCTATATTTCTCTTCTCCTTTGGCTTAGATTTTAAGCCTACATGTTGGAAAGTTGTATTTGTTACTTTTGATGTTAGTGTGTTTATATGTATTACAAGTTTTGTTGGCATGAATGTATGTATTTTTGAATCCTTTGTAAAGAGTTTCCATGGTTGTAAACATTCCCTATTTCTCCATTGTTGGGGCTCAGGGGCCAATGAGAAGGATGGCTTCTCCTTCTCATTGGAATAAGGTTGGGAGGTGAGTGTTTCCTATGATCCCTTCCTTTTTGTTGTGATTTGGAATTGAAGAAATGAAGGAGAACAAGTTTTCATATTGGAAAGAGTTGCATTATGTAGAGAAGACAAAAAGGGGATATTGTTCTAAATTTAGTATGTGTCTAAAATTTGTGGAGGGATTTAGGTAATTGTATTTTAAGTTCTAAGAATTTGTAAAGGCACTTTATTTAAATATTTTATTGATCATCCAAGTATGAAGTGTATTTGGTTCTAATGAGGCGTATGAATGTGCATCTTGTTGATTATTGTGTCTCATTAAAATCTGTAATTTAAAACAAGCATGCATTTACTTACAAATTGGAATTGTTCCTATTTGAACTAGAAATAAAATAAAATATGTGGTTTGCTTCCCCTTTTGAACGTGTTTTTCCTTTTTTACATTTAAACAAGGAGTATATATATTTGATTGATGATTACATTTATTTCTCTTTTTAAAATGATAGAACTTTACTATTGTTGATATAAATGAAACAATAATACAAAAAAATGTTATACAATGAGTTCCTTGATTAAGAATAAAATTTTTTCCCTTCACTTATGCTTTTCTCTTTAAAATAATAGTCTACCAACAATAGATATGTTTATATGTAATTATTTATACAATATATTTTCCAAATATATTGTTTGTAAATAAACAAAAAAGAGATAGATATATAAATATATATGTTTATATAAGTTTAGAAATATATATATATATATATATATATATATATATATGTTTATATATATATATATATATATAATATATATATATATATATATATATATATATAACACTATATTATAAATAATAAATTAATAAAATTAGAGATGAATTGGCATGGTTAATAAAAGAAAATTTATTTAAAAAGGAATAAGGTGGAGGGGGCAGGGGAGTGGCCTACCCACCACCATTTAGTTAAATAGAACAAAATTTCATTAAAGTTAATTAAAAAGAGTAAGTGTGAGGGGGACGAAGCCCTTCACTTTTCTTAATTTTAAAAATAAAATAAGTTTGGGGAGGGGGGCACCCCTCCCCACCATCCCCACCATATATTAAATATATAAATAAAAAGTTCCATCCTTTGCATCTCTAACCGCGACCACTTTTCACTCTGCGCACATCAAAAAAAAATTAAATCAACATCTTATATATATAAACACACATATACATATATACAAACAATTTTTTTGAAGACATATTCACATATATTTTTAAATATACTAAGAATACACACACACACACACACACACACACACACACACACACACACAAACACAAACATGGGCAAATCCTAAAACTAGGAAATAAGTTTTGAAAAATATATATAAATATTAACCTAAATATAGGAAACTATATATATATCCTATATACCTATATATATATATATATATATATGATAATAACCTATATATGAAAAACCTAATAAGAGAATGATAAAATAAATAAAATGGATTTCTTGGGAAGAAAATTTCCCCTCCATTGTTGAACTTGAGCAAACAAGAGACCCTCCATAGCTCCCCATTTGCATCCATGGCCTCCACCTCCTTCAACTCGCAAAACACAAATGAACAAATGAAGAAATTTGGGAAGCAAAAAGAATTAAAAGGAAGTCATAAGGATGATTAGGGTTTTTAGAAAACCTAAAATCTAAGGGGTATCTTTTATC
The DNA here is from genome assembly GCA_018340775.1 of Taxus wallichiana var. yunnanensis. NCBI lineage: Eukaryota > Viridiplantae > Streptophyta > Pinopsida > Cupressales > Taxaceae > Taxus > Taxus wallichiana. The sequence continues at coordinate 87,245,928 of CM031237.1, read as the reverse complement.
TAATCCAACATTGGAGGTTAGATCCTACACTTTTAAGCTACAAGCATTTTTGGGAGGAGATGTTTTATTAATCGCACAAGTTTTTAATTTATGGGGCCACCTAGGTATTCTAACTAGTGGTTTAAGTTGTGTTGGAATTTTCCTATTTTGCGTTTAGATATTTAAATATATAAATTATTTAAGGGGATTAGAGGAATAAAGTAAATGTGTTTCTAATTAAATTAAAATGTAGTATGGGAATTATCTAATCAAGGAGATGTGATTTAATCTAACTTGGGAAATGTTTCTTATAAATTTAAAAAGGGACCTAAGTGAATAAAAGTATTCAAGTGTTATATAAATTCAATATGAATTTAAGGAAGGGATGTTAAACCCTCTAACGGATTTGAGAAAATAAATTAATATTAAATGGAGAAGAATTGTATTAAATGGCCTAGTAATTAATAAACACAATGTAAGCATGTGTAAATATTTTTATGAAATTTCCTAAGTGATTGATGGTATTTAGACGTGGTTTTGGTGTGTCATTTTTCAGCATTACACTTTGGTATAAGAGTTTTCGGTTCAACTATTGTGACTGGAAAACATTTCAACACAACAACCTTTTAGTGAAACATAAACCTACGACACTTGAACCTAAGGAATTTAAATATTAATAAAGATAATAAAAATGTTCGATTATTGTACTCACCTAAATAGGTGTCTTGTCAACCCTAGTTATCAAGAAATGCTAATTCAGCTTTGATAGTTTTATGAAATTCTTGTGGGTGCTTTGGAGCTTAGTTCATCATGAAGATGTTGTTCAATGGGTTCCTAGCTCTTGGTTATGGTCCTGTGATGGTGTTGACCCTATAAAAATCCTCCCTTATCTAGATTTCTATTGTTGGGTACTACTCTTGGGAATTAGTGCTTGAGCTAATGTTTAGGGGCCATTTTGGAAGGAATCCGGATATTGTTTGGTTGTTTCGAACTCCCCTTTTCTTTAGTGGTTGGGCGAGTTGGGTATGGTTTGTCGGTGGCTATAGACCTTGGTGATTTTTCATCACTTTGAGGACTCAATCCTCATATAGAGAGTGGATATCATGACATGATGACATATTAAATCTAATTTTGCATGTACATTCTTAGATGTGAGTTTGATGTAGAGTACCCCTACCGGGTGGCCCATGAAGGGATACGAAGTGATTATGATGTGGAGATTTCATGTGTTTTATATTTGTAAATTTAAATTCTTGTATCAAGAATAAAAATTTTATTTTAATGATTTGTTGAAAATATCAGAGAATTTTATTATTATTTTATATTATTGTGAGATTTTACGAAGATTGAAATGAAGATACTTAGCCGTTTCTTTTGATTTCTAATATTTCTTGGATTTTCTCTTTTTTGGTGACTCAAATATTTTTTTTCCTTGATGGCCACTTGGATAAATGTCATCAAAAATGTTACATGGTTTTCTTCTTATATCCTAACGAGATGGTTCTCTCTTGTTTGTGTTATGTTCTCTCGTTGTATGGGTGTACACCTTAGGTGTCTTTATTGTTATTCTAGGTGCTTCAAGTCATTCCCTTTGTTTTGGAGTGAAAGATGTTGTGTATCTAGGAACTTGGAGTGACCCTCTTGATGATAATATTTATATAGGTAGAGGGCTCTCAGTGTCGCACAATTTAGTTGGTTGTATTGATGATGATGATGATTGTGTTTCCTTTTACACACTGGTATGAGTTTGAATCTGAAAGAGGGTTTAAAACCCGCAATCAAGGATCACGAGGGACGATTTACACATCAACGGATGTGCGAATAGCAGCGTGAAGAGATCTCGGGAGGAGTGAGCATCAAACGAATGTGCATGCAAAGATTTGAAACATGAGCGTAACTCGGTTAAGCCATAAAAATCTCCTATGTCTCATAGATCAAATGGGGTGTATATATAGGAGGTGATGAGTAACCCCAAAGGCTGAAATCATGACAACTCGAGTAGAGAGGGGAGTTACATTCCCATAATAGAAGTGTAACTCTCAATGACGCATATGGTGCACTCGACGCACCGACGCTCGACGCGTAAGAGAATATCACAATGACCCCTAAATGACACATGGACCTACGATCTCACCTAAGTGAGATGAATCACCTAATGATGTGGAAAATAAACACACCAACACCCCCTTCATTATAACTTAGGATAAGGTGGTAAGTCAGAAATGAGAAATGGGTCCTAGCAAAAAAAGCCTGATGAGGTACCCATGCACAAAAAGCTCCCAAGAAGTGAAGGAAAACCCAATGGGAAAAACATCCACCACAAGAGAACAAAACACTCTCTAATCTAAGAAAGATGCCGAATATGGGTCCCGGCCATAGATGAGCCTGAAACGGTAGCCATGTACAAAGAGGAAATCTCTCAAAAAGAAGAAGAAGAGAGAAGAAGAGGGAGACGAGAGGAATGTAGAAGATGCCATGGACGGATCTGAACTCTGCAGCTCTAGGAAGTCTCCCAGAAGAATGTCGATGACAAGATCCTCTACCTCTGGACTGAAGAAGAGCCACCCGCATCGAACTATGTGCCTACCCTTAGGAAGGACAAAAATGATGTGCTGGAAGTCCACCCACTCCATCAAGGAAATCAAGGCAAAGAACACGAAGAATTCTGATTTTGGTGCACGGAAGTGTGACATATGTTTAGCGAGTGAATGCCAAGGAACCGAAGGTAATGCCATGTGCGTAGAACTTTTAAAGTGAAAAAGAGGAACACTCGCAAAAGGATTTCCAACCAATGTGAAGGGAACAAAACATCCTCTAGCACACAAAAGGGATCCAAAGATGAGGGTGGATCAGTGAAGGTCTTCGGAAAAGTGGAAGTGGTAAGAGTCCCAGAATGGGCACTCCCAATAATGGAGATGATGAAATCCTCTCGAAACACCCGTAGATGGATGAGAAACCTGTAGTGCATCACAAGTAGACTCTTCGAAAAGACGACTAAGGTCAAGCGAGATACGTGTCCCAATGAGGGGGCTCAACAAATAGAAGAGCGATGTTAGATAGGTATGAATCATCCAATGAAGGTAGAGGAGTGGAAGGGGCCTCGCACACTTGAAGTGGAAAGGATGTGGGTGTGAGACCGAGTACGAGACTGCTCGACATCCGATGAGATGTGGGATGTGTCAACACTCTCTGAACAGTGAGACAAAGAGGAGAAGAGTCCTATGTAGTACTCTCGACATTAGAACTGGTGCAAAATCCTCCTCATCGAAGTAGAACCAAACGAGTCTATGTCGGTGGAATTATCATCACATAAAGAAAAGGAGACAACTTAATCAATAGCAGGAACAAGGACCGTAGTATGTGAAGGGTCTCATAGAAGGACCAAGAATGCTCCGAAACGGTGGGATGGATCTGAGTCTCCATGTGATACCGTGAGAGATCTAGAGACATGCATCATCATGTGATCAAATACATGGTCGCAAGTGTCAATAAATTCCTCTAGATGACGATGAACAAGGGGAGTACAGGAATTGGCCCAAGTAAGAAGGGTAAAAGACCCTCGTGGGTGAAGTAACATTCCATGGAAACATGCCAGATGAAAAGTTCCCTCTCTCGGTGAGAAGTGTCCAAGGCTGTAAAGTGATCCTACGACACTCACATCTAGAAAGATCACTCTCCATAATGCAAAATGCAAAATGCACAAAAGTAAGACCTCGATTCGCCGATAATGCGTCTACGTGTGAAAGCCCAAGAGTACCGTCAACCCCGAATGTAGCACTTTATAAGGCAAAGGTGTTTTACAAACTGATAATTTCATCACATAATGTGTGAAAAATCATGCAACTTTGACTGAATAAGTGCTAAAAATGAGTCAATGAGTCAAAAGTTATGGCATTACAACGATTCCTGCAACTGATGGAAAATGCCACTAAACGATGTAAATGCATTAAAAGGTGCCTGAAATGAGTGCAAAGGGTATTGTTTGACTACTCATTGAAACAACATCAAATATTAGTAAGGGTTTGTTTTGCTTGGGAGCGGGGATTAGCTTCATGCCAACCCCGGACCTCGCCCTCCATCTTCGATGCTCATAGGAGGGTGAAACAGTACAAGCCAAAACCCAAATTACAATGCCAAGTTGAATGTTTTTTTTAACCACATTAAAACATTAAAAATGAAGTGGAAGGAGGAGGCCCACTTTGAAAGTGCCATGGTTGTTGACCAAGCTGTGGAATCCCACATGGCGAGTTCTATAGCAGAAATTGTCTAAAAAGACAAACAGGTATAGGTGTAAAAACACAGGAACGTTGAAGGGCCATGTGGACTTAAATTCCACATGTTGTGTTGGTCTGTCAGCCCTCCAACAGCTCTCCTCCCAACCACTCAAGGATTCCCACTGTTGAAATGGTCAAACAGTTGCAAAAACGCAGGTTTCACATGGTGGAAAGGAAACAGGCCTAAACGGAGGACTAGAGTGCGCCTGATTTGGTGGAAGGTGAAAAAAGCCATGTGGAGCAGGTTTGAAGATAATAATAGCGTTGCAAAACATGAGTTGGCATGAGTTGTAATGGAGCTGCACATTTCCCAAGCTAGAAATGGAGAAATCCTTTGAGCAGGAGCACATAAACAAATCGCACAAGCAAATGAAGCAAATAAACCAACGTATCATCAGATATCAATGAGCCAAGCCTGAGCAGAAATAGGTGATTTGTTTTATATGGTGCCACTAGTAGGAACGTGTATAATTGCAAATAGCTCAGAGTACGATGGTAGTGCATGAACGTTGAACAAAAAATTCACAATGCAACACACGTTGTGTCCCAATGACTGAAAATATCTTCAAAGCAATGCGCTACAGATACTAATATCTTCAAAAAATATTTTCTTTCATGAGACGGGGAAACCATGAACACCCCAAAAACACCCACAAGTCTCGAGATGGCATGAGCCAAAAGAACGTGCAGAATTTTGTAAATGAACACAACACGAGCCAGGACAACAAGGCGAGATAACACCGAACAAATCAGAGACCCCTTTAAATAACTTCAATACGGGTAGTAAAGCTAATCTACAACCTTGAAACCATGAAATAAGAAACCAAATGGAGGTATAAACACCCAAAATCAATGCACTGAAGCACATAACGAGAATATCCATTACGACACACATAATGAGAACTGTAAATCACGTTGGAAGCCAAAAAATGCACGAAATGTCGATGATCGCACGGATCCACAAGATCCGCTCTAATACCATGAAAGAGGGTTTAAAACCCACAAGTGAGGATCATGAGGGACGATGTGCACATCAACAGACATGCAAATGGTAGCGTGAAGAGATCTCGGGAGGAGTGAGCATCAACCGAATGTGCATGCAAAGATTTTAAACACGGGAAAACCTTGGTTAAGCCATAAAACTCTCCTCCTGTCTCATAGATCAAATGGGGTGTACATATAGGAGGTGTTGAGTAACCCTTAGTGCTGCAATCATGAAAACTCGAGTAGAAAGGGGGAGTTACATTCCCAGAATAGAAGTAACTCCCAATGACGCATATGACGACCGATGTGTTGATGTGCTGATGCGTAAGAGAATCTCATAATGACCCCTAAATGACACATGGACCTATGATCTCACCTAAGTGAGATGACTCACCTAATGATGTGGAAAATAATACACACCAACATAATCTTGTTAGGATAGATGTGACACTCATTATGAACTTATGGATTATGCCACGGATAGATTAGCTCTTGGATACTTATAGGTTTATTGTGGATAGTGTATTATTGGGATATGATGTTCCACCGATGGGCATATGGGAGTGCTATCTCAGTTTCTTTGTGTTATTTAAGAAAAGATCAACATTTTGGACTATAAGTACCCTGGGTAACTATGGTTATAATCAAGAAACGTTGAGCTTGTGCCTAAGCAAGTATAGTTTATTTTGATCTCGAGGACCCATAGATAGATGTACCCTTGTCTTAATCTTTTGACTTGTTTAGCTTATACCACTCTATGATCCATTAGTATCGAGTTATGTTTAGGAAGATATGGATACATTGGGTTGTTTTGGACTTTCGATTGGATATTTTGGTCTTATATGTCTTAAAGTTCAAACATTAGCGAGTGTTGTTGTAATGATTTTTCAAATAAGGCTATGACTCCCAGTCTTAGAGGTGATGTTTTGAGTAAATAATTTGATTTTCCTCTTGATATTTTAATGTCCTCTTGGTGGGGAAGAATGGTATCTAACGGGTAAATCCCAAATTTCTATCATTTCGATGCTTGGTTGAAGGTATCTTGTGGAGGTACATGTTTTTGTTTGGAAACCTGTCTCTTATTTAGTGAACCTATTTTGAGTATAAATCTGTAAGCGTTTTTTTCTCCTTCTCACCGATCTAAAGTCCTTGAACTCGTAAACTAAAATTTATAACTTCATAAGGTATATCTTCATCGTCTCTCCTATTAATACTTGTGGATAGTCACTTGGAAAGCATCGGTGATTCATGTAACTTTTTGGAAAGTTCTTGTAAACTTTGTGTGTTCTGTTTTTTAATGACCCCTTATTTCTATGAACTCAATAATGTGATAAGTTTTTCTCTACCTACTCATTAAAATTCAATTGGTATTGTGATAAACCTAGGCATATTATAACTCTAATTAGGAGGCTTATATTTTGAAACTTAATAAGTAAATTTGGGACATTAGGAAGATTGCTCCTTACTATAACCTTATAGTTAAATGGAAGAAATAAAAACTATGTGAAAATAGAAAAGAAACCTCCCTTACTCTCCCTAGAAGTAAAATTAATAATTTTGTCTCCCATGTAGAGTGCCGAGATATCATGCAAACATTAGTGATGAACCTTAATGACACAGGTATGAAATATCATAATATTAGGAATACACTTTGATTAAAAACTTATAAGAAATATTCGTAGTGAACGTAACTATAACTTACGTCCTATAAATTGTTATATGGAATGTATTATTATATGGGATTGAGCACAAGTAAAATGTACAAATAAACAACCTAAACTCGTACAAATTACTATTGCATGCCCTAAAATTTTTAAATGATATAATCGGAATGATAGAACTAATCGAAAACTTCCTTTGACCTATTATATAAGTGTCTCTCTCTTGCATCCTAAGATTTTGAGTTGTGTAATGTTTGAGTACGTCCCATAACCCCCCTTGTTATATCAAACAATAAACATATCTATAATGGTTACAATGTAAGTTACATGCTAGATTATTTTTGGACCTCTCACTGGTTGTATGAAATTTTTAGAAGTATACATAAGGATTTTATCCCTTGTTAAAATGGATTAATTGTTATGTCCATATTGGTGGACCCTGCATCCATCTTGCCAAAGGTGGCAACTATTAGAATATTTATATTTCTTTTTTTAATCTGTTCTCATACCTTGAATAATGAAGTTCCTTATTGATAGTGACATGATCTAGCCGTGTTTTACTCCCTAAACATTAATGTATGTAATTTTTCCCTTTTGGAACCTTTCAGGACGTCGTACCCTTTTTACTCTCAACTTTTCGGTGTATGATTTTTGGACATTTATAATTGAGTCTATGTCTCCAGCTTTTAAGAGAGACACCCTTCTTATGTTCGAATACGTCATTGGTGGCCTAGGATTATTCGAAATCTTAGGCAACATATGTTAAAGATATGGAGGAATCTTGGAAACTTCCTTATTTTTTACATAAACATGATTTTGTCCACCCTTGACCTTTAGGGAGGAGAAAGGGGTAGGTTGTTTTCATAAGTTTCTCTTTGGAATGTTTAATGTGTTGCTCTAGTAAATTGCTACATGGACCTCACTTGTTGCTTATTTTCTCCTAGCTCGCTTAAGTGTCCCTATGTGTTGTAATATTAAGCTTGTGTTAATTTCAAGATTATTTTGAGCTTGGGAAGGTATAGAATTAGTAAATTTCGTTTAGAGAGAATCTTATCTATTTTGTCAATATGATAGTATGGGAAAATTTGACTAATTGATTTTATTTTTCTAAATCACGATTAGTGGTTGTGTGTTATGATATTTGGGTACAAATTGAAGTTATTGAAACCTTGTGGCCAAGAGTATGCTTAGTGTAACCATGAAAATTTTAAGTGAGTCCTTTTGAATTATATAAAGTACCTCCAATGAATAGTCTCTACCCTTGTAAATGTTGTTGTTAAAATTAGGTGTTTTCCTTATTACTCCTCCTTTTGTGTGGCCCTTAAATTCTAAGTCCCATCCGAAGATCTGGTTTCTTGTGCAAAATTTAAGGTCATGTTTGGTAGTTGTAAATTTTGTTTAAAAGAATGAACCTTGAAGTGTAATTCAACCTAAGTAGAATTCTTAGCCTTCCTTTTTATCATGTGTTGTATCCATGTGTGGCTACGTGGACACCTTCTGTAAATGAATTTTACTATTCTTCATGGACCTTAGTTGTCATTCATTGGGAACCCATTGCCAATTTCTTGTTTATATGTTATGTTTTGTAACTTGGTTAACCTCATAGAGATTATTTTGAAGGTTTGAATGCTAGAAATCTTGTTTAGAGGAGGTTTAGTATCTATGCCTAATAGTATCCCTTCTCTTGTACAATAGTTTTGGACCAAACTAGGGCTCGAGGGACACGCTTTTGCTTTGAAGTAAAGAAACCTCAAAGAAGGCATGAATTCTGTTTATATGCCTTCTTTCCCTACCTCTTTCTGTGAATTCTAGGAGGAAATCAAGTCTAAGGGGAGAGGGATGTATTTCCACTCCTCTCCTGACAATTATTTTTCTATGATTTTAATTATTTTTATTAAAGATATAGACATTATTATTATATTTTCGTTATCACGTTAATAGATAGTATGGACATTTTTATTATCGATATTTTGTGACTCTTATTGTGAATTGTATGAAATCCTTGCAAATATGGGTAGATATTTAGTACTTGATGATGATATTGTGTTATTACTTTGTTATATACTGACAACATGGATTCTTGACCTATTGATTATGTTTAGATGATCAGGGATATTCTTGCGGTCTCATTGATGTTGGTAAAATGGTAGAATTGAAATGTTTAGAAATTGTAAACAATTGATGGAATTTCTTAACCTTGATGACGATTTAGCTACATTATATAGTAATGTTAATTGATAGATATGTATGTAATTTATTTTTTTATGTAATTGATATGGCCTTGAGGCTGAACCAAGATTGTTTTGGTTGTTATAGGAAACTATATCACAATAAACAAGAAGGGGCTAGGAGACTAACCATGGAAGAATATCGGATTTTTGTAACAATGCCACCTTGCAACTTTATGTTTGTGTGTATTATGCTTTTATTGTTGATTTTGTTAGGAGGTCCCCATGGGAAGGCGTGACCTTATATGTGACCATTTGTTTGTGTGTATCTTTCCTTATTTTATTTTATTTATGTATTTTTTGTAGATGTGGTTCTTTTATTGTAAATTATTTTCACTTTATTATTGCTTAGTAATGTGCTCTTGTATAGTTGATTAATTATGTGGATTGATTTAAATTGAGATGTGAAAATGTGGAAATTTAATGGGTTAGATAGTCCTTGTTTCCTTACTTATTTTTTGATGGATTTTATTGAGATTGAGTTGTGTACTCATCCCCACTTTTCAAATATCAATTTTAGGATTTACAGCCACTTTTGGGAGGTGGTGGGACAAGTTAAACTTGTCCCATACCCCTAAAATTTCCTATCAACCATACCTCTGATGTAAGGGTTCAATTTATCCCACATGATGTATTTTTGAGTGATAAAATGAAAATTAATGCTTTCATTTCAATTACCCTCTTAATTATATCCTTGGAAGCATAGGGTAGATGTTCGAGTGTAAGTTTGAATATTTCATAACCTTACCTTATCCATTTATGAGTCTTGGTCCTTTTGCTTTAATTAGTGAGGTGGATTTGAGGAGGAGTGATGTGGAATCCTACATGAGAGCCACTTCAACATCCTCTCCAAATTTTCTATTTATTAGAGTTAATTTGGAGTTTTGTGGGTTACTTTGTTTCATTACACACGTGTATTTTTTAGAAAATTGATTGGAATTCTTTCTTGGGAACTTAGAAGATAGTGTTATCCAAAATTAACCCCCAGGTAATTTTGATAACATGCATCAAATTCTTTAGTCCCAAGCAATTATATTGATTCAAGGCAAAAAATCATGTTTCTGGGGTCCCCTCAGGTTCTTTCCGATTCTTCCGTCCAAGAAGAAAACCCAGAAAGTTCTAAAAATGTGAAAAAATTGCAAAAACAAGCTCGGGCTAGAAAAAATTGTGAAAATCGGCTAAGTCCTTGTCCTAGAAATATTTGGGACATTCGGGACACCAAGGTGCGGTTCATTCGATACGCCTCCGGCGGTCCGCGAAATCTTGGGGACAAGTGGAACAAATGTACGTGGAGGGCGTGAACTAGCCGGTCCCGGCTTAACAGGGAAAATTTCACACAGGGACATCTGGGCCGTGAGTGCGCGAAGGACGCGAATCGGCCGGTTCGCCCGAAACAAGAAACTTTAGCACAAGGACAAGTGGGACATCTGGGCCATGAGGACGCGAACCGCCCGAATCGGCCGAAAGTGGAAGAGATCACCAAGTTCAGTTTGGGACAAGTGGGATAAAGGTACGCGAACCGGCCGGTTCGGCCGAAACAGAGGACTTTTGACTTGGGACATCCGGGCCGCAGGACGCGAGGGACGTGGATAGCCGGAAAAGTTGAAAGTGAATGGAAATGAGACACGTGTCACCAGCTGAATGAGGGACAAGGAAGCCCATTTCGGGCAGATTGGGAGTTTATGTCCCAAACGGTTTGGGACATCGAGGGACGAGGGGACGCCAAGGGCGCTGGTGCCGGCGAGACCCGAGCCAATCAGAAGAGGACACGTGTCCTATGGAGCAAGGAATGCGGAGCAGGGAAGGAGAGAGAATTACGCATCCAATCAGCATGTGCCACGTGTCATCCAGGCGGCAGAGCGGAAAGATCTTCAAAACGCGCTTTGCTGCTTTGTGCCATGGAACTTCAAACGGCCATAACTTTTGACTCCGAGCTCCGATTTTCACAAAATTGGACTTTCTGGAATGAGCACGATGTCCTCTATGCCAAATGAAAGAAAAATCCTGCTAGTTAAATAAGAGAGACATATTTGGATCCTGTCGGTTAATGCTCATTCCCGTCAAATGACAGAAAACGCCCGCTTAGACACAAAATAGCTGCCCGCACTCAGAAGGCCATAACTTTTGCATTTCTCAACAAAATCGCACAAAATTGGTACCGTTGGAATCATGGTTCCAATCCTGATGCAAAAAAATCAAGAAATTCCAGATTTGATCAGAAATTGATTTATTTTTTTAAGAAAACGTGGCCGGGTTCGAAATGTTGATTTATTTGGTAGTTGGGAGTGCAATTAAGAGGCATGGTCATCATTCTTTCTCTGCTGCAGCACATGGGACAGTATGGGGAGCCTTTTGCAAGTAATGTACAATAATTTCACTCAATTTAATGCCTCTTATAGGTGGTTGAAGGACATATTTCGGGATTTCCATTTTCCCTTCTCTTCTCCTTCTCATTTTTCTATAAATTGGAGTGTTGGGCTCATTGTAAAAGAGAGAGTTTTTGGGTAGCAAAGCTCTGCCAAAATTGCTTTGTGAAGCCAGTGTGTTGCAGGCCCTTGTAGTGGACTCCTTGCATGGTGATCCAGGCCCTTATCTTGTAATAGATTGAACTGTGCATATCATGAAGCAATAAAATACCAGTTTGTGGATGTATCTTCCCCTGCTGTGTTTTCTTGCATTCTTCTTGCCCCTTTAATCTTTCTACAAGAATATTGTGTCTTTTATTATGTTCTTGCAGGGATTCATTATCATTGTGTATGCTTGGAATATTGTTGTGAATGCATTTTGCTAGATTGTGGTGAACTGTCATCACCTCTTCTAGTGTGCACTTTTCCTCTGTATTTCACACATTTGGAGACTAATCTCTCACCCTCATTTTTTGGTGTATCACCACTTTAGTGTAGGATTTCATTTTATGCATTCTCTCTCCCTGGTCCCTTGGAAATTTAGATTAGAACAGTTAGCTTATCCTGCATTAGAGTAGATTGTAGCAGGTATTTTAGGAGCAAGAACCAGCTTTCTCTGGAGGTCTATCTCAAGTAGCAAGTCCTGAACTTGGAGATAGTACCCATGTTATCCAATCACACCATGAACACAAGTATATGCACTTGTATAAACACAAGGGTGCTGTGATTCGGTGATAACAGATAGATTTTAGAATTTTTATTGGACTTGGAAGTTTGTTGCTTGAAGATTGAAGGTTGTTTCTATGTGAATGTAGGATCTTATACCTTTCACTTTACTTTCTCGTTTATGTGTTATGTTATAAAGAGAATGAATGTATGTGTTTTTTTTGGCTTCAGTGGTTTTGACCTCAAGAATGATGTGGGGAGAAAGAAATTGGGGATATTTGAGGGAGGTATAAGAGTTTTGGATGTGTATATTGAGGGAGTGTGGAAAGAGTGTCTATGTTGTGAAGATAAACGAGATTTCTTGCTTTGTCATTATATGTTTTACATGAGGGAGCGATAAAATATTTGACGGGGTGATAATAGATTGAGGGAGGGATAAGATTTTTTGTTTCTATGGATGGATCTGTTGTACGTGTTTAGGTGGACACTTAACCCACTTGGGAGATGTAAGGGGTTACCCATATTTGTCTTCTCCTTTGGCTTAGATTTTAAGCCTATGTATTGGAAAGTTGCATTTGTTACTATATATTTTAGTATGTTTGTATGTATTGAAATTTTTGTTGTCATGAATGTATGTATTGTTGAAGCCTTTGTAAAGATTTGTCATGGTTGTAAACATTCCCTATTTCTCCATTGTTAGGGCTCATGGGCCAATGAGAAGGATGGCTTCTCATTCTAATTAGAATAAGGTTAGGAGGTGAATGTTTCCTATGTTGCCTTCCTTGTTGTTGTTATTTGGAGTTAAATAAATTAAGGAGCTCAAGTTTTCATCTTGGAAAGAGTTTTATTATGTACAAGACAAAGAAAAGGGGATATTGTTCTAAATTTAGCATGTGTCTCCACTTTGTGTGGAGGGATTTTGGTATCTGTATTTTAAGTTTTGAGCACTTATAAAGGCATTATTTAAATCTTTTATGGATTATCCAAGTATGATGTGTATATGGTTGTAATGAGGCATATGAATGTGCATCTTTTTTATTGTTGTGTCTCATGAAAATCTGCAATTCAAAGCAAGTATGCATTTACTTACAAATTGGAATTGTTCCTATTTGAACTAGAAATAAAATGAAATATGTGGCTTTCTTACCCTTTGACTGCATTTGTCCTTCTTTACATTTATAAAAGGAGTATATATATTTGATTGATGATTAAATTTATTTCTCTTTCTAAAATGGTAGAACTTTACTATTAATGATATAAACGAAACAATAATATGAATTTTTTTTATATAATTAGCTACTTGATTAAGAAGAAAAATATTTTCCCTTCAGCTTATTATTTTCTCTTTAAAACAATAGTCTACCAACAATATATATTTAAATGTAATAATTTATATAATAAATTTACAAAATGTATTGATTGTAAACAAACAAAATAAGAGATAGATATATAAATAGATATGCTTATATAATTTTATACATACATACATACATACATACATAGATACATACACACACACATATATATATATACATATATATATACATACATATATATATATATATATATATATATATATATATATATATATATATATATATATATATATATATATATATATATATATATACATATATATATATATATATATATATATATATATATATATATATACATATATATGTATGTATATATATATATATACATATATATATGTATATATATATATATATATATATATATACGTATATATGTCTATATATATATATATGTGTATATATATATATATATATATATATATATATATATATATACATATATATATACATATATATATATATATATATATATGTATACATACATATATATGTATATATATATATATATATACATATATATGTATATATGTATATATACATATATACATATATATATATATATATATATATATATATATGTATACATATATATGTATGTATACATATATATACGTATATATGTATATATATATATATATGTATATGTATATGTATATGTATATGTATATGTATATATATATATATATATATATATATATATATATATATATATATATATATATATATATATATATGTATATATATATATATATATGTATAAAGAGATGAATCAACATGGTTAATAAAACAAAGTATAAAAAGGGGGTTATATAATTTGTGGGTAGGTTTTATAAAAGAAAATTTAAATTTAAAAAGGAATAAGATGGGGTGGGGTGGCCTACCCACCACCATTTAATTAAATAAATAAAAAAAAATCATTAAAGTTACTTGATGAAAAGAATAAGTGTGTGTGTGGGGGTGAACGCCCTTCCCCACTTTTTTATTTTAATTAAAGAAAAGAAAATTTCATTAAAGTTAATTAAAGAAAAGAATAAGGGTGGGGTGGATCAAACCCCCACCATATATTAAATAAACAAAAAAAAAAGTTACATCTTTGTGCATCTCTAATCGGGCCACTTTTCACTTTGAGCATAAAACAAAAATTAAATCAACATCTTATATGTATATATGTGTATATATATATGATCTACTAAGTTTCTTGGTTTTATGTAAACATTTTCCCTCCTTTTTTGAAAACCCTATATATATACATATATACATACATATACATATATATATATATATATATATATATATATATATATATATATATATATATATATATATATATATATATATATATATATATATATAACCTCTATATGGAAAATCCGAGTAAGAGAATGCTAAAATAAATAAAATGGATTTATTGGTAAGAAAATTTCCCTTGATTGATAAGAGACCCTCGATAGGTCCCCATTTGCATCCATGGCCTCCACATCCTTGAACCTGCAAAAACACAAATGAACAAATGAAGAAGTAAGGGAAAAATACAATTAAAAAGGAAGTCGTAAGGATGATTAGGGATTTTCAAGAAAACCTAGAATATAAGGGCTCTCTTTAATCTAATCAAAGGATAGAGATTAGATCCAACACTTATTAAGTTTTAGGGATTTTTTGGGAGGAGATGTTTTATTAAGTTCGTGGGTTTTTAATTAATTCACCACCTAGGGTATTCTAACTAGTTTGTTAAGATGTGTTGGGATTTTCCCAATATGGGTTTAGATTTTTAAATAAATAAATTATTTAAGGGGATTAGAGGAATAAAGTAAATGTTTGTGTAATTAAATTAAAGTGTAGTATGGGAATTATTTAATTGGGAGATGTGATTTAATCTAACTTGGGAAATGTTTCTTATAAATTTTAAAAGGGCCCTAAGTGATCAAAAGTATTCAATTTTAAATTAAAATTAGTTAAATAAATTCGTTATGAATTTAAGGAAGGGATGTTAAACCCTATAATGGATTTCACAAAATGAATTAATATGAAATGGAGAAGTATTGTATTAAACAACCTAAAAATTAATAAATGCGGTGCAGTATGTGTATGAAAAAAAAAAATCATAAATTTCCTAAGTGATTGATGGCATTAAATGTGGTTTTTGTATTATTTTTCAGAGTTACATATGAAGGAAATCTTGCTACACTTGATGGGGCACCAAGACTTGAACCATTTCAACTAAAGGGCAACCTTCAGGGCTAGAAGGTAGTAGTTCTCATCGATAGCATAGCTACACATAACTTCATTGATGAGAATTTGGTGAAGAAACTGAAACTGAAAGCTGAAAATTTCAAGGGCTTCAATGTGACAGTAGCAGATGGGTTCATACTTCATTGCACTAGGAAGATACCACAACTCTCACTTACTTTGGGAGAACATATGGTAAGGGATGATTTCTATGTCATTAATATTGGTGAATCTGATCTAGTTTTAATGGTACATTGCTTCATTCCTTAGGAGAATTTACCCAAAACTACCAAAGTATGGAGATCAAATTCAAGGTGGATGGAAAAGAAGTAATCTTGCATGGAATGAAAGGAGGAACACCACAGATTATAACAACAAAGAGTATGGAGAGAACCTTCAAGAAGGGGAAAATTACATGGGCAACACATTGTTTGGTAAGAGCTGATTGTACTTCCTCCATTCAGTCTACTTTTCATGATGATATTCAAGCTATACTTGACAAACATGATAAGGTTTTCAATGAGCTTCCTCATGGGCTGCCACTAGAAAGAGGTTTTCAACATGTCATTGAGTTGGAACCCGGTTCCAAACTGGTTATAACAAATCCTTACTGCCATCCCCAGATTTACAAAGAAGAAATTGAAAAGACCATCAAGACTCTATTGGATATGGGGTTTATCAGGCCTAGCTCCAGCCCATATGCTTCTTCAGTAGTGTTGGCAAAAAAGAAAGATGGCACATTCAGAATGTGTGTTGACTATCGGTCTAGATTTCAGAATTACGAATCGGGGCTAGATTTCAGTGTCAGAATACTTCTCCAAAATAGATTTGAGGTCTAGGTACCATAAGATAAGAGTCGGAGAAGAAGATGTGCACAAGATTGCATTCAGATGTCACTTCGGGCATTTCAAATTTCTTGTCATGCCATTAATTTTGACTAATACTCCATCCTCATTTCAGTCTTACATGAATCAAAATTTTGGTAAACAATTAAGGAAGTTTGTGATTGTATTCTTTGATGACATTTTGGAGAAACACCTACAACATTTGGACACGGTGCTAGAAATTTTGGAGCAACAATATTTATATGCCAAAAAGACCAAATGTGAGTTTGGTATGCATGAGATTCTATACTTGGGGCATGTGATCAATACTCGAGGTGTCCATGTGGATCAAAATTAAATCAAGGAAGTCATATATTGGCCTAAACAAACCAATGTGACTCATCTGAAGGGATTCTTGGGGTTTTTCTCGTATTACTTGAAGTTTGTGAAGTATTTTTCTCATATTGCAGCTCCTTTGAATTCCTTAACCAAGAAGGATGCTTTCAAATGATTCGACTAAGCCCAAAGAGCATTTGAAGAACTTAAGAAGGTGATGTGTTCTTGGTCAGTCCTCGTTGTTCCATATTTTTCTAGGCCCTTTGAGCTTGCATGTGATGCTTCACATGAATGTTTAGAGGTAGGTCTAATGTAAAATAAATATCCCATTGCATTTGAGAGTAGAAAATTGAAGGAACATGAGAAGAAGCTTTCCATTTATGACAAAGAAATGCTTGCCATCATGCATGCCTTAACTAAGTTCAGACAGTATTTGATTTGCGGGAGGTTTGTAGTCAAAATAGATCATAATAGTCTCAAATTCTTCCTTCATCAAAAAGAGTTGAATGATCAGCAATAGAGATGGGTGAGTAGACTTCAAGCATTTGACTTTGATATTGAATATGTTAAAGGAAAGCAAAATGTGGTAGCAGATGCTTTATCCAGAAAGCCACCCTCACCTGCAGATGATGAAGTCATCCAGAAGAATGACCCAAAGGCAGCTGATATGAAGAGCACATGGATCTGTGTGAGGGAAAGAAATCTTAGGGAGGGAGGACTGTAATGTCCCTTTTCCCAACATAGAAGACCAAGTTTGGATTTTTTGGCCATTCCTTCTTCGTGGCCGGAAAAGGAAAGCAAGGAGAAGAGCAACATTATAATATTTAATAATATTTTATGTTTTTTATAAAGTAATTGTAGAATATATGGGTCAACTAAATAAATGAAAAAATAAATAATCATAAGGGCATAATGAATGGTTATAAGGAGCGGCCATGTCTTTTCAAAAGTATAAATAGGGGACTAAGGGAAGCCATTTGGATATATGGACTTTCATTTGTAAAATCAGATTTTGAGAGTGAACTCTCAATTCTCTCCACTTGGGACGAAATCCCCTTGTGAGGTCCATATGGAGGACGAAAACCCTTCATATTGACTTAAAACAATTTGTAATTGCAGATTAATATTAAATTGAATATCAAACTGTGCATTTTCAGATTTATTTCTTTATACCAAGAGTGTAACTTGCCCTAGAGTGATTTCTGAATTATTGGGTGAAGATAACATCAAATAAAATTGATATTTCAAGTCGACTTGCATTAGAAAGGTCTAATAACTGATTTGCACGAATTTCCATGCACATTTGAGGGTGAAATCGAATTATTTCAAGCTGCTGTGATTTCCATATTAAATAGTATTTTCCAACAGTGTATTCCTCTTCTTTTCAATTTGATTTGGGAAAATAAAATTGTCAAATCAAATAAAAGCAATTAATAATTGTTAATGGATAATTATTGGTGGTTTTGGCAAAATTTTTGTGTGGGATTTGATTCATTGTAATTAAATTACAATATGCTATAATTTTTGACGATATTGTAATTTTCAAATAAATCCTAAAAAGGGTGATTACAGATTTAGTTATGGTAGATTGAAAATAAATCTTAGTATCTTTATCAACATTTATGTGAATCAACAATATCATTATTGTTAGTCATTATCTTACTTTGTGAGTCGAGGTTTTACATGTCTCCAATGATGGTTTTTTATTTGATGTGCATCCCTACAAGGCACAACACTTTTTATAGGTCTTCTTTAGAGAAGAAAAATTATATTTAAAAATTGGTAGGCGGAAAACTTTTGAGCTAAAAAATGATAATTTTTCAGCCAATTTTGATGCATGCTTTACATAGTGGTAGTCTACTTTGGTTTTTGTTTTTCCTTTCCATAGTCTTTTTGTTGGAATTTTTTATGGATCCTTGTTTGGATGTGTGCATTTAATATCAAACCACCCCTCTCCAACTTTGTAACCCATACAACAAGTTTCTATAGTGCAAAACTAACAATACCTAGGTAGTTAGTTTTTTTAGGTTTACCATAACTATGAGGTATGTTTTTGAACCAGAAGTGCTTCTAAAGTACATGTTTAATGGTTCAATAAATATGTGACCCAATAAATTAGCTTATCCTATATCAATTCCAGTTCCTTTTTTATTTTGAAAACCCCATTTTCTATCTGCTTTTTAGGATTACGACTACCTTCTTTTGAGAATACATTGGATATCAAATATGGTTACAATCAGCGTGTCAACTATGGATGTGAATTTCACAGTTGTATATGATCATGTTTCTTGTACATAATACACACTAGATGTGTAGTAAAAAAAAATGTGCATAGCTTGTTTGTTGTACCTTGTATTACTTTGCACATTGATGGGGTTGTGGAAACATATTCGTCATTTTTAAGATGTATGTGGCTAGAGCAAGAGCCGAATCACAATGAGATTGAGCTTATAAATTCTCCTCCACCTATTTACTCGACCTAGTACAATGCGATAGCTAATGAGGCATTTGAGCTTTCTTCCCCATGTCAACTAATCATGGATGTAGTTTTTTACCGAGTGGTCAGTGACCGACCCTAACCACATGAAATGTCTCAAATTGGCTACAACTAATATTTGTTTATAAATGACTTTATGTTTCCTTTTCGTAACACACAACTAGGTGGATATTTCATTTAACATGTCCTTATACATGCCCTGATGTACTATGTAATATTTTTTTGATTATAAAGCATTGCATCTCTTTTGGAGTGTGCATTTTTCCTCGTTGTAAATTACTCAATTGATGTATAAATTGTTCAATATATCCTTGGTCCCATTTTATTGTATTGATGTATATAGGTATGATGTAGAGTTTTCCTATAACCCATTCTAACACCATGTAACTTTGTAATGGTTTGTACTAAGTCCACACATATGAAAAGGATCGACATTGAAATTGTTGGCTGTAGTGATCAGGGAAAAGCTATTGTTGTTCCTGATGTCCTTGGGATCACACCTATTAAGAAATTAAATCCATACCAACAAGAATGGACTATTAGAGGGCATGTAATGAGGAAAGGAATTGTACATAACTTTCTTAATAATAAGGACTCGAGCAGTGTTTAATTATTTTGTTATGGATTACATTGGGGATAATGCTTCCATAATGACCTTTGGAAATATTGCAATTACTTTATTTGTGACTGTGTGGACTGTGAAGGTTTACAATATATCTAATGGTAGTTTTAAATGTTCCAACTGATCATTTATCTATTCCGTTATTTTATGGGAAATAATACTAAGAAATAAATCTATTGTTCAAGTTGTGTTCTTATGAAGAGGCCAACATACCACTTTACAACTTTCAATTTAAGAGAATTGTGGCTATTAAAGATATATCAATTAATACACACTTATATGTAACTGGAGTAGTGCATGTTGTCTCTGCAAGTTCAGCCATCCATGGATGGGATGGAATGGAAACCAAGAAATTCACTTTGTATCCATATCTTAAACCTCATGTCATTGTATAAATGTAAATTTATGGGGTATATTTTAAGATACCAAAGGAATCTTGTTGAATGACCTATACCATGTAGGTATGGATGAGGTTCTAGTTCTAGATCTAAAGTGGGTTAAGATAACATCATTTAATGGTAGGTATCTTTTGACAAGTTTGAATTCCCAATGTTCTATCAATCCCATACTATCGAAATCCAAGTAGTTGCAAAGATGGTTTGACTCAAAATCTAGCGAGAATGTTCCAATGGCCTTGAGTAATGTCAAAATATAATCTTTGGATATCCATGGTATTCATAATCTACACATGTCGACAAAGGTTCTATTGTGGGGCCACATTATTCATGTTAAAATAAGAAACTTCACATTACGCAACTTTTGCTAATGTGGTTAGTAGAAAATAGTGTCATAAGAAGGCACTTCCAATAACAAAGAACACATGGCATTTCCCTAAGTGTAACATGGAATTTCCACAAGTGTGAGTACATATATGCGTTGAATGTTTTTTGAAGATACAATAGGTACACTATGGGAAACATCTTTTGAGGATGACAACACAACTATAATGGGTGTATCTACATAGGCCTTATACCACCCGGAAATAATGTCTAGTCATCTCCCAATAGTTCTTGAGTAGGTAATGTTCCGTATGTATGATTTCATTCTCGCTTCAAAATCGAACTATAAAACGACAAAGAATAGCTCAAGTGTATTGTTTTACATATTGGTTAGAAAAAGAAATCCCCACACATGATGTTGTTGTTGATGCTTTTCTAGATGTCAACAAAACTTGAAAGTTTGTCTTAGCCACATGTAGACCTGCTAAATAAATGCACATATACTTATTTCTAGGCATTTCCACTTTGAAATCAGGCACATACGAGAAGGGTGCACATGTAATCCTTTCTCTTGCTGCTATATAGCCTTTACCATGTATTCGATTTACTATTTTGTACCTAAAAACAATCAATATGCAATTTATGGTTGAGTTTTCATTTAATGAGGAAATAATTAAGTTTATATTTGGCAATAGACTATTGTGTAGAGTTTTTTTATATCGATCATGGGATTTTGTACTAAATTCTCACTTTTCATGTAAGCATAAACATCTTTCCACATTTTACCTATAGTTGAGTTCGTCAAACATGAATTTATGAAACTACATGTCATGAAAATAAACAATGTTGCGACACGACAGTTAGTCTCCACATTTAATTATAGAAGAATAATAAATTTAGTATATGCTCAGGGAGTAGCGATGGATGATATCTAAAATGAAGTGTGATGTTCTTGGGGAGAAGAAATTTCAATGCCATGTCCCTTGTCGGTGGCATTTGTATATGTGTCATATTTATAGGAAAAACATATGGGTGAAAATTGTGTAATGTAAGAAATGAGCGGTAATTGTTGCGATGTTGCAAAAATATCATTGTTATAAATTATTTCTCCCCCTAAAATGTGAGGTATTTCTTAAACACTAATTGCAGTTTTTAAATATACATTTCTAGTAAAGCCTTATAGTGATTGGTATAGATATAAAACATATTCTTAAAAATATATATCCAGTACAAATCTATTAATGTAGAAAATGAGTGGCAATTGATGCAAGGTTAAAAATAAAGTGTTCTACAAAATGATTTTTGCCCCTAAAATGTGAGGTGTTTCTTAAACATTAATTGTAGTTTCTTGAAATATATTTCCGAAAAGATTTATAGTGATAGGTATAGATATAAATCATATTAAATTAGGGTATTAATATGGTCATCGTAAATAATATGGCTATGTATAATTAATGAAATCATTTGAAGAGAGGGTTTAGAAAATAGATCAAGTTAATAGAAAATTATGGAGCATTTTACTATTGTGGTAGTTTCTTGAAATTCTTGGAATAGTTATGAAATGTATTCTTCAATTTTTATCAAGTCATCCACACAAAAGGGAATTTAAACATGTAGGATTATTTTACATTTAAATTTAATTGTATTATATCTATAGGGAAATGAAGTACAAATAGGGAAATACGATTTTTTGTTGACGTGATGTTAATTATGATTTCAAAACAAGATTTATAATCTTAAAATTTTATATTTTTTATGTTTAAACTATAATGAAACTATGGTTTATTCTAAAGATAATTTAGTGTACCACATTGTGGTAATAAAATATTATTGTGTGGAGGTGTTTTTTATTGAATCTCTGTATATCCTCTGTATTTGTAGAATTTTTAATGCATTTTTGATAGCTCAATATAGACCATTATTTCCATTTGGTATTAGAGTGAGATGAAGCTCTAAAAATGCATGGAAATTTGAAGATGTCTTGGGAAAATTCCATAGCAAAACAAAGATATGGTGGGTGGATATTTTGTATAAGTGGTCGGCCCCGCTTTCTAAAAATTACAATCAGTCACCACTGATCTTGCATCTGGCTTAGCCTTGTCACCATTGATCAAGTCCAATAACCATTTATTATTGACAATCACCTTCACTTCATGGAGAGAGTCGTCGATCCAACACTCAAGTGATTCTATAATAAGTACACGTATATTACTTTTTTATCGGGTTGTCTCGGCCTATCTAAATTAACATCAGTTCAATTTGACATAGAAAGAATGCTTTGAGACAATCATGGTGACCTCTGTGTTAAAGCGATAAGTCATAAATTTTTCTTTTTTCGATATTTTTCTTCACATCAATGTAGACATCAGTAGCACTAGTAGATAAGTCCTAAAAAATAGTTTTCCTTCTTGATGAATTATCATTTGAATGCGACATTTAATATATAATATGCCAAGAAAAATGAATCCATGATAATATTAAGGTGGGATATGACGAGATATTGAACATAAAATTACTTTGCCACAAAAATTTGGCGTTTGACTACACACAAATATATAAATAGCCTCAAATTCAGATCGGGTGTGATAGTAGCAATCATTGCTTGGAGGTTTGAGGCAATAGAGGATGGAGGAAAAAAATCATCTTATTTGGTGACATTTGTGTGTTTCTTTTTTCTTTTAACGTGGTCTGTGATTTTCGATTTCTATGTTTTGTGTTATGGAAACAATTTTAGTTTGTTTTGGGGGGAATAATATGCACTATCATGGTTTCGATATGCAATCTCCTAAGGAAAAACAATGATGAGAGCCAAGAAATGCACTGCAACATCTTGATATTGTGGTTGTTAGATCAACCAAAAAAACCATGTATAGTTATAATATCTAGTAACCCACTAGAATAACAATTACCAACATGGATGTTCAAGATATTTTAATTATTATATGTTTAGTATTAACTGGACATGCAATAGAATTATCTAATTTTTATTTTTATAATTCCACATATATTTAATCTCATACCAAATGTGAAAACCAATTGGTCACACATGCAAGATGTCATCTTCATCTTTCTTTGCTCAATTTGAAGAACTATTTTCTCCTTACTATTACCTTAGAGCTTTAAAAACTATGGCTAAATTAAACAAAATATTCCCAAATGTAAAAACACTAACCTATGTCTCAAATCCATCTCCATAAAGTCATGAGATACAATCATACAACAAAACAACACGATACAAAGACTATAGTTAGTCAAGAACTACAATAATTCATGCTACAACATGTATTGATGTACTCATGTGACTATATAGTAATATTATAACAAGTACATATTAATCATCACGAGAAAAACCTATTTCATCCCTAACAACAAAGCAATACATGGTGTTATCATTTCGGTATGGGTACCACATGTATTTTGGAGCATGCAAATAGTTAGTACCAGTGTCAAGAAAAAACCACTATTTAGCCCTACCTCACTACATCAAATATATAGTTATGCAACTACTAAAAGAACAAAACCCATCCCACTATCAACCTATACCACTATAAATTGGAATCAAATAAAGAGGAAGTTTATTTCCATGCATGTTACTTAACTTACTTAATACATGTGTACATCATCATTTTTCGGAGGAAAAAAACAACTACCTTATTTCATAGGTACTTGAGTGGATATGACGCTTTAGAATACATGGGTTTTTATTCTACAATACATGAATACCCTATTATTGGTATGATTTTAGAAACCTCCCTTTTGATGATTATTTTTCTACACTCCCTTCTATATCTTATAGAGGTAAGGGTTTTTTATTATTTATAAATTTTACCCTTACAAAGTACCATTATGTTAATTACAAATTAAATAGTGGTGTTAATCATATGCAAAATAGCTTTTTGCAATCACACCCTCAATTGAAACTCAAATTGAACTACATTATCCTTGACCACGTTACATCATTAAAATAGCTTTATTAAATACATACATCTACATAATCACACATATTGTAATATTTAATAAAACAAGACAAAAGATATACACCCTCATGAACTAAAAAACCACACCATGACATACTACAAATATACAATATAATATTGTGCTCCCATTATAAATAGAGCTTCCCACTATATTAAATGTTTTCCACACGAAAAAATTCTCTCCCCACATTAAACCGGTCAAATGTGGTAACATGACTTAATTTTGTGTCCCTTGTTCTCATCTGCAATACCTATAGTCAATAGGGATCCATGCCTTTGAATGCCTATGTCACCTACACTGTGAAAAAAATCCTTTTAGTTCCTTACCATCCATGTTTATAGATTCTTAAATACATATACGTATTCCAAACTACCAAATCTTAGGTAGTGGTAAAAGAAATGCATTTGTTATTGATGGGTCACGTAAGCTATTTTGAGAATGTATAAATTATATTTTAGTATGCCCAGAGATATGCAGGCTACGTAACTTAATATTGATTTTATAGGCACACCCATTAAATTGAAGTAAAAATTTGTATTATCTTGTAGAGAAACAAATTTCCCCACTTAAAATGTAATTTAAAAAAATGCATTCACTATACAACATTGCCATGGTTATCTGTTCTAATTTCTACATCTCTTGTACAAGTTAGGTAATAAATTACACGAGTGCATGACAGAAAATAATAAGTAGCCATGGAAAATCAAAAATAACTTCCAAAGATAAAAAGGAGCATCACAATGTAGATTTTAGACACCATTACGAGGATTAGAAAGAAGAACGTAACAAACGTCATCGAGGTTTATCCCAATCTAATTAAAAACTTAGCAACATGAGAACTTGAAGAGAGTGGCCAAGGAAACAACCATTTTTAAAACTGTACTAGAGAAAGGTACTTTTAATGCATGAGACAAAATTTCATGCTAAAATAGATTCTTTAGGATATATGCATTTTTGCTTTGTATGCCACGAATCCTACCCTGGAATGAAAGTTAAGATTCATGATAGGAATAAAAATGTCTTAGATGCAGAAATGAGATAGCTAGCAAATGGTTTTCTATGTGGAACAACATGGTTCCAAGTCCATAGCCTAAAGTATAATGTAGTCTAACACAAGTTGAAGTAATGTAAATTGCAAGAATCATCCTGATAGTAAAGGTAACACATGCCCGTGGTGGGTAATAAAATTATAGTGGACACACTATCAGCTTTCCGTAGGACAATTCATCTATTTTAGAATACCTACCCCACAATGTTAAAGAACTAGATATTTTGGTACTAAAAAGAAAAGGGGCTGAAAATAAAGTTTATGAGTTCTTTGTAAATACATCTCGTGTAGGTGTTGCATTGCACACCAAAATATCCCATGACCATTACTATTAATATGTCAAAATTGATGAGGCCACACTCTCTCTACTACCCGAGTTGGACATAGATATCACGAATAGGTTATGTCATCCCCACTATTTTCATTTTCTACAGACTCCTAGTATTGTCGAAGCTACAAGTGACACACCTAAAGATCAAGAAAGTGACAATGTGCATGGGTCACCCTTCATGTCTACTCTTCCTAATCTATGTACGAGAGGTTGATGAAATTCAACAAGTATTTACATCAAGAAGTGAATAGCTCAACTACTTCTATTGATGGGTCTACGATTAGCCCAAATTCAGCCAATGAATATACTTGAATGAGACTTAATTTCTATGGAATTTTAGTCCCTATTTCCAACAGAGTATTGTAATGTTTAAGCGAGCTCGAAACCATGATGTAGCTATGCACGAATATGCGCTACTGATTAATGAAGTACCATGATAACATATTCAAAAGTCACCCATGGTTCCCATATTTTTTGTTAAAATTTGTAATGTGCCACTTTGTACTCATGAAACCTCGGTTGTTTTTGCAAAGAAAGACATCGACGATGATCTAACTAAAACTGTGGGAGAATTGGGACAAAACTTAAAATACCTTCTAGGCAGAAAATTACTACATAACTCATGTGGTTTGGTGGAAACCTACACAACACAAAATCCTATTGGTCTAAATGTAGGGCGAGTTAACGGACATGATACTATAGTTGGGAGATCGTAGCCTTTTCTTAAATCTAAGCGCTTTAGATACAAATTGGCTAGACCTCCATAGGATTATGCAGTATGTCTACTCCAACAACAACATAATCCCATTCATGGAGAGTCCACAACATTATTACATATCCACATCTTGCTACTACATACATGGAATGAATGTTTATGTACTTCCATGGAGAAGCGCTAGAAAAAGCTTTCCACACCTAAAATTATTGGTAGAGGTAACGCCTCTTATTATTTAATTTTATTTATTGCATAAGTGTGACAAATTATCACATTGGATCTCAATACACATGCTCCATGTAGGTACACATGGAAACACAAAGGTTTAGCACATTTGTATGGTTTCTTATGGTTGCAGCAAGATGCACCAAACATGGAAGAGTTAGATTGGGCCAACCCCATCTAGGTACAGTGGAGAAAATATTCTTTGATAGTTATTTAACAATATAGAACCAAAAGGTATGAACACAAGGCATGCCAAGAATGCACTATGACCCTTTTGATGACCCTTACATGTTAGGCAAATACGCAACTATTAAAATAACTTGTGCTCAAACCGATTACAGATATCCTTTTAAAACGAGTTCAATGACATAGTAAATGTTCGAAACTACATGCCTACGATAAGTAGGACTCAACCTAAAATGTTGATACAAAGCACCATGGCCCCTACAGCCGCCTCGAGCTTACTTACAACCGAAAATGGGTAGAACACATAAACACCAATGTGGAATGATGACAAAGTAAACATTCATAACGTCGATATGTTATGTATTTTGCATGCCAAAATTCACTTTGTTAGTCAATAACTTCCAAGTATGTAGGACTACGTTATATAGCAAAATACACATCTAAAGCAAAGTAAAAATCAGGTAAGTTATCACCACATGCTTTGACTAGAGTTTATAACAAGGACACATTACACAAATTTCGACCATGTTTTCCTACAGTAACTTCCTAATGGAAATGATAGTAGATCGTCACTTTGGGGCATGAGAAATTTGTCGCATGTTGTAGAAATTTCACAAATCCGTCCCACAACCGCTGCTTCTTATGAATATTTGTAGGGAAAAAATTATTCAAGCGCATTATAACCCCTAGCACAAGTCAAACCGCACCACCAACATTTATTCAAACGTACATAGAGAGAGAGACTGAAGAGTTCGGATAGTCGAGATATAGAGAGAGAGGGCCAGATCTATAGATTATCTCTCTATAATGGCCAACATCACTGGAAGGCCTATCGCTCATAGAAGTATGTAAATCTTGGTTCTATAATTCACAAAGAGTTGTCAAAAAATGGCGGCCTCGGCCCGCATCAGCTATTGTATGGGTGTTCCCCCAGTAATAAGTTATCCCACTCCGTGATTTATAAGCATGTGAAGAGTTTTGCTTCAGTTAATTGGTACTGTACAAGCCATTTCGAAGCATTCAAACTGACATAGGTACTACACCACTTGAAATCTGTCGGCAGGGGAACTCTTTCAACACTCTTATCAAGCTTGGCACATTCAAAGATCAATCGTTGCACCTAAGATAATCACATAAAGCAAAAACTCTGAAACTGATACGGATAATCCCGATATAACCGAAATGGAAGAATGTGAATTTCTATCATGTATTCACGCAACCAGTTCTATTCAGATAGATAACATAGATATGTTTGGCATACGTGATCATGATACCACCTACGCTTGGGGGGACTGCCACCTTAACCATGCACTGCAGGAAACGGACCCAAATTTTATCAAAGAAAATCATCTTGACATGGCCCACTGCATGCACATGACCTCACATAATGCCGACACAGGCTCGTTACCTACTCACTAGAAATATTCTTTACGAATTATTCGGTAGCACGTTATAGGAAACCCCACTGCACCCGCACTCAAAATGGTCATTCACGACATTGTTGGCACCAGTAAATCACAACTGATTAGGAAAATATCATCTATCTTATAATCAATTTCTCTTGCATTACACTCCCGCTTATTACTTCTTGTGCCAACAGGGGTAACAACTTTCCATATTAAAGGCACCACTATACATGCAACACTTTCAATTCCGATTCATGATGTACAACCGCTTCGAGGTCAAACACTTATCCATTTCCAAGAGGGAATGCAATATGTGGACTACATATTAATAGATGAAATGTGTTTCTTTCACCCCACATGTTGAATAATATCAACGTGTACTTATGACAAGCCTTCCCAAAAGTTATAGATAAAGACTTTGTTAGTTGTTCAGTCATCATCGTTGGTGACCTCATCCAACTACCATCTATTATTGATATGTCAATGTATGCAGACAATACGATCGGTCATGTACTCTGAAAAAGTTTGAAACTATAATAATGTTAGACACCAACTTCCAAAGAAGTAGGTTTTATACACCGTTATCCAAAATTCACCCCCTAGGGTTAATTTGATAACATGCATCAGAATTCTCAAGTTCCAGGCAGATAAATTGATTCAGGGCAAAAAGTCATGTTTCTAGGGTCCCTTCAGCAATTTTTCTAACTCTCCCGTCCAGGTTGAAAAGAGCAAGCTCTGAGAAGATGCGAAGAAGTTGCAGAAGATAAGCTTGGGCCAGAAAAAAATGTGAAAATCGGCTAAGTCCTAGTCCCCGGGACAGTCGGGACATTTGGGACGTCAAGGCGCGGATCGGCCGAAAAGCCTACGGCACAAAGCCCCAATAGCAAGAAACGGACAAGTGGGACAAATGGACGCGGCGACGCAGAAGGCTTGGATTGGCCGAAAGGAGAACTTTCGCACTAACCGCTTTGGGACATCCGAGACAAAAATACGCGAACCGGCAGTTTGGCCGAAATGAGAACAAATAATCAGGAGGAAAATGGGACATCCGGGCCATGAGGACACGAATCGGCCGGATCGGGCGAACCGGAAGAATTTGTCTGCGAAGCACGGGGACAAGTGGGACAAATGGACGCTTGGCCGGCCGAATCGGGGCGAACTGGAGGATTTTATCCCAAGCGGACTGGGACATCCTGACAAATGGACACGGTGGACTCGAAGGAGCCGAAAGGCACGAGAACCAACCAAATCTTGACATGTGTCACAAAGGAAATAGCCAAAAATCAAAGGGCGAGTTTTGAAGGATCAACCCAACCAATGGGATAGTGCCACGTGTCCCAGCTAGGGCCCACAAGGAAATTTCAAAAGAGAGCCCGCCGAGAGGTGGAGGAGAGAGAGTTGCTCAGTGAATCAGAACCTGCCACATGTCATCCAGGTGGCAGAGCGCGGGAAGAAATTTAAAAATCCGTTTTACTGTTTTGTGCCCTAAATCTTTAGATCGACATATCTTTCGATCCAGAGCTCGGATTTGCACGTTCTTTATATCAACGGAAAGCTTGTGAGATTCTCTACATGATTCCGGGGTCAATATTGCATTTTGGTTCAGTTTGGAGAGAGAAAATCAAGAAACGCCTCTGGCGCGAAATAACAAGCAGAAGTAATGCTTCAACAAACAACTTTAATGCAGCAGACAGTTCGCCGCTTCTGTTAGATAGCCCGTCATTTTGCCAGGATCCGCCGCTTCTGCCATAATGAGATGAACTGAATGCAACCTGGAGGTGGTTGAAGTAGATTTGGGCTTCCCCCTCTCTCTTTCCTCTCTCATTCTTTACTATATTGTAAGAGGAGCTTCTTTTCAAGGGTCGAACATTTTTTCTGTTTTGCTCCTCCCTTCTTCTCTATCGGGAGAATTTGTGGAGTTCGAAACTCTCATTTGAAACTATAATACCACTCTACCTCTTGGCATTCTGCGGTGTATTGTATCAGATCTTTGGAGCAAGTAATACATGTCATGGATGATTCTCAACCCTCTCTCGTGTTCATCTTGCATCCTCCGGTCTTTCACTTCGCAGGTTTTGTTATTTGTGCATGAGCTTATATCACATTCAAATGGTCTATGTGTGTTTACTTTGGAAAAATAGGTGTTCTTCATTCCTCGGTGCATCACCTCTATTAGCTTAGATTCATTTTATGTATTTTCTTACCTTGTCTCCTTGGCATTAGATTAGGTTTTTGAGAAAACCCTCTGCATATTTCGTGTGCATCTGAACAGAGGAATAGGAACCAGCCTTCTCTGGAGATTCCTTTCTCATTTTACAGGTCCCACACCTGGAGAAAGGATTCAATGTTGTGCAATCACACTGGATGCCTGAGTGATCAACCTAGAAGCCTGATCTGCATCCAGGGGTGCTGTGATTTTGCACTA
Organism: Taxus wallichiana var. yunnanensis; assembly: GCA_018340775.1. NCBI lineage: Eukaryota > Viridiplantae > Streptophyta > Pinopsida > Cupressales > Taxaceae > Taxus > Taxus wallichiana. Next base: position 87,214,814 of record CM031237.1, on the reverse strand, counting down.
ATAGTTTTGGCACGCCCGGTGGGAGCTAGAGGTCTCATTTTTATTGCAACAAAGTTGATATGCATCTGCTGCAATTTTCTTGCTTGAAAAGAGGTATTATTCACATATCCGGCTACTTCAAAAGGAAGATCAAGCTGGTTTCAAATGCGGGCACGAGAGCTTATGAGAAGAATCACAAGGTCAAGGGTTGGAGAAGAAGAAGTGCTGTTTGAATACCTGTAATTATCTCCAAGAAGAAGGCAAAGAGGAAGAATGATTCAAAGGTCTCCATCTCCACCAAACAAAACTCTCTCAACTCCTCCACCTGCTCGGCCTTTCATTCAGTATTCAAGAGTCCTTCGACTAATCAGAATGGCACAACCACTAAATCCCTTTGTCAATTTCACTGGCAGCAGCCCACTCGCCCTCAATGCACAGAATCCAGTTCCAATTGCAGCATTGAAGAACATTCCATTTTTTACTGGAGAAAATCATACCACTCCTGGTGATCATGTAAAAGACATTGCTAACGTCTGTGCAATCCATGAGATAAATGAAATGGATGTAGCTGTCAAATTGCTGGCGTCTTCATTCAAGGGGAAAGCATTGCAATGGTTTAGGAGCCTTACAGCTGGTTCTATCACAAACTGGAATCAGCTGTGTATTGCACTTCATGAGCAGTTTGGAGAAAAGGGAGACAATTTGTCTCTACTGGAACAATTAACAACTATCAAGAGAGCCCCCAACGAGCAGCTGACTGATTTCAACTTCAGATTTCAAAGGTCTTGGGATAGGATTCCAGTGACAGTCAGGCCAACAGCAGAAGGTGCTTTTCTATACTATCTTAAAGCTTTGAATTCTGATATTTCTATGTTAATTCAATCTATGGGAGGCACAACCTTACCTGCTGCTTATAGCATTGCCATTAGAGCCGAAAACTGTCTTATCCAAGCTGGTAAATTGGCTCCTAGGCCTCCAATGCCATTATATCCAAGTTTAGAGAGCCCAAGTGCTAGTCAAGCACCTGTCTTAGCTCCTATTCCCACTCCTAGAAATCAGAGTTCAAATGAAGCTTCCACTTCATCTCTAAGTGCCCCAAATGAGCTTCAAGAGGTCATGAAGCAATTGCAAAATCTAGGCAATGAGCTGGTCACTCTCAAAAGACAGCAAGCTCAAGGTTTTAGACCTTCATATCAGCCTCAAGCTCAACCTAATAGGCAGCCATATCAGCCTCAAAGGCCACCTAATCCAGCTGCAAATATGAATCAAACAAGGCCTCCTGTCAATAGACCATTCCAGCCCTATAATCCAAATGTCATATCTACCTCTAGGGCATTAGTACCAAAGACAAAACAACATTTCCCGGGAGTATGATTGGTGTTTTCCATGTAATGAGCCTCATAATCAATCCATGTGCTTCATGGTGCTTTGACTCAAGCTTTAATGGTAACAACTCTTTGGTGTGGAGGGTGATAACACCAAGAGAACAACCAACAACAAGAAACATTCCAACAACAATCAGCCCCAAATGACACCACATTGGTAAATTGGCAAGCAGAGGATTTTTGGCATGAACCGGTAGTTTCTTAAGGTGTTGTAGAACACAAGGTCAAAAGGAGAAATTTGGGTGAAGAACAGCCATTAGCCCCAGCCAATCCACAACCTTCCATGGCTCCACAAATGATTGGCAAGCAAAGTCCCGCTTCAAATGCACAAGGACAGCCAAGAACAGCCCCTAGGCCAACTCAAATGCCAGCTGTTGCTGCCCACATACAAGGAGCAAATGTGCAAACCAAGGGACAGCAGAGAGATCCTTCATCACCATTCAGTATCATTGATCAGATGAAGAAGACAAACGTCAATATATCTATGTGGGAATCCCTATCCATCCCAGGCCAAAGAGATCTGCTGCAAGCTGCCATGAAGGATTGGCCAGCTTTGAATCAGCAGATGCAAGACAAAGTGCTTACAAATGCTACCCAATCTGAAGGAAATCATGGAGGACAACAAGGTAAGATGTTGAAACCCCCTCCTTTCTATGTTTCATTAATCATTGGAAATCAGCTAGTGCATAATTGCATGATTGATTCTGGAGCAAGTAGCTCTGTCATGCCCAAACAAATAGCTGATCAGCTAGGGCTTCAGTATGAAACAACATCCAAAGGGGTAGTGCAGTTGGATGGGACAGCAATAGCAACAGTTGGAGTGATTAGAAATTTGAGTCTTACCTTGCACGCATGTCCAAATGTTGTTGTTTTACAAGATGTGTCAGTCATAGACCTTCCACCACTCTTTGCCCTATGTTTGTCAAGGGACTTCACTGCCAAGATTGGGGGATATTTGTCCGCTGATTGGTCTCACATGCTATTCAGGACAAGATATGGAACTAAGACCACAATCAGATCTGAACCTATTGCAAACTTCCATATTGAGCCCTACACTCCAAGTCAGATTAATGCCAATTGCTCGGCATTTGATCAAGAAGATCACCCAAGCACGGATGAAACTGACACTAAAGTTGGAAACATCCCGGATCTAACTCTTGATGAATGGGCAAGCAAGGTGCATGCTTTTGATCCTTATCAAGGAATAGAAGAATCTGAGCTAGGAGTCTATTGTATACACGAAGAAAGTCAACCTATTCCTAGCATCACCAAGCCAAACCACAAGGATGACAATGAGGTATGGCAGCTATTTTTTGATGGATCAAGGAGTAGACAAGGTGCAGGAGGTGGAGCCATGCTTGTTTCACCTCAAGGAGTAAAATACTATTCAGCTTTCAGATTTCAATTTGCATGCTCCAATAACACTGCTGAATATGAAGCCTTGGTGCAAGGGATGCATTGGGCAATCAAGAAAAAATTAAGAACTTGCAATTTTTTGGGGACAGGTGATTGATTGTAAATCAGTCAAGGGACACATGCTTCCAAAAATGATCTACTCGGGTGCTGAGAACAGGGTGTGGGACCTCTTGGAAGATTTTGAGGGTTTCGGCATCAAAGCCATTCCTAGGAAAGAGAATCAAGTTCTTGTGAGGCTTGCAGCAGAGAGGGCAGCCTTGACATTGTAGAAAACATTCAACAAGACAAGGTATAGCCAAACATCCATGTGATTTTCAGGACTTCGGTGCCGAATAACAATGTCAGTTGGCAAGTATTTGAGAACGACCAGCAAATCATCCATTTCTTGCAAGAAGAAGCTGAGTTCTCAGCTAAGAATCAAGAAAAGTTGGAGCAGCAATATGGCGACCAAGTGATACAGCTGAGAACTGACAAGCTACCCAAGGGACTTATCACTTTGGAGTCCATTTTTAACCCCAATGATCAGTTTAGAAAAGAGAAAGCAAACATTCAGGTCAAGAGAGAAGATTCGGTATCCATCTTGGTAGAGAAACAAGTCATTGCAAATTGGAAAGATGACAACTGAGCAAGAAAGATGTGAGTTCATACAGCTATGTCAAGAATTCCCTGACGTGTTTGCTTGAGCTATGAAGACTTGAAAGGTTTCAATCCCAACTTAGCTCAGCATACCATCGAATTGGATCCAAATACTAAGCTGTCGAGGCAAAAACAGACCACAATCCACACATGGAGCCTCTTATGAGGAAAGAATTGGACAAGTTGATTGAGTCAAGAATCATATTCCCAATCAAGCATTCTAGTTGGGTTGCCAACTTAGTTCCAGTCAGAAAGAAGAGTGGAGAGATCAGGCTGTGTGTTGACTTTAGAGATTTGAATAGAGCCTCTCTCAAGGACCATTATCCACTCCCTTCCATGGAGCAAATATTGCAGGTCATAGCTGGTTCAGAAAGGTTTTCACTACTTGATGGTTACTCAGGCTTCAATCAGATTATGGTGAAGGAGGAAGACTAGTTCAAGACAACCTTCACAACCAAATGGGGCACATATGCTTACAAGAAGATGCCATTTGGACTGTCGAATGCCGGAGCAACATTCCAGCGAGCTATGGATATGGCATTCAAAGGCTTGATCAACAAGATAGTGCTTGATATACCTAGATGATATTACTGTCTTCTCAAAGAATGCTGCAGACCATCTCTTTCACCTCAGGCAAGTGTTTTAGAGGTGTAGAAGGTTTGGAGTGTCTTTGAATCCTAAGAAGTGCATCTTTCTTGCACATGAAGGGAAGCTCCTTGGCCATATTGTCTCCAAGGAAGGATTAGCAATTGATCCGAAATGGTTGAAGCCATAAGAGCACTACCATTGCCAAGCCACAAGAAAGCCCTTCAGAGTTTCCTGGGTAGGATAAACTTTGTTCGAAGGTTTGTCCCAGATTTTGCAGCCCTTGTCAAGCCCATCACCAAAATGTTAAAGAAAAGCATGGCTTTCAAGTGGATGGCAGAAGGCAAGGAGAGTTTTGAAGCAATCAAAGAAGCCATCTCCCAAGCACCCACTCTCATCAACCCAGACTTTTCCAAGGATTTCATCCTCTATGCATTTGGAGGTGATGACACTATTTCTGCCATTCTGGTACAACAGAACAAAGATAATGATGAATGCACCGATTGCCTTCTTGACCCAGCCTAGATGAATGCAAATGAGGTACTCTTTTATTGAAAAGCATGTGCTTGCAGTAATCAGAAGCTTGAAGAAATTCAAGCATTTAGTCTCAAACAACAAGGTCCAGTTATTGGTCTCACATGCTGGGGTTAAGGACTTCCTCCTCAACAAGGATTTGAATGAAAAAAGGGCGGGATGGATCACCCGTGTCATGGAGTATGACATTGAGATCAAGATCACTAAGCTGGTAAGAGGCAAAGGTTTGTGTGAGCAGCTCGCTTCCAAACAACCAGACGACTCAAAAGATGAAGAAGACGCTGTCCTGCTATTACAGGATGATCAAGAATAGGAAAATGATGATGTGTCCACTCCCTGTTGGACTCAGAATATGATACATTTCCTACAAACAGGCCTATGCCCTCCAAAAATGAGCAAAGCGAAGAGAAGATACTTTAGATTACATGTAATTCCATATGTGCTTGTTGATGGTGTTTTGTTCAGAAAGGACGTCAATGGAGTTCTATTGAGGTGGATTGGGACAGGTCAGATTGAGAGGGTGTTACGAGATTTTCACGATGGAGATTCTGGTGGACATTTTTCCCCACGAGTAACATCTCTCAAGATAATGAAAGCAGGGTATTATTGGCCCACAGTGTTCAATGACTGCTATACATGGATAAGAAAGTGCAAGAAATGTGCACTCTTCACAGGCAAAGAAAGACTAGCAGCACTTCCATTGCACCCAATCTTGGTTGACCAACCATTTCTGCAATGGGGATTGGACTTCATCGGGGTCATCAACCCAAACTCAAGCCAAGGCCACAAGTGGATTCTCACGGCAACGGACTATTTCACCAAGTGGACTGAAGCAGTGGCGCTCAAAGAGGCAAACGAGTCTAATATACTAGAATTTTATGAAGGAATAGTGACCAGGTTCGGTGTGCGCCACCACTATCATATCAGATAATGCATTGGCATTCGTAGGTTCCAAGATTACGAGAATGGGCTGTCAAGAATGGAATCTACTTGAGCACCTCTTCCAATTATTACCCGCAGGTAATGGGCGACAGCAGAGTCCACGAACAAGAATTTGCTAAGAATCATCATAAGGACTCGGATGAAAACCAAAGAACATGGCATACCAAGCTAAAATCAGCATTATGGGCTGTGAAATAACACCAAAGAGGACTACAAGTAATTCCCCTTACAATTTGGTCTATGGAAAAGAGGCGGTCTTGCCTATATCATTAGAACTTCTTGCATTAGAGTTCATGAAGCGGTTGGAGTTGGTGAGTTCGAACCAATGGAGGCTAGGTACATAGAGTTGATGGAATTGGAAGAAATTAGAGAACATGCGGTTCAAACAATTGAAAAGGATCGGCCTTAGTAAAAATATGGTTTGATAAGAAAGCAAGAGCAAGGACCTTCCGGAAGGGGACCTAGTTCTAAAATGGGATGTAAATCGAGAAAAACCGGAAGGCATTCCAAATTTGATGCCATTTGGAGTGGCCCATACATGGTCACGAAGTGCGCAAGAGCAACAATGCTTTCCAATTGGCCTCATTGATGGTGAAGAACTCGCAAATTCCAATCAATGGAATCTATCTCAAGCGTTGCCTCTAGTGGCAAGTTCACCACCTTGTAAATATTAATTATATTTTCATTCCTCCAAGTGCTTGTGTACACTGTCCCGTTGTAGTTAGGTTTCGCTTTTCTTAAGTGCTTGGCACGAGTTTTTCTACTCTCAAGTTGTTTTCTACAGTTCAGAGTGTTGTTGGAGAAGAAGTTGCAATATCAGGCTCGGGATTAGATATCAGGCTCGTTTCAGGTTATTGCTTATGACTCCATGCCCAATAGATTGCTAAAGGCCACTGATCTTCTACCTAGCAGGCAGGTGACCCCGCTGAGTCGCCAAATTGTTATCCAAAATTCACCCCCCCAGGGTTAATTTGATAACATGCATCAGAATTCTCAAGTTCCAGGCAGATAAATTGATTCAGGGCAAAAATTCATGTTTCTAGGGTCCCTTCAGCAATTTTTCTAACTCTCCCATCCAGGTTGAAAAGAGCAAGCTCTGAGAAGATGCGAAGAAGTTGCAGAAGATAAGCTTGGGCGAAAAAAATGTGAAAATCGGCTAAGTCCTAGTCCCAGGACAGTCGGGACATTTGGGACGTCAAGGCGCGGATCGGCCGAAAAGCCTACAGGCGGCCCAAACAGCAAAGGGACAAGTGGGACAAATGGACGCGGCGGACGCGGAAAGCCCGGATCGGCCGAAAAGGAGAACTTTCGCACTAACTGCTTTGGGACATCTGGGACAAAGATACGCGAACCGGCCGGTTCGGCCGAAATGAGAACAAACAGTCCGGAGGAAAATGGGACATCTGGGCCGTGAGGACGCGAATCGGCCGGATCGGGTGAACCGGAAGAATTTGTCCCACGAAGCACAGGGACAAGTGGGACAAATGGACGCGAACCGGCCGAATCGGGCGAACCGGAGGATTTTGTCCCAAGCAGCACTAGGACATCTAGGAAAAATGGACGCGGTGGACACGAAGGAGCCGAAAGGGCCGAGAACCAACCAAATCATGACACGTGTCACAAAGGAAATGGCCAAAAAGTCAAAGGGCGAGTTTTGAAGGATCAACCCGAACCAATGGGATAGTGCCACGTGTCCTACTAGGCCCACCTGAGGAAATTTCAAAAGAGAGCCCGCCGAGAGGTGGAGGAGAGAGAGTTGCTCAGTGAATCAGAACCTGCCACATGTCATCCAGGTGGCAGAGCACGGGAAGAAATTTAAAAATCCGTTTTCACCTGTTTTGTGCCCTAAATCTTCAGATCGACATATCTTTCGATCCAGAGCTCGGATTTTCACGTTCTTTATATCAACGGAAAGCTTGTGAGATTCTCTACATGATTCCGGGGTCAATCTTGTATTTTGGTTCAGTTTGGAGAGAGAAAATCAAGAAATGCCTCTGGCACGAAATAACAAGCAGAAGTAATGCTTCAACAAACAACTTTAATGCAGCAGACAATTTGCCGCTTCTGTTGGACAGCCCACCATTTTGCCAGGATCCACCGCTTCTGCCATAATGAGATGAACTGAATGCAACCTGGAGGTGGTTGAAGTAGATTTGGGCTTCCCCCTCTCTCTTTCCTCTCTCATTCTTTCTATATATTGTAAGAGGAGCTTCTTTTAAAGGGTCGAACATTTTTCTGTTTTGCTCCTCCCTTCTTCTCCTATCAGGAAAATTTGTGGAGTTCGAACCTCTCATTTGAAACTGTAATACCACTCTGCCTCTTGGCATTCTACAGTGTATTGTATCAATCTTTGGAGCAAGTAATACATGTCTGTGGATGATTCTCAACCCTCTCTGTGTTCATCTTGCATCCTCCTGGTCTTTCACTGCAGGTTTTGTTATTTGTGCATGATCTTATATCACATTCAAATGGTCTGTGTTTACTGGAAAAATAGGTGTTCTTCATTCCTCGGTGCATCACCTCTATTAGCTTAGATTCATTTTATGCATTTTCTTACCTTGTCTCCTTGGCAGATTAGATTAGGTTTTTGAGAAAACCCTCTGCATATTTCGTGTGCATCTGAACAGAGGAATAGGAACCAACCTTCTCTGGAGATTCCTTTCTCATTTTACAGGTCCCACACCTGGAGAAAGGATTCAATGTTGTGCAATCACACTGGATGCCTGAGTGATCAACCTAGAAGCCTGATCTGCATCCAGGGGTGCTGTGATTTTGCACTAACAATACCTACACATGTTCGAGTCATAGAACTACTTTAAAACCTTTGAAACATAGATACAACAGAAGATGATTGGCACTTGCTTATGACAAGAACAAAAAAAACTACTATGGAAATAGAAGATCAACAAAAATTAAAAATGCACACCCATGTGTACCATTGTGCCCCTAGAGTGTTAGCAAGACTGGCCCATACACAACTAGATCCCAACTTGCTTCTATGCAAAGGAGAGAAAGTAATACTAACAACAAACCTATGGATAGAAGTGGACTAGTCAATGGCGCGAGTTGGTGAGGTTACATGCATAGTCTACAAAGCGCCTGAAAATCCCCCAAGCATACCACTATATGTTGTTGTCAACTTCACCGAATACTTAGGCCCTCCCGGGATATGAACAACCTAGGAAACGTGACCTATCCCTCCCTTCACAAGGAACAATTGTTGGTAAATTCCACTTAATATGGCATGGTCGCTATGACTATTCACAAGTCACAAGGAATGACTCTAAAAAAAACCATGTTAGACATTAGTGGTAGCAGGCGCAAGGCCTCGCGTTTACTACTCTTTATAGATTAAAGACCCTTTAAAATTTGTTTATTTCCCCTCCCTTCTCATTTTCACGGTATTCACGCATAACATATAACAAATATGTACCCAACTAGAAACAAGAAGAGTCTTAGCTTCACCTAAAGAATGGTGCAAAAACCCTCTCATAATGTCCATACCACCTCCTCAACAGTTTCCACCACAATCCCCCTTACATCTAGTATGTATTTCCCTCACCAAATCTAATTTACTTACCAAATTCTTCATAAAACTATGCCTACTATTCCTTCTACCTATCATTATACTAATATTTCTATGATGCGTAGATGTAGGTGCTACCCTACCAAATACATCTCACATAAAGAAAGGGCACAACAATAATTTGTACAAATTGGCTACTCAACTCGCACGCCCAACCCTAATCATATACTTGGTCTCCAGCTAAAGGACCTTGCAAAGAAAGATGAAAAACTAGGTGCAATAATGCCTATGAATATTACTACAATGGCCAACTAAATATACGCACAAACCAATAACAACTTTATCTACCTAGAACCGGTCCATGTACATTACCCTTGCAAAAAAATGGCTTTTACTATAAGATTAAATTCCTACTGCTAACATTGTAAAATGATGTAGCTTATATTTTCCCTCTATTTGTTGGAACATAAATATTACTTATTCAAATAGATATACTATCGTCTTAAAAATTACAATATCCATATGGCTATGATTCTATTGTTATACTAATACTACTATTATGCGCATGTCTTGGTCCTTCCCCACAAAAGAAATATCATAGGAACAAAGGGCACAACGATGTTTTTAACAAGTTGGCTACCAAATCGAAAATGAAACTATGTTATTGCACTAACTCATCTGTGAATCCATGGAAGGCAGCGCATGCAACACTGAAACTGTGGCCGAGGATGATGTCTTCACTTTCCAACTCACCCTTCACTAGCTAGAGAAAACTTCTCATGTGTTAACATAGGCCACTGTACGTACCCAAAATTGTGGGGTACTGCACCACCGGAACAACGTAACACATGCCCCAATGATGATACAGGTCTCCTCGCAAGGTGTTCGGGATCCAGAAAAGCTCTCTAAACATGCGTTAACATCCCGCATGCCCCGCTTAGCCCCTACGTCCTTTGTTTTCTCTTTTTTCCTCTTTTCTTGACCTTTTGCTCTTCAGTTATGAAACCACCGCCTGCCTGGTGGCGGTCTCGTGACCACCACCCTGATTAGGGCGGCGGTCCTGTAACCGCCACCCTGCTCAGAGTGGCGGTCCTACACGCATTTTCCAGAAATCTCTTTTAACACGACTCATGTAAATTCAACGTTTCACCATCTTTTTTTCACCGCCATAGGCTTGCATTAATGATTCTGGTTCCCTGGAATAGTGTTTTACCATTGTTTATAGTTTAAGAGTTCAAATTGGTTTTTACCTTGGGTAAATCCAAATGCTATAAATAGATGGCTTGTGCTCAAGCAAATGGCCCCTCAAATTTTCCTCTGAATTTCTCATTGCAATAGATTAGTCTTTAATTTTGTTTAGAGTCCTTAATTTCTTTCATTGCATGCTTAGTTAGTATTCTTTTCTTTGTTAGGAAGCCACATATCCATCTTGTGCAAGTGCTGTTGATATTTCATCCAATCCATTGGAGTAGAATAGTTTGTTTTCAATAGGAATCCATTAAAGTTGCAGGTTTTGTTCTTCAAACAGGATAGTTTCAGGTTCTGGACATTTCATGTTGCATGACTCACAATAAATCCCACTAGGAATTGCATAAGCCAAGCTCTGTACTCTTGCGCTATCCCTCTCCTACTCGCATTGTATTCAGTCTGTATCTTGAGCTGCCTTTGTCCCAATATCTACTTCTATTGATGCTAGCATTACATGCTTTTCTGGATCCACATGAACACAAAGGAACGAGGAGATCACACTGAGGGGACAAGATCACACACACCATTGGATTCGCCACTATTCTGCAGAATCCAGGTTCTAGCTTTCAAAGTTCTAAATTAGAAACATATCAAATAGAGTAGTTAATCACTTTATTTTAGTCAATTTCACTTTTGATATTGCCAGGAAGTTGTGGGGATTGATAGTTTCTGAGAGACTATGATTCATTCCTCACTTCTGAGGTAGGATCGAGAGTCTTGCAAATAGATTAGAGCAGTTATTTCATTGTTTAGAATAGATTCACAAATTACAGATTGATAAATAGCTATACTCGGTTATCTTGTTTGTTTTAATTTGTTATTTTAGCTGTCAATTCTAGATATGTTAAACAATTACTCTTTTAGATTCATTCAAATAGTTCATCAGAAAATACAAAAATAGAGAAATCATATATGCTATAGATATATTAAAAGTAGTTAAATTTCACTTTGATGTAGTCAATCTATATTGTTTCTTACAGATGACAATTACGGGACCCGGGATCCCGGAGAATACATATTCGAGTCAATCGTGCCCCAACCCAATCTCGTCACAGCCATAACTGACATAGATCGGAATCTTAGGATCTAAGTCTTACGAACAACGGTAAACATGCAACAAATCAGTTTCCAACTAGGATTAAACATAGAAGACGACCAAGCACACATATTTTGGTCAAGTCAACCAAACTACATATTACCCTAGATACATGCCTGCGCATGACTATGGAGGGATTTGAAAGAGAGAAAATGTTTGGTTGTGATCCTTTGTCCCACAAACCGGACGCAGGAGACACCCTCATAGATATAGATACCACCTAAGAATTCGGGTTGCGAAGAACGCACCCGTGAGGTACTCTGAGAAGATCACACAACTATTAATTTTGAATATAGAGGCTGAGAAAGCATATGATTATTGGATACTAGGGATCAGGGACTGAATTCATACATGACCATAGCAGGACCGCAACAACCAAGAGTCTATGGTTGCGATCCACAAATCCCACAACCCAACGAATCCGTAAGTGAATCAGACATAGACACTGGCCTACGCACACTAGTATTCAGATCTACTCCACTTCCACCTATCATCATCACACAATTATCCTTGTTAGATATAGTGGCTAACGAAGCTAAATAATTCTGGACTAGGCCAGAGAACCGCCCATAAAAATAACTACATCCATCATCCACTCTATGACCCTGTCTGGAGACATACACGAAACTATCCTAGGCCATTTTCCACATATCCCACAACCTATAGACCGAATCATGCCAGAGCTCGATATTGATTGGATCCTTCAAGTAGTCATCCTTGTTGATCGATCTATCACACCAGTTCAAGTTAGGAGGGCCTTCTTTGCCTTAGATTCACAATTTCCACTAGTGTGTGTAGAAGACATTAGATTGCCTAACTATTTTGTCTATATCCCACACATATTCCATCCCCATCACCGTCTCGGCATGACCTCGGGAGGTCGGGTGCGAGGAAGAGTTACTTGTAGATTCCCACACTTGCTTGTCACTTTTCCATCATACAAAATTGGTGAACCCAACGTGAACTTTCTACCTTCTGATTTGGAGTCAGATTTGTACTACCTCATTAGTTTTCACCATCACCTTCACTCCTTCCCATTATTTCGTGGGTATTCATATACCCCGTGAATATGTCGGGATTCGATGCGTATAGTAGACCCCTCTTGGGTCTTGAGGCATACTACGCCCAACAAAATAGACAATCATCACCCTCACTCTCAGTATGGGGTGATAACTACTCAACTAACTAATTGTCAACACAAACTCCAAGGATTAGATATACGTCATCCCGGGCTCCGAACAGAGGAGTTGGATCGAGTTCGCTCAAACACGACAAATAGAGCCTTCAGGCTCGAATAATATGACATTCACCGAGAATCTGGTTCATCTCCTCAGGTGCTGCTTAGACCACAAATTAGTAGACAATCAGACCCATACCTAGTTTTAGATGATGAACAGTCAATACGTTATCCTAGGAATGAACAACGCTCTCGGAGTATGTACCCACCTATAGGGAGTTTACAAACACAACCCGAGGCCTCTTTTCAAGAAAATACCTCTATACCACTGCATATAGGAAATACCCTTGAAGAAACTTGGCAAGACAATGGTCAGTTCATAGCAGGGTATCATAGACCTATACAACATCAGAATATACAACAAATGCCACCAAGGAAAAATATCGTGACTTCACCATATGAAGTCATTTCGACTTTAGTAGAAAAAGTTAGGGGATTAGAACTTGCCCAAGCAAGTCAAAATTCTCAATTCATGCAAGCAGGAAGTTCCAATCCCCCACACCATCCTAGCCAAGTAGACCTCCTCACAGGAATAGGCACATTAGGCATGCCTCCTCAGTATTCACAACAAATGCCAACTAGACCCACCATCTCTAACACCGTTCCTCCCGGTCTAGTGCAAAACAATCCATTCCTGGACAATACCCCGTCATACTTAAACATGTACTCCAAATCACCACAAGGGGATATGTTCTCCTCTCCGGCATGTTTTCTCAAACACAGGTGTTTCCTTATGCCCCTACCAATGCATATGCTATGCCATATCAACAACCCATTCCACCACCGCTCCCTCAACAGGCACCATCAATGGTCAAAACCTATGCGATAGGGACCTACTCAGAATATTTGAAAGAGCCCTTAGATTTCACCATATGAAGCGTCATGCTTCCAAGACCTCTTCCCGACTTGCCCAAATACAAAGGTGAGGGAGATCCAAACGCACATATCAAGGCTTACGCTATAGCCATTCGAGAACTACTCCCTTGGGATGGGGTTGTTGCTAAAATATTCCCAAAAACCTTGGAAGGCATCGCTCTCGATTGGTATTATAGAATACCTGAGGCTTCCATCCATTCATTCAAGCAACTCATGTCAGAATTCATCAAGGCCTTTGACATGAACAAATTATTAAGGACAGGAATTAGGGAATTCTTACACATCAAGTAAGAACACAACGAATCTGTCGCCCATTTCATCCAAAGGTGGTGTACAGTTCTTTATTCTTCGGCAAGTGCTCCAAACATGGATCAGATGGAACTATGTGATTTATTCCTTCATTCTCTTAGCAAAGAGGTGAAGGAAGAAGTCTAGAAGTTCCCATTAAGAGCTTACGATGAAGTACTTGAGAGCGCTCTCCGAATAGATCAAGCGGCAATTGATAGTGGTTGCAAAACATATGGAGCAAATGGAGGTTAATCACCTCCAATGAGAACACTACAACTTATCCTACTACCACAAACGTCAATCAAGGACCTAAAATCCTTAATAAAAATCGGGGTGTAACAACAGATGGAGTAACCGACCAGCCTAAGAAGGTAAATGTTGTCAATACTCCATCACAAATAAACAACCAACGAAACAAAAACTTTACCCCGACAATCAATACAATGGATTTTAATCATCCACAACAACAACAATGACAACGGAAAAATCCCACACAAGGTCCAAGCCAAAATTCAACTAGGTACCAAAACCATAATTCAAACCAAAGACAACAAAAAAAATTTTTAATCCTAATAGGCAATGGTTTGATCAAACTTTTGGGCCAAAATACGCACCAAACCAAAAAACTAGGAATTAAAATCTTAATTTGTATTTCGGTTTCCACAAAACTTAGGGCCATGACACTAGAATGTGCCGTGACTACAATAAGTTCATGCAATGCTTGCCGATGAACAAAGACAACTTTTCATGGATATGTTCTTGGCAGATCCTACGTCACCAAAGATCAAGTACTTTTTCAGGGTAGTTTCCCCTCAAAATGCACCCCTGAATATCTTTAATGATCCACTCCCAAATCACGATAACAATAGGCTAAATCTAACTAGGACAAACAAGAGTGTAATGACATGAAACAATGATCATGAAGCTTCAACTTCACTAAATCCATTAGTTGTGCCACAACTAGGGAGTCAGCCACGACCTAAGATAGTCGGTTTAGTAGAGTTAGACGTCAAACTATCCATCAAAGTTGTAATAAGGACACGAGAGTATTTCTCTCAGCCAAGTCCAAGCCACCTACCAGAGACAGATAACTTCCAACAAGTAGTAGCAAAACCTGTGGGTGCCTATGATTTAATTAACGACCTAACAAAAACCTTCTCGCACATTTCATTTTTAGACTTAATAAAGAACTCTCCTACCCACAGGGCTGCTCTTTTAGAAGCATTAGGTTTAGGTCATTTAGTTAACATCACTCCACCTCCTAAAACACAAAAATCATATAGACATTGATGTTTATCCCCAGGACGGTGTGGATAGGGATGTTGAATTCATATTCGAAATAAAAAAATGCCGACAAATGCTGAGATTGCATGCCGAGGTGATCCATCCTTACACTTACAAGTATGGGTTTATAACAACTATGTAAAGCATGCAATGATAGACGATGGGGCAACAGCTAACATAGTCCCCTTCTCTTTCCTTCAAAAACTAGGATATGGGGAAACAAATTGTTCCACAACTCGAAATACATTGAGAGGCTATGATAGCCTTAAGGCCACTTCGATTGGGACTATAATACTACCAGTCACCTTAGGACCCAAAACAATCCTGACTGAGTTTTATATTATAGATCGGGAAACTAACTATAATATGATCCTCGGCCGACCATGGATACACCGTATGAAGGCAATCCCTTCTACGTTATTCCAAGAAGTAAGATTCTTGCATCTAGGAAAGGTGTTTGTAGCCAAAGGTGATCCAAAGCCATTCGATATACACCTAGCTGACTTAAAGAAAAGACCAGGCGTGCACTCGAATTTGAACTTCCAACAAACCAACTTAATAAACCCACTGACGCAAAACCAGAGGAAAAGTTGGTACCTACAACGGATCTTGAGACTATGAGTCTAGTCAAGACAATCCTAGCCTCAAAAGATGAGGCTAACATTGTAGAAATGGTATCATTAGGAACTACTAGCAAAAATCATTGAATTTCTAGAACAGATCTACCAATGTTCTTACCATTTGATTAACGTAGGTGTGGGATATTCCCTAGGTGTTGGTTCTCTTCCAAAGAGAGGATCTATGTATGGTGGAAGTAGAATGCGTAAACACAACAAATATCCCAACATCTATACTCCCAACTAAATATTGGAATCTCCATTTTTATGGGGCTAGATGTCGTTATGGAGCTGCGCAAGTATAATCCTTACTTCTCCCAAGGGAAAAGTCCTACCATTTTCCTTTAAACTAAATTTTGAATGCACAAACAATGGTGCTTTGAGTACGAAGCTCTCCTCCTTGGCCTCATCTTGGCTAAGAGAATCGATGTTGATAACGTCGAGTCTTGGGGACTCACAATTGGTAGCGAACCAAGTCTCGAGATATATGAAATGAAAGCCGAGCATTTGCAGCTTTACAAAACAAGCTCAGTATTAGATTTAAGCAAGGAGTTTGACTTCATATCAATTGAAGCAATCCTGCATGAGAGAAAATCTTCTCGCTGATTTAATAACAACTTCAGATCACACTTCACTCCAAATAGTAAGTTAAAGGATATCCATTTGATGGTATCCCTTTGTAATGAACCCTTGGTAAAAGCAATGTCAAGCCCTCTTTTAATGAAAAAATGAGGACAAATCTACTATCCTAACACACATTAATAGTGATATAACCACTCTTGATTTTTTAAATGCCTATGCAGCATTACATCTCTCCCATCACGTGATAGATTTGTCCTTAATCCCACATTCATCTTCCTATTACGAGAATCCCATGATGGAGCTTCTCCCACAAAAGGAACTTAGCATATACTTAGTCGAGAATGGAGACGATTTAGATTTACCTCTAGCCCCACGTGAGTTTGAAGAAGGTAACGCCTCTTTGATCAAAGAAACAATTGATATTAACATCGGGATAGAGGATGAACCAAATATTTATAAAAATAGGATCCTCGCTAACCCCGGAAGAAGTAGAAATACACAATCAAATCCTCAAGGAACATCATAAGGCTTTTGCATTTAATTATAAGGAAATGACAAGAGTTACACCCCACATTTCCGTTCACAACCTCATCACTAAATCTGATGCAAATCCAATTAAACAAAAATCGAACCAATGAAACCTAAGGTAGCTCTCATGGTGAAAGAGGAGGTGATAAAGCTCCTCCAAGTAGGATTCATCAAACCAAAGGATTACTCTCAATGGGTATCTAATATCGTTCCCATTCTCAAAAAAATGGGAAGATACGTATCTGCATAGATTTCCGAGACATTAACAAAGCATGTCCTAAAGATGACTTCTCGTTGCCATCCATTGATGTCATTGTTGATGCAACAGGCTGGATTTAAACTCTTATCTCTCATGGATGGATTCTCGAGATACAATCAAATCAGAATATCTTAACAAGATCAAGCTAAAACCACGTTTATAACTCCTTGGGAACTTATTGCTATGTTATTATGCCATTTGGTCTCAAGAATGCTTGGTGCTACATACCAACGAGCTATGACATATATATTTCATGATCTAATTCATAAAATCGTGGAATCCTACATAGATGACTTGTTGGCTAAGGCCAAGAAGCATTGTGACCATCCGAGAATTACTTCGCATCATTCTTTCATGTCGATAGAATACGGAATCATGCTAAATCCGAGAAAATGCGTCTTTGGTGTAACAGGAGGGAAGCTTCTAGGATATATCATATCGTCATGAGGGATAGATGTTGATCCAAAAAAATTCAGACTATCCTCAAAATGGTCCCACCTTCGGATGAATTTGGAATTAGGTAATTTCTCGAAAGCTTGGTGCAA
Organism: Taxus wallichiana var. yunnanensis; assembly: GCA_018340775.1. NCBI lineage: Eukaryota > Viridiplantae > Streptophyta > Pinopsida > Cupressales > Taxaceae > Taxus > Taxus wallichiana. The sequence goes on along the minus strand of CM031237.1, from coordinate 87,197,251 downwards.
TCCGAGATTCATCCCAGGACTTAAGTTTCGCCATTCATCCAATCAACAATCTACTCAAGAAATATTATAGCATTGATTGGACTACAAATTGCAATAAAGCTTTATTGACGCATTAAGCGTTTTTGTTATCACCACCTACGCTAATGCTACCTAAGCTAGATCACCCATTAATTTTATACTCGCGAGCTATCAATGTATCACTAGCCTATATGCTGGCTCAAGAAGACGATGACAAGAAAGAATGTGCGTTTTATTTCATTAGTCGAACATTACTTGACTACGAAACACGTTATACACAGGAAAAACGAGAATGCCTTGCCATAGTATTTGCTACTAAACACTTAAGACACTATATGCTAAATCAAGAAACAAGGGTCATGGTAAAAATAGACCATTTACGAACTTTCCTCATGCAAGGGTCCTTGTCTAAAAAGGCTGGATGTTTTATAACCTTAATGGGAGAATTCGAATTAACATTTGTAAATCAAAAGTCCATTAAGGGAAAACTCATCACGGATTAGTTAGCTGATAACCCATTAGATGGAGGCAATCTAGTAGATCTGGATTTTCCAGATGAGTGCGTATACTACATTGAAACCAGACCTCCTATCTCTGAGTGTCCTTGGTACACTGATATCATTAATTATATCATGGACCATACGTATCCAGAAAGTGCTACTTCACAACAAAGAAGGCGGTTACGCATTATCGTAGAAAAATACGTCATTATAGAGCAAGTGCTCTATCGAAAATTGTTCGATGGAATGCTTCTAAGATGTGTCGACACAGAAGAATCCAAGAAGATTATCCATGAATCTCACAGTGGAATGTGTGGGGGTCACTTCGGTGGCCATGCCACTGCTCGTAAAATACATCAAATGGGCTATTTTTGGCCCACTCTAGAACACGACGCAGTAGATTTTGTAAGCAGATGTCATAAGTGTCAAGAATTCTCCCACGAGATTCACATGCCAGCACAAGCTCTACAACCGATAGCTACTCCTGTGCCCTTTTCCACATGGGGCCTAGATTTTATAGGAAATTCTCTCCCTCATCCACCGATGACCATAATTTTATAATCACGGCCACCGAATATTTTACCAAGTGGGTAGAGGCTATGCCTCTTACTACTGTGCACCGGTTTCTATAATTGCCAAGTTCATTTTGAACCAAATCATTTACAGTACATCATCCCACAAATCATTATCTCAGATAATGGAACTCCTTTTAAGAATGAAGAAGTTCACAAATTGTGTAATAAATTTAGAATAAGCCATCATACGGCTTCGTTATATTACCCTCAAGCCAATGGATAGGCTGAGGCGATAAACAAAACATTAAAATCCATTCTCCTTAAAACGGTGAAAGAAAACAAACGAGATTGGCATTTGAAGTTATATCCGGCCTTATGGGCCCACCGAACCTCAACAAGAACACCAACAGGAGTGACTCCTTTCTCGCTAGTATTCGGGGTAGAAGTAGTTCTCCCGCTTGAGGTTGAAATACCTAGTCTCCGCATTTCATTACAAGGGATCTAAGATGAAGACGCGTATAGAGAAGCATGTCTTTCCCAACTAGAAAGCTTAGATGAAGCTAGGTTAGATGTTGAATAGTGGCATAGAGTCTATGCTGACCGGATGTGCCGGCAGTATAACAAGAAAGTCTATGAACACGACATATATGAAGGTGATCTAGTTCTAAGGCTAGATAGCCGGATTGAAAAAAGACCGGAAAAGGAAGGAAGTTCCGGCCCAAATGGTTGGGCCCATACCGAGTCATGAAGGACTATGGAAATGGTGCGTACCTCTTATGTACGCTTTGAAGGTGAGGAATTTGGCAAAAACAACAAATTCCCTACACCTCAAACGATTCTATGCATAAGCAACTAGCACTATTTATAATTACATCTACATTGCATCTTCATATAGATTAGGATCATTTTGTCAGCTTGTTTTATACAAAAAAATGATCAATGAATTTTGTTCTCAAAGCAATTCATTACAAACTCATGATTTTGTTGGCATAAACACTCTAATCATACTTCTCTATTTCCATAATATCATCAAACTATCTCGGAATCATTTCATCAAATAAAGCTAGATATGACAAAGTCTTAATGGTAACCATGCCAAGATCTACGGGTTTATTCTCACTTTTGGTTTCTTCTTAGGATAGGTGTCTTGCCTATGGTTTGTTCTAGAAGCTTCACGGTGTCACATCTATCCCGTATGAATATCTCTTTGGAAATAAACACGCTGATATTTTACTCAAGTAAACAAGTCAAAAATAGATCAAACAGAAAATTTTACTTTTACACATTTCCTATGCCCCACCAACCTTTGGTGATGAGCTTGCGTCTCTTACTAGTGACATAGGGTTGGGAAAGGATGGAAATGCCCTTAATCACCTATACCTTGCCCATGGTGATAAGCCCACGCTTCTTACTAGTAGCATGGGGCAAGGTGTAGGGGGTCCTCTTGACAAACAAACGTAAAAGGCCATAGACAAACAATTCAAATCTTGAAGTCTTGAGTCAAAAACAAATGAATCAGATGTCCAAAATTCCAAAAGAGTTCAAAATCCTAAAAACCAAATTTTGTCTACCATGTGGCCATCTAAGGATCTAAGTCTAGATAAACCGCAAAGCAAGTTGCATCCCAAAACTATGAAGTCACTCGAGTGGAGTAAGCTTGTAGCATCCTAATTTGGTTCCACCAAAGCTTTGTCTATCTCTCATCACTACCATTTCAACACATTTCACAACTTGTGCCCTTTCTAGCTCTCGGTGATGAGCCCTCACATCTTACTAGTTGTGTGGAGTTAGGAGAGGGGCAAGTCTATCTGCTCATCGTACCAGTTTGTCTTCACCACTTTGCCAAAACAAATATGAGGCATCCAAAATTGCTTACAGAAACTAAAATTCAAAATCACATTGTATCTACATTATCATATATCAGCATCATGAAATACAAAAAGAAAGTAAACACTTGCATCATTTGTTCTCCATTACATACATTCTAAGGAGCATACATACATAAGATCATAGTTTACATGAGGAAATTGGAAAGGAAACAAAGCCATAAATGCCAAAATTCTGATCCAAAAAGAATATATATATATGAATGGTCACAATTTTTGTACAATGCCATCATGCACTAAGCATGGTCAAAACGCTCAAAGAGCTCGGGATATACAAAATAATATATCATACAAAATCTAGGAGAGCCAAGTGGCTTCTCAATCCCTACAAGAACCCTCTCAAGGAACACACCCACACCAGGACTCTGGATACACCGGCGCTCACCGAGTGCACGAGGGCTTAGGATCCCGAGGGCGCCGCAGCCTCGCCACGAGAATGACTCCTCATCAGGTGCTCGGCTGTCCTATACCCCACTAGCTCTGTGTGGAGAGTCGATACCATCCTTGCCACATGCCAGACTGGGGAAAAGATGTCAGTGTGTCTACTAGCTGCTGAGGGCTCCCCAACATCCACAGACAACTCTGCACGGGTCCTCTCCATGGGGATCATCAGGGTATCGGTGCATACCCTACGAATCAAGTCTCACCACTCATCGCGGTCTCTGCAAAACAAAGGAAACAAAGACAAATTAGAAATAAACAAGAGATAAAACACAAAGAGTAAACAAAAGGAGAGATAGCAACTAAGGAAATCCTAACTAAAAACAAACATTAAAAGGAAGGATGGTAACTTACTCGGATCACCAGGCCTCCAGGATGGATCGCTAGGGTCAGCACCTGCCACGGATGCCGCCGCTGACTGGGGTGCTGCTCCTGTGATAGAGAAACATAGCGTCCCCGCAACGGACTCATCCTCCCCGCCATGGCCCTGGGAGAGTGGCTCCTCTGAGACTAGAGTAACTCTCTTTGCACTCTGCTCGGCCCTTGCTGCCTGCATAATATCCTGAGTGTCATGCCACTCAGGATCATTGTCCTCCTCTGTCTCTCCCCCTGTAAACTCCTCGGACTCGATTCTATGTCAATGGGGTCATCGTTACTATGGGCAGGGCCCAGAAATCTAAAGCAAGGGTGCCTGAGGCACACCAGCTCTCCCTTTGGCACGTACTACCCTCCTGGCCGCAATAGGAACGCCAGGAGTAACCACTGTCCAACCCCGGCCTCTAGGACCCCCTCTGGCCTCTCAAAATGACTCCGTATCTGGCGCTACTAGGGGAAGCATGCCCATATAGGGTAGGCCAAACTACGAGGACCTCGGCCAAAGGGGTGTATCTCCACTCATCCCACTCACAATAAGCTTCCCCGTAGTGGAGCAGAGATCAAAGTAAGAGCCTCCTCACCCCATATACCACCATAGTCCGATACGGTGTGGCCTCCATGTCGGTGGTGCTCGGTGAAGCAATCGGGCGATGAGGTGCTCGGAGCACCGATATATTTATCCATCGGCTACCCTCATCAGCTTCGGATTTGTCATCTCTACACCTCTGCCATAAGGGATGAAGTGCTCATAGAACCAACTCATGACCGTGGTCGGGTGGCTAAAGGACTGCCCTGTAAATGGACTACCCTGTATAAATCATGGTAGGTAGTCCTAAGAATACCTTCTCCCTAGGCATTTATCCAGTGTGTCCCTTTATCCGTGCAATGATAGGGGACCAACAAAGATAACAAAGTGTCTCCTCCTTGTCCCCGATCGGGCTCAAGGCAAGGATCCCCACGATGGCCTGACAAAGTAAGGGGATGGGAAAACAAGGAATATATTGAACTCGACCCCTTCTTGAACCCGTGGAGATGACCGCATCTCCCATATAAGTGGCGCCTTTGTGATATCTCGGGCACTGTGAACCTACTATCTCTAGGGTGAGTCGTCTCCCGATGATTAGGACCCCGTGATATGGTAAACATCCTCTAAAGTGATGGTCCACTCACCGTGGACCCCAGTAATCGAAGGTGTTCCGATCAACATCCCAATAGGAAAACAAGTCACAGAGTATGTGACTAGATGGTGTAACATGAGGCACGCGTGATATGTGCAGATATACAGGCCGGAAGAGAGTATCCTCCTCATCCTGTGAGAGGGCATCTAACACTGCTGGGAGCAAGTCACATTCTCTCTCTCTCACTCCACCGAATGTACTCCTCTCTCACTGCATACACCCAAAAACACACAAAACAGAGCAAGTTAGCATCCAAGTGATATTGGGAAAATCATGAAAGCACGTAGAAATGCTAAAAATGAAAAAACAACTTCAAACAAGTACTCTTTCGACATTCTGTGAAGAACTACCACCTTGAGCAGGGCGGTGGTTTCATAACCACCGCCTTAAGGGTGGTGGTCCTGTAACTGCCACCCTGAATGGGGCAGCGGTCATGTAATCGCCACCCCCGACAAGTGATTGCCAGGCCCGAAAACCCACGTGGGTTTTGTAGCTTAAAAATCCTAAAAACACTAAAAAACAACCATTTTAGCTAAAAACAAAGCCTACCCAGTAGGCGCCCCCCCTAGATAGACCTTTTGAACCTAACATTTTCAAAAACTATCCCCCCATGACAAAGATTTTAGCATTTTAAAATTGAGGGGGAAAAGTGGTAAATTGAAGAAAACCAACCTGTGATCTCGCGGGTCGATGTTCTGCTCGCGGAGGCATGATCACTATCTCGTCACAGACGTTTTGACTCTACTCATGCAAGAAACCGTCACCGTGGGTCCCAGAGCTCAGAATCAATCAAATCAACGCGCGCAAATGAATAGGAAAATGGGCCCACTTTCATATATATAGCAACCTGACTGGTTTAAATGCCTTTTTCATAGGTTTGGAGTGCCGACAGAGGTAAGTTTTTATCCTCACACAAATGGTACATCCTCATTTCCTATTATTTTAGTGTTTATTTTCCAAATTATTGTGTCTATCTACACTTGAGTTCTCTTTTCGTTTTGTAGGTAACGGGAAATTTGGATGGCGTCATTTCAACACACGGACGTATCAGGTATAACTTCTAACTTCCCATTTTGGGACCGCCATACTCGGACCCACCGTTTTACACCTCTTCATGGCTAAAACGCTTCTCCGAGGGGGAAATATGTACGTACCCAAAATTGTGGGGTACTGCACCACCGGAACAATGTAACACATGCCCCAATGATGATACAGGTCTCCTCACAAGGTGTTTGGGATCCGGAAAATATCTCTAAACATGTGTTAACATCCCGCATGCCCGGCTTAGCCCCTGCATCCTTTTTTTTTCTCTTTTTTCCTCTTTTCTTGACCTTTTGCTCTTCAGATTCTGAAACTATCGCCCGCTCAGGCAGCGATCTCATGACCGCCGCCGCCATTAGGGCGGCGGTCCTGTAACCACCACCCTGCTCAGAGTGGCGGTCCTGCGCATTTTCTAGAAAGCTCTTTTAACACGACTCACGTAAATTCAATGTTTCACCAGCTTTTTTCACCGCCATAGGCTTGCATTAATGATTCTAGTTCCTGGAATAGTGTTTTTACATTGTTTATAGTTTAAGAGTTCAAATTGGTTTTTACTTGGGTAAATCCAAATGCTATAAATAGATGGCTTGTGCTCAAGAAAATGGCCCCTCAAATTTACCTCTAAATTTCTCATTGCAATAGATTAGTCTTTCATTTTGTTTATAGTCCTTAGTTTCTTTCATTGCATGCTTAGTTAGTATTGTTTTGCTACATGTTAGGAAGCCACATATCCATCTTGTCAAGTCTTTGTTGATATTTCATCCAATCCATTGGAGTAGAATAATTTGTTTTCAATAAGAAGCCATTAATGTTGCAGGTTTTGTTCTTCAAATAGGATAGTTTCAGGTTCTTGACGTTTCATGTTGCATGACTTGCAATAAATCCTGGTAGGAATTGCATAAGCCAAGCTCTGTACTCTTGCGCTATCCCTCTCCTACTCGCATTGTATTCAGTCTGTATATTGAGCTGCCTTTGTCCCAATATCTACTTATGTTGATGCTAGCATTACACACTTTTCTAGATCCATGTGAACACGAAGGAACGAGGAGATCACACTGAGGGGACAAGATCACACACACCATCAGATTCGCCACTGTTATGTAGAATCCAGGTTCTAGCTTTCAAAGTTCTAAATTAGAAACATATCAAATAGAGTAGTTAATCACTTTATTTCGAGTTAATTTCACTTTTGATATTGCGTGGAATTTGTGGGGATTGATAGTTTCTGAGAGACCATGATTCATTCCTCACTTTTGAGGTAGGATCGAGAGTCTTGCAAATAGATTAGATCAGTTATTTCATTGTTTAGAATAGATCAGGGATAATTTTAGTGGCGAATATTCGTAATATGGTGAATATTCCATTTTTGAAAATTTTGAAAAGGTGAATTTTTTTGCACGGGTCAGTGACCTGTTCGCCTAAAAATTACACTTTAATTTTTTTTAGGGGTCGGCTTCGCCTACCCTTGAAAAATATCCCCTATATAAACCTAGATTATTCGCCAGGTAGAACACTTCTACTTCACATTTTTCAATAATATGATATATCCTGTATTATAGACGCGCGACAAGGGGGTAAGTTATTGACGCGCGACAAGGAGGGTTTGTAGACAAGGAGATACTGCAGATATTGACGCATAGTAGATGCATGAAAAAGAGTTTGTTGACGAGCGACATGGAGATTTTTTCGATGAGCAAGAAAAGGGCAGAGGCTACAGACGTGCGACAGCATCCTCAGTGACGCGCGACAGCACCCTCAGTGACACGCGACATCCCCCTCGCTGATGTGCACACATCCCCTCATTGACGCGCGACATCGCCTCGGTGACGCGCGACGACATCGCCCTCGATGGCGCGCGACATCCCCTCAGTGTGACGCGCGACATCCCCCTCAGTGACGTGCGACATCCCCCTCAGTGACGCGCGACATCCCCCTCAGTGACGCGCGACACCCCCTCAGTGACGCGCGACATCCCCCTCAGTGACGCGCGACATCCCCCTCAGTGACGCGCGACATCCCCCTCAGTGACGCGCGACATCCCCTCGATGACGCCACGACATCCCCCTCGGTGACGCGCGGCGACACCCCTCTATGACGCGTGCGACATCCCCCTCGGTGACAACATCCCCCTTGATGACGCGACAGAGATTTTTCAATGAGAAAGCCGAGAGATCCCCCTCGCGGGCGCGCGACATAGATTTTCTTTGCGCACGCGTCAAAATGCATGGTGACGCGTGTCATGGACCACCGTGTCGGCAACATCCTCAATGACAAAGAGTTTGTTGATGAGCGACACCGAGATTTTTCAATGAGAAAGCAGAGGTCGGAGGCTCGCAGGCCGGCACCCTTTTTGGCGTGCACGTCAAAAAATGCATTAGTGATGCGCGTCATCATCGATTGACGCCGCGTCAGGTCTGTCTGACACGCATCGTCAATGCATTTTTGACGTGCACGACAAAAAATCTCCCGTCGCATGTCTGCGCCTTCTATCGCATTTCACTTGATAATCAAAGCGAAATTTTTTCATACAACCCCCAAAAAATTCACCTTCCCGCGAAACCGGTTCCGAGGATATTCACCAGGTATTCTCCACCTTCGATTTCCAAGAGGTCTCTTAAAATGAACCACGGAATAGATTCATAGTTACACAGACAAATAGCTATACTCGGTTATCTTGTTTGTTTTAATTTGTTATTTTAGCTCTCAATTCTAGATATGTTAAATAGTTACTCTTTTAGATTCATTCGAATAGTTCATCATAAAATACAAAAATAGAGAAATCATATATGCTATAGATATATTCAAAGTAGTTAAATTTCACTTTGCTGTAGTTAATCTATATTGTTGCTTCTATATGACAATCACGGGACCCAGGGAGCCCAGAGAATACATATTCGAGTCAATCATGCCCCAACCCAATCTCATCACAACCATAATTGACATAGATCAAAATATTAGGATCCAAGTCTTCCGAACAATAGTAAACTTGCATTAAATCGGGTTTCCACTACGGGTTAAACATAGAAGATGACCAAGCACACATATTTAGGTCAATTCAACCAAACTATAGATTACCCTAGATACATGCCCTCATGACTATGGAGGGATTTGAAAGAGAGAAAACGTTTGGTTGTGATCCTTTGGTCCCACAAATGGACATAGGAGATACCCTCATAGATATAAATACCACCTAAGAATTTAGGTTGCAAAACGCCCGTGAGGTACTCTGAGAAGATCACACAGCTATTAATTTTGAATATAGAGGTTGAGAAAGCATATGATTATTCTATACTAGGTATCGGGGACTAAATTAAATACATGACCATAGCAAGACCACTACAACCAAGAGTCTGCGACGATTCTATCCATAAATCCCGCAACCCAATGAATCCGTAAGTGAATCAGACATAGACACTGGCCTATGCACACTAGTATTCAGATCTACTCCACTTCCACCTATCATCATCACACAATTATCCTTGTTAGATATAGTGGCTAACAAAGCTAAAGAATTCTGGACTAGGCCAGAGAACCACCCATAAAAACAACTACATCCATCATCCACTCTATGACCCTGTCTAGAGACATACACGAAACTATCCCAGGCCATTTTCCACGTATCCCACAACCTATAGACCGAATCACGCCAGAGCTCGATATTGATTGGAGCCTTTGAGCAGTCATCCTTGCTGATCGATCTATCACACCAGTTTAGGTTAGGAGGGCCTTCTTTGCCTTAGATTCACAATTTCCACTAGTGCGTGTAGAAGACATTAGATTGCCTAACTAGTTTGTATGTATCCCACACATATTCCATCCCCACCGGCTATCTCGGCATGACCTCAGAGGTTAGGTGTGAGGAAGAGTTACTTGTAGATTCCCATGCTCACTTGTCACTTTTCCATCATATAACCACCATTGTAATAAAATATAGATACCAAATTATTTGCAATAACGCCTATGAGCAAGATTTATAAACGCAATGCGAAGATGCATAGAAACACACCATAACTGTAATTGCTTGCACCAATATCAGTACATGTACATCAACATATACCCCTTCCATTATGTAATTTGTAATCAACTAACATACCTATAATAAAAAAAGCTTCTACTATAACAAAAGGGTTATTCTTGTTTAGCTTACTTTGATCTACAGGTAAAAATGCCCGCTTATTTGTAAAGTTTATCTGCATTCATTTTACTTATATGAAAGAATACCATATTTTATCTACATTTCTACCATTTGAATTTTTTTACTTCATTTCTTCGGGTAATTTTAAAAAAGAATTAGCCCAAATAGACACTTCCAATAAAAATTGAAGCAAATGCATAGTTCATAAGTAATGAGCACCTAAAATACATGTGCCCAACGCAATAATATGATATTCAACTATTTCTTCCCTATTTTATAGAAGACTAAGGACACGATATATGTACCCCTACTAATTTGAGGAAATTTTGTTCATGTTCGCCTTTAATTATATTTTACTTACTCTTTACTTCTATACATCTAAGTCCCAAATAACTTCAAAGTTTCACCTTGTTTAAAGAGAACAAAATTAGTAATAACAATGGATTTTTAGTTAAAACAACAAAATAAATACATAATCAACATACTTCTAACTTTAATAGTTGGCCAATGTGGTTTTATCATTCCAAATGGGATACCACATACACAAGCTAAACGAATAAGTGGCACCTCAATAATGAGCTAAAAATGTTTAAATGGATGTAATACTTACATCGAAAGAGAATATATTCCCTACATAATACAATTCTCTTTTAAATATACTCATTCTTGTGTATGTAATGTACACTATACTTGTAATTGATTAATTACTAGTATTATTTCACTTCAGTTTTATATAACAAATTGCTACAACAAAAACACAGTGTTAGGGTTGTGTTTGTGGACAATTTCAACTATATTGAGGTTGAGTGTATTTTATATAATTAATACAAGGTAACCTTAGGCTACGTTGCTTTTAATTTTTATTAATATTATCTAAAATTCACTCCCCCAATGTAATACGATAACTTGCACAATTTTTTCAGCTTGAGAACTAGGCAAACTCCGCATAAAGTGCCATAGAACAAAGTACGTGGAAAATGTCCAGTAGAACAAAGTATGTGGAAAGTACCACAAAAAAAATTCCCTAGAAAGTACCACAAAAATCGACTTCGAGAGAAAGTCTATGGAACAAAGTCTTAAAAAGTGCCGCAAAAAAAAATCCATGAAAAGTGTCGCGAACAAAGTCCGTGAAAAGTGCTTTGCAAAAAAAATTCTATGAAAAGTTTCACGATCAAAGTCCACGAGAAAAGTTCATAGAACAAAGTCCATGGAAAGTGCTAAAAAACAAAGTCTATGAAAAATTCCATAGAAAAATTCCATAGAAAGTGCCGCAAAAAAGATCCACATAACAAAGGAAAAAGACAATTTTTTTGCATGAATTTTCAAATAGACATAACTTTTGATCCGGTGCTCGAAATTTGACAAACCTTATATTGCTGGAAATGTCTTGACATCCTCTACACCATAAGAATATATTTCTTATTTTTAATAAGGGTAGGTGGGTGAAAATCAAAGAAACATCTCCACCTCCAAAAAATTAAATTCCCAGTCCCATAAAAGGTAAGAAATCTCTGGCAAACCCAAAATAGCTACTCACACTCAGAAGATCATAACTTTTGCAATTCTCAACATATTTTTAAAAAATTGGTCTCATTGGAATCATGATTCTAATCTTGAAGCACATTAGTCAATAAATGTAGAAATTAATAAGAAATAAATAATGAGTTTAAGAAAAATGTTCCAAGTTTTGAACAATGATCCTATTAGTGGTTGGAGATGCATTAAATAAGTATGGGAAATCATTCTTTCACTGATACAAGTTATAGGACACTATTGGGATCCTTTTTCAAGAAACATATTATCATTTCACTCCATTTATGCCATCTTGCAAGTGAAGGGAAGTAAAATTTCAGAATTTTCATTTTTCATTCTCTCTCTCTTCCAAACTATATAAATAAGAATGTTAGGCTCATTCTCTGGAGATGGTTTTTGAGTAGAAAAAATCTGTCAAATTAGTTTTTTTAAGCCAATGTGTTGTAGGACCTTGTAGTGGACTATTTACATGGTGATCTGGGTCCTTATTTTGTAACATATTTAACTATTCATATCATGAAGCAATATATGCAAGTTTGTGGATGTATCTTCCCTTGATGCGTTTGTTTGCTTTCTTCTTTCCCTTTCAACCTCATTACAAATATATTGTGTCTATTTTATGATCTTGCAGGTATTCATTATCATTGTGTGTGTATGATTTTTTTTTGTGAATGTAGTTTTTAGATTGTGGAGAATTGCTATGACCCTCTCTAGTATGTACTTTTCTTCCATATTTCACACACTTTGGAAAGATATTCTCATTCTCTCCTTTTCTAGTGCATCACCGATTTAGCGTAGGCTCTATTTTCATGCGCTCTCTCTCCTAGTCCCTTAGAAGTTTAGATTAGGATAAGATAGTTTTTCCTACATTAGAGTAGATTGTGGTAGGTAGTTTAGGAGCAAGAACCAACTTTCTCTGGAGGTCTATCTCAAGTATCAAGTCTCATAGTAGCTTGGAGATAGTACCCATGTTATCTGATCATGTTGTGAGCTCAAGCACAAACACTTGAGCAAACCGGAGGGTGATTTTATTTGGACATAAAAGTTTTGGTACACCCAGAGGGATTTAAGAAGTCTTGATTTCAATTGCGGGAAAATTGATGTGCACTTGTTGTAAGTTTCCAGCTTGTAAGAAGATTTGAATTTCACATCTAACGACTCCAAAATGGAAAAATACACTAGTTTCAGTAGTCCAAAATTGGTAGATTCATGAGAAGAATCCAAAAAAGGTTAAGAACTAGAGAAAGGGGACTATTTGTCTACCTACACTTATTCCTAGATAGAGAAAGAAGGGGGAGAAGAGTTCAAAGGTCTCCATCTCCACCAAAAAAACCTTATAAACACCTCCACCTAGAAGGCCATTGATTCAATCAACTATAGTTATCTGACTAATCAGGATGGCGTAACCCAATCCCTATATCAAATTTACTAGCAATAGCCCACTTTCTCTCACTGCACAAAATCCAGTTCCATTTGCAGCATTAAAGAACATTCCATATTTCACTGGAGAGAACAAAACAACTTCGATTGACAACATCTAGGACATTTCAAATGTCTGTACAATTCATGAAATTGCTGAAATAGACATTGTTGTTAAATTGTTGGCATCCTCCTTTAAAGGTAAATCTTTGCAATGGTTCAAAAGTCTAACTGAAGGGTCTATCCAGAATTAGGATCATTTATGCACAACCCTCCATAATCAATTTGGAGAAAAGGGAGATAATTTGTCTTTATTGGAACAATTAACAACAATCAAGAGGGCTCCTAATGAACATATGACTGATTTCAACTTCATATTTTAGGGGACATGGGATAGGATTTCATTGGCCATGAGACTAGTAGCTAAAGGTGCTTTCCTATACTTAAAGCTTTAAATTTTGATATTACCATGATGATTCAATCCATGGGATTTATAACTTTACCCGCATCCTATAACATTGTCATTAGAGCTGAAAATTGCTTATTTCAAGTTGGTTAACTTGCACCTAGGCCACTTATCAATAATTAGGAGCTCTAAGCACTAGTCAAGCACCTACATTAGCTTTCATTCCTACTCTAAGAGATTAAAGTTTAGATGAAGCTTCTACCTCATATTCTAGTACCTCAAGTGAGTTCCAAGAATTCATGAAACAACTACAAAACTTGGGTATTGATTTTGTGACACTTAAGAGGCAAAAAGCTCAAAATTTCAGATCACACTAGCTTTAAACCCAACCCAATAGACCTTCATATCAGCCCAATAGGCCACCCATCTAAACTACAAATCAGAACCAAGTCAAACCTCCTACTAATAGGCCATTCTAGCCTTACAATCCCAATGTTACGTCCATATCTAGATCCTTGGTACCAGTGCAAAATAACATGGCTTAAGAATATCACTGGTGCTTCCCATGTAATTCACTTCATAACTAGTCGATGTGTTTCAATGGTGCTTTAAATCAAGCTCTTATGGTGACAAAAACGGGTGTGGAACAAGAGACATGCTAAGAGGGAAATCAATAGAAAGAAGTAACTTAGTGAGAGACTTCTCCAAATGAAACCACACTTGTTAATTGGTAGGCTGAAGTTTTTGTGGTATAAATCAAGCCTTGTCTCAAAGTGTAGCGAGTTAATGCATGATCCAAGAAGATAAATATTAAAAATACATAATCATCCAATTAAAATGACCCACATCCCTCTATCACTCAACAATGTGTTAGGAATTAGTATGTAGCTCCAAACATGTAAATTCAGCCCAAACCACCTTCTAGACCAGCTCAAGTACTAGTTGTAACAGTTGACATACAAGAAAGAATTATACAAGGTAAAGAGAAGCAAAGAGATAATACTTCCCCATTCAATATCATTGAGAAAATGAAGAAAAAAATGTAAACATTTCAATGTGGGAATCACTAACTATCCTAGGCCAAAGAGATCTACTACAAGTCTGCTATGGTGAACTGGTTGGCATTAAATCGACCACCAAGGATCAAAAAAAGTTGATCACAAATGTAACTCAACTAGAAGGAAGTCAAGGAGGCTAAGAAGGTAGGAATATGTAACCTCCTCTATTATATATCTCTCTGATTGTTGGAAACAATCTTATACATAATTACATGGTTAATTTGGGAGCAAGTAGCTCAATCATGCCAAAACAAATAGTTCATCAGTTTCATCTTCAATATGAAGTCATTTCTAGATGTGTAGTGCAATTGGAGATGGGACAAGGGTAGAAACTATTGGAGTAATCAAATATTTGAGACTCACATTGCATGCCTATCCCAATGTAACATTGTTACAAGATGTATCATTCATATACTTACCACCACTCTTTGCAGACCGAGTTTGTAAAGAGACTTCACCACTTAAATTGGAGGCTATTTTTCTACCGATTCATCAAACATGTTATTCAAAACAGGGTATGGAGCTAATGTTACAATCATATATGATCCTATTGTGAAATTTCATATTGAGCCTCATACACTGAGTCCAATCAATATGCATTTTTAGTGTTTGATCTAGATGATTATCCAAGCACCCATGAAACAAATACCAAGGTCAGATGCATTCCATACTTGAATCTTGATGAATGGGAGAACATGAGACATGTTTTTGACCCTTATAAGGAAATGGAAGAAGATGAATTGGGAGTCTATTTTTTTCATGAAGATAATCAACCTCTCCCTAGCATTACCAAGCCTAATCACAAAGATGATATCGAATTATGTCATTTATTATTTTATGGCTCAAGGAGTAGACAAGGTGAAAGAGGAGAATATGTGCTTGTTTCACCACAAGGTATAAAATATTACTCAACTTTTCATTTCTAGTTTTCTTTCTCAAACAACACATCTGAGTATGATTCCTTATTCCATGGATTTCATTGGGAAAGAAAGAGAGGTATATGAACATACAAGTATTTAGAGATGGTGAGCTAATTTTGAACCAAGTCGAGGACAAAATAGTGCTAAGAATGATTTGTTTAAGAGCTAAAAAAACTGAGTAGGGGATCTCATTCAAGATTTTGAATATTTTAGCATCAACTCCATCCTAAGGAAGAAAAATGAGGCAGCAGAAAAATTTACAGCAATTGGAGCATCATTTGATATGGTAGGAAATATCAAAATTGAGAAACCCAACCTTATAGCAAAGTGGTTGTAAGACCATTCATGTGAGATAAAAACACAAGTTGGATAGTCTTTAAGAATGATTAGAAAATCATCAATTTTCTACAAGAAGTTGAGTTATCTACTAGAAACCATGACAAATTGGAGCAACAAGATATGGTGAGAAAATGGTGCAGCTAAGAACTAATAAATTACCAAAAGGTCTTGTAACTTTAGTGTCAATATTCAACCAAAATGATCATTTCTGAAGAGAGAAAGAAAATATTTATCTGTAGGGTGAAGATTCGAGCTTGTTTTAGTAGGTGAAGAAAAAATGTTGCAAATCAGCAGAGTAAGTACCCCACAAGATAAATCTTAATTTGTTAAACTTTTTCAAGTATTCTGGATGTATTTACTTGGACTTATAAGTACATGATATGTTTTCAATCCAAATTTTCTCAACATAGAATTGAATTAGATCATGATTCTAAGCCCATCGGGAAAAATTAAATACTAGTGAATCCTCACATTGAACCTCTCATGAGAAAAAATTTGAACAAGCTAATTGAGGCTAACATCATCTTTTCAATCAAGCACTCAAGATGGGTTGCAAACTTGGTGTGAGTAAGGAAGAAGAATGGAGAAATTAGGTTGTGCATAGACTTTTGTGATATAAATAGAGTATCACTCAAAGATCATTATCCACTTCCATCAATGGAGAAAATCTTACAGAGTTGTAGCTAGTTCTTCAAATTTTTCATTACTAGATGTCTACTAAGGCTATAACTAAATAATTTTGAAGGAAGAAGATCATTTCAAGACAACCTTCACTATGAAATGGGGCACATATGCTTATAAAAATATGTCGTTTGGACTGTCAAACACTGGATCAAAATTTCGAAGAACTATGGATAGGGCGTTCAAAGGACTAATCAACAAAATAGTGCTCATATATCTAGATGATATTAGTGTTTTCTCAAAGAATGCAAAAGACCACCCATTTCAGCTAAGGAAAGTATTTCATAGGTGTAGAAGGTTTAGAGTGTCATTGAATCCAATAAAGTCTATATTCTTGGCACACGAAGGAAAATTTCTCGGCCATATCTTCTCAAGAGAAGGATTGACAATTGATTCCGAAATAGTTGAAGCTATCCAAACGTTGCCATTACCACACCACAAGAAAGCTCTCCAAATATTCTTAGGAAGGATAAAATTTGTCCGTAGATTTGTGCCTGATTTTTCCACTCTTGTAAAGCCTCTAACACTGATGTTGAAGAAGAATTTTCATTCAAATTGACAAAGATAAGGAAAAGAGAGTTTTGGGGCCATCAAACATGCAATTTCACAAGCTCCAAATCTTATCAACCCGAAATTTTCAAAGGACTTCATGTTGTATTCTTTTGGAGGATCAGATAAAATCTCAACTATTTTGGTACAACTAAATAGAGAAGGTTCAAAACAACCCATAACATTCTTAAGTAAAATCCTGAAAGATTACGAAGTAAGGTATTCTTTTATTAAAAACGTGTTCTTGTTGTCATTAGGAGTTTGAAGAAGTTCGAGACACTTGGTCTCAAATAACAATATTCAACCGTAATTGTCTCATCTTTGGTGTCAAGGACTTTCCTAAACAAGGATTTGAATGAGAAGATAAAATATTTTATCACTCAGGTAATGGAATATGACATTAAAATCAAAGTGACCAAGCTGGTTAATGGAAAAGGTTTGTGTGAGAAACTCAATTCCAAACAACATGACAAGTCAAAAGGTGAATAAGAGTTTGTCTTGCTACTATACAATGATGAGGAACAACCAACTAACAATAATCCCATTCCATGTTGGACTCAAGACATGGTGCATTATCTCCAAATAGGTTTGTGCCCTCCATAATGGAAAAAAGCTAAGAGAAGATATTTCATATTGTAATACATCCCATACATACTCATTGATGACATCCTATTCAAGAAGGATGTGAACAAGGTGTTAGTGAGGTGTTTCCTAACAAGTCAAGTTGGGAAGATTATACATGAGCTCTGTGATGGGGAAACAGGAGGCCACTTTGCTCCATGAGTAACATCTCTCAAAATCATGAAGGATGGTTACTATTGGCATATGGTGTTTAATGATTGCTACTCATGGATCAAGAAATGCAAGAAATGTGCATTCTTCATAGGGAAGCAAAGGTTAGCACCCTTTCCTCTTCATCCAATCGCAGTAGATCAACCATTCAGGAAATGGGGATTGGACTTCATCGGAGTTATTAATCCAAAGTAAAGTCGGGCCATAAGTGGATACTTATCTCAATAGACTATTTCACCAAGTGGACTGAAGTAGTGGAACTTAAGGAGGAAAATGAATCCAGCATCTTGGATTTCTATGAGGGGATAGTCACAAGGTTTGGAGTCCCTACCACTATCATATCAGATAATGCATTGGAATTCCTTGGCACAAAAATCACTAAATGGGATGTGAATTATTGTGTTTACCTAAACACTTCATCAAACTATTACCCTCGAAGGTAATGGGAAAGCGAGTCTATAAACAAAACCTTGTTTAGAATCATTATAAAAACCCTTGATGAGAATCAATGAACTTGACACATGAACCTCAAATCAGCTCTACGAGTGGATAGAATTACACCTAATATGTCTACAAGAAGCTCTCCATATAATCTTGTATACAAAAAGGAAGCAATGGTACCTTTATCACTTGAGTTGTTGGCATTGGAACTCATGAAATAGTTGGAACTAGCTGAGTTTGAGCCCATGGAAATCAGGTATGTAGAGCTCATGGAATTAGAATCAGCAATAGAACATGTAGTAAAAACCATGGAAAAATGTAAATCATTGATCAAGAGGATATTTGACAAGAAAGCTAAAGCTAGGACATTCCAAGTAGGAGATTTGGTGCTCATGTGGGATGCTAATCGTGTAAAGCTAAGAAAAAATTCCAAGTTTGATGCCATATGGAGTGGCCCATATATGATCAGTGAATGCAAAGGTAGTAATGCCTTCCGACTGGATAAGTTGGATGGTGAAGAATTACATATTCTAGTCAATGGAATTTACCTCAAACATTGCTACAAAAAGGAATTAGTTTTCACCCTTGTACATATTAGCCTAGGATTTTCAATTCCTCCAAGTGCTCATGCACATTTTTGTTGTTGTTAGAATAGATTTCATTTCCCTAAGTGCTAGTGCACATGTTTTATTGCTTCTAGTGTATGCTTTGTATACATTTCATCTTACTCTCGAAGAGAAGTTGTAGCCACATGAGATTAAATTAGCAAGGTATCAATATCAGGGTAGGTTCAGGTGTTGTCATTGCACTCCAATAGATCATATTTGTAGAGAGTCAAGTGAGGGAAAAATTCCAAATCAAGAAATTTTCTACTCTCACAAAAAAAATTATAGGTTCTCTTATAAAATATGAGGGTAAAAACAGCGGAAGGAAGTTCCAGGTCCAAAGGTAGTGCTTCAATGACTCATGGATGTTGGTCCTTAGTTTTAGATCAGATTTAAGGTTACCAGGTAGACTTTGTGCCCAATGGATACTTCAAGTTCATTGATCACTTCATCTAGTAGGTAGAAAAACCTGCTAAGTTGCCAAATTTTTATGTAAATTTCAATTCTCCCAAGGTAATTTTGATAAGTTGCACAATTTCTTCGAGCTTGAGCAAGTAGGCACAAATCTGCGAGAAAAAGTTTAGAGAAAGTGTTGCAGAACAAAGTCCATGGAAAATGTCTGCAGAAAAAGTCCGTGGAAAGTGCCACAGAAAAAATTCCGTAGAAAAAATTCCACAGAAAAAATCCATAGAACAACTTCATGCGGAAAGCTCCATAGAAAAATTCTGCAGGAAAAAGTGCAACAAGAAAAAGTCCGTGGAAAGTGCTACGAGAACAAGTCCGTGAAAAGTTCCACAAAAAAATTCCATATAAAGTGCCATAGTACAAAGTCCATAGAAAAAGTCTATGGAAAGTGTTGTAGAATAAAGTAACGTAGAATAATGTCCGTAGAAAGTGTCACGAAAAAGCTCCGCAGAACAAAGGAAAACGAAAGCTTTTTGCATGAATTTTCAAATGGACATAACTTTTGCTCCAATGCTCAAAATTTGACAAACCTTATATTTTTGGAAAGGTCTTAACATCCTCTATGCAAAAATCTAGGTTTCTTATTTTTAATAAGGGTAGATGGGTGAAATAAAAGAAACATCTCTAAATTCAAAAATTTAAATTCCCAGTCCCGTAAAAGGAAAGAAATCTATGACAAACCCAAAATAGTTTCTCACACTCATAATACCATAAATTTTACAATTCTCAAATTATTTTCAAAAATTTTGTCTTGCTAGAATCATGATTATGATACTGATGTACATAAGTCAATAAATGTAGAAGTTGATAAGGAATCAATGATTATTTTAAGGAAAACGCGCCAAGTTTTGAACAATGATCCTATGAGTGGTTGGATATGTGTTAAATGAGTATGGGAAATCATTATTTCACTGCTGAAAGTTATGGGACAACATTGGGAGCCTTTTACAATAAACATACTATCATTTTACTCCATTTATGACATCTTTCAAGTGATGGGAAGTAAAATTTCGGGATTTTCATTTCTCATTCTCTCTCTCTCTTTCCAAACTCTATAAATAAGAATGTTGGGATCATTCCCTGGAGATGGTTTTTGAGTAGAAAAACTTTGTGGAATTTTTTTATAAAGCCAATGTACTACGCAGGCTCTTGTAGTAGACTCCTTGCATGGGATGATGATAAATCTCTAGATTTACATAAATAAATTAAGCAATAATTAATTAAAATCAACACATGAAATGAAAACTAAACAAGATAAAAATTAAATGTAAATTGAATGGAGCAATTTCTATTGAATATGAGAGGGCATTTTATACAATTTCTTGCTCCTAAAATCATGGAGTCAAGTCTTATCTTTTTATTCCCATATCTCTCCTTTATCCCCTAGTCTTACTCTCAATCCCAAGATATTCTCACACATTTCTATCTCTATGAGTTTTGTATGAAAACTAATTGTGCAAAGTCATATATTATTTTATAAATATTAAAAACTATTACTACCAAATAACCCAAACCACTCCTAAGTGTTC
This sequence comes from Taxus wallichiana var. yunnanensis, assembly GCA_018340775.1. Lineage (NCBI taxonomy): Eukaryota > Viridiplantae > Streptophyta > Pinopsida > Cupressales > Taxaceae > Taxus > Taxus wallichiana. Next base: position 87,176,425 of record CM031237.1, on the reverse strand, counting down.
ACACTATGAACAATATTTCGTAGAATAATCCACCCCCTAGTGTGAACATGGGGAAAGCTATCTCATGTACCGCTCATAATCTACAAATAAATGAATGTTTTCAATGAGTACCAACAAATAAAATAATATGAGGTTTTTCAAAGAGAACCTCCAACTCAGAAAATGGTTTTCTAGTGGAACCAATCACTACATAACAACGTACATTATTTTGCTCACATCATTGTTTCTAACTTAGACAGATTACAAAACAGAAATTATGCTCATGCAGGAGCTTTAAATAGGAATGTTACTTCTATTCATTATTACAACATAAAGTAAACACACCACAAAAAAAAAATAAAAGGTCACCAATACCATGAAGCAATCTCTTTGTTGGTGACTAACAAGAGATGCCAATTTGCCTCCACCCTCCTATGCCTCCATCCCCCATCGTGATGTTGCTAACTCATCCGAATTTTTCTTTCAGGATCATTTTACAATTATATTGGGTGTGGTTTCAACTGATAATGTACCCTTATAATAGTAACCAACTTTATATTTAACCAAAATAATATAGCATATCAGAGTTTTATTCTGGAAATCACTCACTATTTTTTTAACAAAATAATTAGAAATGTCAGAATTGTTTCCATGATTTCTCTTAAAATAAGAAATGGGTTTCTGTAATATTTTTAAATAAGTTTTCCATAATACAAATAAAGAAACTTAAAAAAATTACAGAAAATTCTGAATCTGGGTTTTTGAGAAAAACATGAATTACCATTCATTTGTTTTTAAGATCAGAATCCAGAAAATGGCGATGAAAGCTTTAAAACTTTGAGATCTGCATACTTGAGGCTGCGGTTTTGTATTAAAATAACTCTCATAAACCTTCCTAACTTTTGCTAATACCAGATGATGATAAATCTCTAGATTTGCATGAATAAATTAAGCAATAATTAATTAAAATCAACACATGAAATGAAAACTATAGAAGATAAAAACCAAATGTAAATAGAATGGAGCAATTTCTATTGAATATGAGAGTGAATTTTATATAATTGATTTATCCTAAAATCATGGAGTCAAGTCTTATCATTTTATCCCCATATCTCTCCTTTATTCCCTAGTCTTACTCTCAATCCTAAGATATTCTCACACATTTCTATCTCTATGAGTTGTGCATGACAACTAATTGTGCACACTCATATATTATTTTATAAATATTAAAAACTATTACTACCAAATAACCTAAACCACTCCTAAGTGTTCACACTATAAAAAATATTTTGGTAACAAATTCGAGCCCTTATTTTGTAATAGATTGAACTATGCATATCCTGAAGCAATAGATTCAAATTTGTGGATGTATCTTACCCTACTGTGTTTGTTTGCATTCTTCTTTGTGTTTCAACCTCATTACAAATATATTGTGTCCATTTTATGCTCTTAACGGGATTCATTACCATTATGTGTGTCTTAAATATTGTTGTGAATGCATTTGCTAGATTTTGGAGAACTATTACCACCCTCTCTAGTATGTACTTTACTTCCATCTTTCACACATTGGAAACCTATTCTCATTTCCTATTTTTATGGTGTATCACCACTTTAGCATATGATTTGTTTTCATGCACTCTCTCTCAAGTAGCAATTCCCACAACTTGGAGATAGTACTGTAATCTGGTCACATCGTGAGCTCAAGAACACACACTTGTGTAAACTACAAGGTGTTGTGATTTGACGATAAAATTAAAATTGGTAGGGATCAAAAAAATTAGTTATCAAATTTATCTTCCACGATATAATTTATGAAAAGAAGTTTTTAATTATGTATAGATGGTAGTAAAGGGGATTTTTAATAAAGATTTAATTAGTTTAGTTTAGCTCTGGGTTTTTTTAAGAAGAAATATCAAGACTTTAGTCAATCTCTAAATAACATTCCAATTTCTGAAATTAATTGTAACGCCCACTAAAACAACCCACTTGAGACCTAAGAATAACCTAGGATTAGTTAGGAAAATTATGGAATATTTTTTTGTTGTTTAAAAGAGTCTACAACCAGGTTACAAGACAACAATTGTCACAAGAAAGTTTCAAAGCCAAATACTATTAATAGCTTATAGTTTAATCAATACGACAATTATAAAAGATCACAAGGTCTAAACCTAGGGTTAGATTAATCAATTAGGTTAAGAGGGTAATTTCTCACTATACCACTCTCTAACTGGATTAAAATATTCAGCTTAGTTTTTTCAAAATTAACACACTCAAATTTTCCCAAAAACATTTCCATTAGATAGGAAATTTCCTCACCTTTTCATTGATATAAAGAAGTCCTCCTAACTCCTCATATTTCTCAAGTTATGGGCCAATGGACCTTGGGAGGAAACTTTTCCCAAGAGCGGATCTGCATGGGCCTAGGGGAGAAATTTTTTCATGCTTGCGGTCTTGTAGAGGCTGCGGTGGAAATTTTCTTGTGAATGGGCTGTGAGCTGCAGGAGGAAATTTTTCCCGTGAGTGGGTTTACGGAAAACAAATTTCCCGAGGGCATTTGAGTCAGTGGAGATGGGGAGGAAAGTTGGATTCTTGGTGCTTGGGGTGAAAGGTGCACTTTACCCCCGCGCACCCGCGAGTCTGCGATGGGACTCTGCACCTAAAAATGTTATAATACCCCAGCACCACAAGGGAAAATGGCACGTTCTAAGCCAATGTGGGGAAGTGGGTTAGCAGGGAAAAATATACATTTTTTCATTAAAGGTGTATGGGATTAAAATTCACCCATGCCTCCGTCGGTGCCTCACGACACCACATGTCAAGTGTTCATCAACCGCTAATCGGTGAGTTGGTGAGGAGATTTGGGAAAAGTTTAATTTTTAAGCGTAAAGCTTCGGACACTCCGTGCCTCCACGACGCATTATGGGGACACATGTCATCCATTCATTGGTTGTGGGTCGGCGGGCCTGCGGGAGAAGTTAGGAAAATTTACCAAAATTTTCTTTTGAAGCGCTAAGGTAAAAAAGTATCTCGCCTCCACCAATGCCTCTCTAAGCCATATGTCAATCAATTATTGATGTGGCTGCAAGGACATGGGGAAAACTTAGAAATTTTTCCCAAAAAAATATTAATTAAATTTAACAGTTAGAAAATTTTTGAAGCCAAAATGAAGTGAAAACTTTAGAAGGCCATAACTTTTGATTGGAAACACGTTTTTTTTTGTAAACAAGGACTTTTTGGAAATATCTTGACATCCTCTATGCACAAGAATCATTAATATTTCATTTTGATAATGTTTAATGGTTAAATTTCACAAAATTGATTTACAGGCTTTTAAAAGGCAAACTTGTAAATTTTAACTTATGAAATTTTAATCAATTGATCTTCTTCCTCTCTCAACATGTCAATTAGACATGGGGAAACTATTCTTAGATGGATTTAGGATGGATTTGGAAGGTAAGTTTGTTTGATTGACTCCCAATAAAAAAATACAATTTTGACAACAAAAATGACAACAAACGGTTTGAGCCCGATTTTGCTAAGTATTCTAAGAAATTCCTTAAGTGTTTTTGTCCAATTGAATTTTTTTAGGGCATACTACTTCAATTTAATCGTTTAATTTTTTATTTCATTGTTGTAGGTTCAAACTGTGCATTTTTGGATAAAGTATTTTCCAGTTTGAAAATAAAAAACAGAGATCAAATTTTAAAGGATCTATTTTCCATTTTCATCTTCCAAGTATTAGAATTCATTCCAATTCTAATCTAATACATTTAGTTGATTGAAATCAGACTATTCAAAACTAAAATGCAATTCTGATTTCCAATTTTACACTTTTCAAAAGACAACTTTCTCGTATTTACCTCACACATTTCTTCATTTCAAACAGAGATTTACAAGACATTTCAAACTCATATTTTAAACAAAAATAGTTCCAATCATGGAATAGAATGCAGCTATTATACAAAAGAAAAGATTTCCTTCTTTTACAACTTCTCTTTTTTTTTTTCACAATACAATATACAAAATACATCTCTTTCTTTCAAAACAAAAACAGAGTATATATCTCTACTTTACATTTCAAAATTACAACTTTCATATTCAATACAACATATTTCCATTACAAAACATATACAAGCTCATCCACTCCAAGTGGGAAAGGTTATAATAAGACATCTTTTCAACAAGGGACTGTCAAACTATTTTTCTCTTTTTTTTTTTTTTGCTCTAGAACAACAACATATAGATTTATCATTCCTCCATTTCTGATCATAACAAGATCGGGAGAAAGGAAACACTCTTCGCCTAACCAAGACATCCAATGAAAATGAGAAGCCATCCTTCTTCATTGACCCCGAGCCCTAACTACAATGCACTAAAATATGTGTTTCAACTCATGGCAACAATAGGCTTCCACAAACACACATGTAAATTTCACATTTAAAACACATTCCAAAACAGAATGTAGTTTGTAACCACATTAAAACATAGAAAAAAACTCAGGCTTCATCAAGCAAGCCAAAGCAACAAGAAACTATGGGGGATGCTACTTATGCCTACCAAAATCGGAAATGGGTATCACCACCTTATTTCAAAATGCCAAAATATAGTATATCAAAGCCCTGACATGCCCTTATGCCTCCCCCAAGTACCCCTTATTCCTCACATTTCCTTATGCCTCCCCAACCTCTTATGGCACCCCATAATGAGTAAAGAAAATCAAGCTATTTCTTTGTAAGGTGGAACCCAAATCCCAACTCCCTCCTCACTTATACCTCCCCAAGACACTTGTGCCTCCCAAAAAATGAACCCCATAGTCTTCTCCTACACCATACCTAGGACATTTACCCAATATCCCACAAACATGCCAAAACATTCACAACAATAACAATTTCATAAACAGAAAAGAAGCATTATAAGAGCCAAGCTCCTACCTCTCCATGATGGAGTTGTTCTCGAGTTCCAAACTAGCAAGCTTTATCCCAATGCAAGCAACCCAAATCAGCCAAGCACAAGCATGCAACAATCTCCCAAAAACTTATCCAAAGCAAGAGCTCCAGAATAGCAAAATAATTCACCCCAAAAGGAGTTTCCCAAAAGTGAAGCAACCCAAAACAAGGCAAGAAATTCAAATTTTATAGAAGAGGGAAGAGAAGAGGATGAGGTGGATCCATGTAGGATTTCACATCACATATCCTCAACCTAAACCCAAAAGTCAATTTCATTCTCTAGTGCATAATAAATAGGTGGGTGAATAATATGACAGTTTACTTACATACTCAAATCCAACCCACAACCCAAAGGACTGAAATTAAACCTTGTAAGAAAAGTGCAATTAAAACTTATCATTTATCTTCTCAAAATAACTAATGAAAGTCTAAATTCAACTCTCGAACCATAGGTATGGTTGGTAAATAAATTTAAGAGGTATGGGACAAGTTTAACTTGTCCCACAGAGCCTCAAAAATAGCCTCCAAGGAAAAATTCGAATTTCCAAGAAGGTGGAGTGTTTCATACTCTAAAATCAACTTACACATCACTTACACATCTCTTACAACACTCAAACCAAGACCAACAACTCTATTAATTACATTCTCATGATATCTTTTAATTAATTAACTTAACAACATGATTACTCACAATATTAACACCACATTAAATAATTAATGAAAGGGGGTAAGTGCACCACATGAAACACATGCAAACATCAATAAAAAGAAACCAAATAAATAAATAAACACAACCCTTGGTCACATTTAAAGGTGATCCCCACCCATTGGAATCCCTAACACAATCAAACACTCAAAACCATACATGTTTCGATGGTGACCTTGTTGAATTCATCTACAATTCCAATGTGGTTAGTCTTCAATCCCCTGATGTTTGTTGTGATATTTTAACCTACAAAACATGAATACCTTCTTCGGCCTTGTGGCCATATTAGAACATCGAAAATAATATAAATAAAATTCCAAAATCATCTAGATATATGAATCACAACAACATCCAAGCAACCAACAAGATCATTTGTAATTTTACTCAACAACTATATCATCATCAAATAATTTTCATTTCTAGGTCTACTCACAATATTCAAATATCACATGTCTAAACAACATCCATAATATAACCATGTCAAACAATATATCAACATCAATATCTAAAATGTATCTAATAATCATCATGCATCATAACTGAATCAAGGTCAACAATAATCCATGATCTAACATCTAACATCATACTATAATAAAGTCCATAATCATGTCCATAATATAATCAACAGTATCATGATCAGTATCAAAAGGTGTTAAAGGGAAGTGGGCACTACATCCCCCTCCCCTTAGACTCAACTTCGTCCTACAAGTCACTAGAAAAAATGGAAACCGAACTCGTAACACAAAGTATCATCCTCCCATGTAGCCGTAGTCTCATCATATTTGTCCCACTGCACCTAAACTTAGTCAATCTCTCTGCCTAGAAGGCCCAGGGTCCTATGATGTATAATGTAAATAGGCTCCTCCATCACCTGCCCCTAGTCTTACACCTGCAATGATGTCCAATCTAGCACATGAGAAGGATCTGTAACATATCTCCTAAGAACTGAAACATGAAACACATCATGTATGCGAGACAAGCTAGGTGGAAATGCTAGATGGTAGGCCAAAGGGTCGATACACTCCAAGATCTCAAAAGGACCCACGAATATAGGAGCCAACTTAGAACCTTTTCCATAACACATAGGGCTGTTGTGTGGCCTGACATGAAGGAACACCTTCATGCCCATATCAAAACTACTACGGTCGGTCCGATGTTGATCTGCGTACTTCTTCTACCTGTCATGTGCCTTCTGCAGGTCTCGTCTCCGATCAAAACCACCTGCTACTCTATGCCCTACAAAAATTTGGTCCAAAAGAAACCTTGTCCTCTAGCCTGTCCCAGTTAAAAGGTTTCCTACACTCTCTACCATACAAATCCTGAAAAGGAGGCATTATTATAGAACTCTGAAAACTATTATTTTATGCAAACTCAACCAAGTATAGGTACTCCTCCCATCTAAACTGTTGATTCATCACATACATCCCGAGCATGTTCTCTAAAATCTGATTCACCCAATTAGTCTGTCCATCTATCTCGGGGTGATATGTTGTGTTGAAATTGATTCTCATCCCGAGGGCATGCGTAAGGTAGTCAGAAATGGGAAGTATACAAAGGATTTCGGTCACAAATAATCTTTCACGTAATCCGTGTAACCTAAAAATATCATCTAAATATACCCATCCCATTGCACTAGTTGTATAAGTCATCTTCACTTAAGAAAAGTGATCCACTTTTGTCAATTTATCAACCGTGACCATGATGGCATTGTGGTGATATCTTGACATTGGTAGTCCAACAATGAAATCCATGGAAATGGTGTCCCAATTTCCACTCTTGTATAGCATGAGGAAAGAGAAGGCTAGGCTGGATGCTTTGATGCTTGACATTTACTTTCTCGGCACTCTAAACATCATGACACGAACTGAGCCACGTCTCTATGAAGTCCTCTCTAATGATATAATTTTCTCAAGATGGCATGCATCCTCTTCACCCTGGGATGGGCTGAATAGGGTGCATGATGTGCCTCTACCAAGATGTCCTGCCTCAAGCCTCCCTCTCTGGGAACATAAATTCAGCCTCTATTCCTGAGAAGACCATCTACCTCTAAATAAAAACCATCAAACTTCCCCTCGAGGGGTCTTTGAGACTCGATCTCTGATTGAACTGTAATGTAGAAGTTGTCAAGAGGAAGCTGCTGAAGAATCCTACTCTGTAAATTTGTGACCACTAAAGTGGCCATAATCACATATCTTTATCTACCGAGAGCATCTTAAACAAAATTCTTCTTCCCCTTCACATTCTCTATCTCTATATCATACTCACAGAGAGAAACTCCATCCAACGCCACTAACGAGTATTGAGATTAGGATACATGAAGAGGTGGTGAAGACTCAAGTGATTTGTCCTGAGTGTGAATATTCAACCAAGTAGAAAGTGCCTCCATCGAACCAAAGTGTGCACAACTACCGCAAGCTCAAGATCATGATTTGGATAATTAAGCTCATAATCCTTGAGTTTGCGAGACTCAAAAGCCACTACTCTGCCCTCATGCATCAACACATCTCCAAGTCCTGCCAAAGAAGCATCCGTGCATATGAAAAACTCACCCTATATATCTGGCACTATAAGAATAGGTGTTGTAGTGAGGCATTACTTCATTTTCCAGAAGGCCTGGTCGTACCTGTCGACCAAAAAAACTTCTTCCGTTTCCGCGAAGGAAGCAATGGGGTGTGTAATTTGGAAGAAGTCCTAAATAAATATCCTATAGTAACCTACTAATCCCATGATGTTGCACACCTTAGTCACAGCAATGGGTGTTGGGAAATCCATAATAGCTCTAATCTTTAAAGGCTCGATGCAATACCTTCCCCATAAATGATATGACACAAATATTGCACTTCCATCTGAAAGAAAGCACACTTCTCTAAGTTCATGTAAAGTTGTTGCTCCCAAAGACACTGAAGAACTTAGCGAAGGTGTCCCTCATGCTCCTCACACATACATGAGTAAATCAAAATGTCATCAAGGAAGATGAGCACAAAGTGATCTATGAAATTCCTGAATACCCCATTCATCAAACTCATAAACACTAAAGAAGAATTTTTCAAACCAAAAGGTACCACAGTGAACTCATAGTGCCAATCTCTCGTATGAAAGGTGGTCTTATGAATATCCACCTCCATAATCCTTAACTGATGATAGCCTGACTTAAGATCAATCTTAGAGAAAACTGTGGCTCATTTCATTTAATCAAACAAGTCATTAATGTGTGGAAGGGGATAACGATTCTTGATCGTTACCTTATTCAGCTGAGTGGTAATCAATGCATAACCACAAGGATCCATCCTTCTTCTTCACAAAATCACTAGTGCACCCCAAGGGGATATATTAGGATGGATAAGGTATTTGTCTAGAAGGCCCTCCAATTGTAACTTGAGGTCACATAGTTTTGGGTTGGTCATCCGATAAGGTGCTCGTGAGATAGGCTCTGCTCCCTGAACCAGATTTATATAAAAATAATCTCACATGGGGGTGGTAACCTTGGTAGTTTCCCTAGAAAGACATCTACAAACTCGTTGAAAATGGGATGATCATCTAGCAATGGTCCACTAGACCAATCCTCTAATATCTCACCGACCGTAACATCATACATCCGACAACCCCGCCGCACACACCGCTTAAGCTGCATAGAAGATATGGTGTGAATAGAAATGGGTCCGATGACCCTTGAAATCACCGACTCAACTCCCAAGTCATCTACAAAAGATATAATCTTGTTGTAACAATCCATCCTGTCCCTATATGCATATAACCAATACATACCTAAGATGACTCCATATGAGCCGTAACGAAGGTTATGGAAATTAGAGGTAGTGGTGAAAGGTCCCAAATCCACTACACATTCCTTGACTAAGGAGTACATAGAGATCTTGGCTCCTGAATCCATCTCAATGTCCCAACTAAGACCCTGCCTAATTTCCACCAGCTTACATTGCTCTACTAGAGATGATGTAATGAAAGAATACGAAGAACCATAATCAAACAAAATGGAGGTAGGAATGACACCAATGCTACCTGTAGTCTCAATAAATGTGCTTTGATGCTCTACCCGACATTTCTCAACCATTGCATAGATCCCGTGATTGTTCCCCATGTCACTAAAAATAATCTTTGAGATCTGTGTCTTACCCTTGTTATTAGGGTTATGTGGGTAGTCTCTCCAAAAATGTCCAGTAACACCACACCAAAAACAACCACCGATCCTTTCCCCAAGTAGTATGTCGTCGTCGTACTGCTGGAGGTCTATCATGTGGATCCCGATAATCCTACCGTGGTCTACTAAGTTCTCTACTTGGCGAGCTCCTGCTAAGTGAGCTCTTTTGGCACACTATATCCTAATGTGACCCCTAGGAGGAGGCCCCATACTCCGACCTCTCTATGCATCAAACCTTTGTGGAGATATATAAGGTGGGCGGGATTGCTGCTTCTATTGCTATGGTCTAAAAGATGATTGTGTTAAACCCTGTCCACCACAAGGAAGAGGTATTAACCCCTCGATCTGTTGTCTTGCATCTGTTGTATGTGGCTCCGGACTCGGTCTCTATCTTGTTGGGTCTTTCCCCAAGTCTCCTCTGCTAAATAGGCCTTCTCAATGGCCTTAGCTAATGTCTGTGGACAATGGATTTTCTACTGCACCTCCAATGTCTAGATTCATGCCCCAGATGAACCTGTTGATTCGCACCTACTCATCCTGCATGTAACCAACATACTATTGTAGATCCAAAAATCTACTCTCATACTCTGATACTGTAAGAGATGCCTGCCAGAGGTCATGAAACTCATTTATCCACTATTGTATGAACCTTCGTGACAAATATCTACTCCTAAATCACTCCTTAAAGAGCTCCTGGTAACTGTCTCATAATCAACATGGAGCTTCTACTCCTTAGTCCACCACCGGACACCAATTCCATTCCTCAGTAGATGGATCAAAACACGAGTTTTCATGTTGCTATAATAAGGACAAAGCTTGAATCATCCACTCAAGCTCAACAACCAGGCCTCTGCCTAAAATCCACCTATGTCACTAGAATAATGTGATGGTTGAACCTTCAAGATTTCCCGATGTGATCTCCAGCAGCTATGGTCCGACTCCTCTAGGCCTCTCTACATGCTTATCTCTAAGCCTAGGGCTCCAGACCTATTTCTATATCCCGAAACCCGGTCTCCTGTCCCCTCTATGGTGACTCTTCTCTGACTGAATCCTTATGGGAGTTATCTCCTCTATGCTCCTAACTTTTCTGAGGAGATGCACGAGCCTCAATGGATGTCACCCTATCATGCCCGACTGAATGTGCCCCTACGGTCCCTCCACGTAGAGCAGCATTAACATCCTGAAGAGTCTACAAAATCTATGGTAGGATGGCTACTACAACATGATCTAGAGGTTGTATGCCTAGGTCTATGTGAAAAGGCTCCTTGTCTTGTTTTTTCCTCCTACATAGAGAAAATGAGAGTTAGTTCCTTATTTTAGGTTTTACTTAGATTCTATGTTTACTAAAATATGTAATTTCTAAACTAAGTTTTTTTCTAGATTTAAAAGTGTGTTAGGTTTTAAAGTTCATGTATCAAGTTTTTAGTGTGCCCAATGGCCCAATATTTTGAACGAATGCTCCGATACCAAGTGTAACTCCTGTAAAAATAACCCACTTGAGACCAAAGAATAACCTAGGATTAGTTAGGAAAATTATGGAATAAAATTTTTTTGTTGTTATTTAAAAGATTCTACAACTAGGTTACAAGATAATAGTTATCAAAAATAAGTTTCAAATCCAAATACTATTAATAGCTTATATTTTAATCAATACGACAATTTTAAAAGATCACAAGGTCCAAACCTAGGGTTAGATTAATCAATTAGGTTAAGAGGGTAATTTCTCACTATACCACTCTCTAATAGGCTTAAAAGATTCAACTTGATTTTTTCAAAATTAACACACTTAAAACTTCCCAAAAACATTCCCATTAGATAGGAAATTTCCTCACCTTTTCGGTGATATAAAGAAGTCCTCCTAACTCCTCATATTTCTCAAGTTATGGGCTAGTGGACCTTGGGAGGAAAATTTTCCCAAGAGCGGGTCTGTAGGCCTAGGGAGAAACTTTTTCATGCGGGCTGTGGGCCATGGTAGGAAAATTTTCACGTGGTGGGCCTATGGGCCACGGGAGGAAATTTTTCCTGTGTGTGGGCCTACGGGAAGAAAAATTTTCCCAAGGGCATTCGGGTCGAAAAGCCGAGGAGGAAAGTTGGATTCTTCATGCTTGGGATGAAAGGCACACTTTACCCCCATTTGCCTACGAGCTGCGGTGGGAATCGATGCACAAAAATTTTATAATACCTTGGACCATAAGGGAAACATGGCACGTTCTAAGCCAACGCGGGAAGCGGGTTAGTGGGGACAAGTAGGCATTTTTGCCTTAAAGGCACATGGGATTAAAATCCACTGCACCTCTGCGGTGCCTCGTGATGCCACGTGTCAAACTTTCATTAGTTGCAGATCGGTGAGGAGATTTGGGAAAAGTTTACTTTTGAAGCGTAAAGCTTTGGGACACTACGCATATCCATAGACATGTTTTGGGGACACGTGTCATCCATTCATTGGTTGCGGGTCGGTGGGCCTGCGAGAGAAGTTAGCAAAAATTGGCAAAATTTTCTTTTGAAACACTTAGGTAGAAAAATATCCACACCACCGTCAATGCCTCTCTAAGCCACATTTCTTTCAATGATTGGCTTTGGTGTGAGGACAAGGAGAAAACTTAGAATTTTTTCCCAAAAATTTTACTAATTAAATTTAATAGTTAGAAAACTTTTGAAGCTAGAATGAAGTGAAAACTTCAAAAGGCCATAACGTAAGATTGGAAACTTAGTTTTTTACAAACAAGTACTTTTTGGAAAGATCTCGATGTCCTATATGCATAGGAATCATTAATCTTTCATTTTGATAATGTTTAACAAGTGAATTTCATGAAAACAATCTGCAGGCTTTTAAAAGGAAAACTTGTAAATTTTAACTTATGAAATTTTAATCAATTGATCTTCTTCCTCTCTCAACATGTCAATTAGACATGGGGAAATTGTTCTTAGATGGATTTAGGATGGATTTGGAAGGTAAGTTTGTTTTATTGACTCCCAATAACAAAAATAAAACTTTGACAGAAAAAATGATAGCAAATGGTTTGAGCCCAATTTTGCTAAGTATTCTAAGAAATTCCTTAAGTGTTTTTGTCCAATTGAATTCATTTAGGGAATACTACTTCAATTTAATTGTTTAATTTTTTATTTCATTGTTGTAGGTTCGAACTGTGCATTTTTGGATAAAGTATTTGCTAGTTTGAAAATACAAAACAAAGATAAACTTTTAAAGGATCTATTTTCCATTTTCATCTTCTAAGTATTATAATTCGCTTTCAATTCTACTCTAATACATTTAGTTGATTCAAACCAAACTATTCAAAACCAAAATGCAATTATGATTTCAAATTTTAATCTTTTCAAATGACATATTTCTTTATTTTCCTCACACACATTTCTTCCTTTCAAATAGAGATTTCAAATACATTTCAAACTCAAATTTTAAACAACAATAGTTCCAATCGTGGAATAGAATGCAACTATTATACAAAATAAAAGATTTTCTTCTTTTATAACTTCTCTTTTTGTTTATTTTCACAATAAAATATACAAAATACATCTCTTTCTTTTAAAACAAAAACATAGCATATATCTCTCCTTTACATTTCAAAATTACAACTTTCATATTCAATACAACATATTTCCATTACAAAACATATACAAGCTCATCCACTTCAAGTGGGAAAGGTTACAATAAGACTTCTTTTCAACAAGGGACTGTCAAACTATTTTTCTTTTTTTTATTTGCTCCAAAACAACAACATGTAGATTTATCATTCCTCCATTTCTAATCACAACAAGAGTAGGGGAAAGGTAACGCTCTTCACCCAACCAAGATATCCAATGATAAGGAAATGCCATCCTTATTCATTGGCCCTTGAGCCCCAACCAAAATGTGTTAAAAGATGTGTTTCAACTCATGGCAACAACAGACTTCCACAAACACACATGTAAATTTCACATTTAAAACATAGTCCAAAAAGAATGTAGTTTGCAACCACATTAAAACATAGCAAACAAAACTTAGGCTTCATCAAGCAAGCCAAAGGAGTAAGAAACTAGGGGGATGCTACTTATGCCTCCCAAAAGGGGAAATGGGTATCCCCACCTAATTTTAAACTGCCAAAATATAGTATATCAAAGCCCTAACATGCCCTTATGCCTCCCCCAAGTACCCCTTATTCCTCACATTTCCTTATGCCTCCCCAACCTCTTATGGCACCCCATAATGAGTAAAGAAAAGAAAGTTATTTCTTTGTAAGGTGGAAACCAAATCCCAACTCCCTCCTCACTTATACCTCCCTAAGAAACTTGTGCCTTCCACAAAATGAACCCCATAGTCTTCTCCTACACCATACCTAGGACATCTACCCAATATCCCACAAACATGCCAAAACATTCACAACAATAACAATTTCATAAACAGAAAAGAAGCATTACAAGAGCCAAGCTCCTACCTCTCCATGATGGAGTTGTTCCGAGTTCCAAACTAGCAAGCTTTATCCCTATGCAAGCAACCCAAATTTGCTAAGCACAAGTATGCAACAATCTCCCAAAAACTTCTCCAAAGCAAGAGCTCTAGAACAACAAAATAATTCACCCCAAAAGGACTTTTCTAAAAGTGAATCAACCCAAAACAAGACAAGCAATTCAAATTTTATCGAAGAGGGAAGAGAAGAGGATAAGGTGGATCCATTTAGGATGTTATATCACACATCCTCAACCTAAACCCAAAAGTCAATTTAATTCTCAAAAGCATAATAAATAGGTGGGTGAATAATATGAAAATTTACTTACATACTCAAATCCAACCCACACCCCAAACGACTGAAATAAAACCATGTAATAAAAGTACAATTAAAACTTACAATTTGTCTTCTCAAAATGCATAAGGAAAGTCTAAATTCAACTCTCCAACCATAGGTATGGTTGGTAAATAATTTTAAGAGGTATGGGATGAGTTTAGCTTATTCCACAAGCCTCCAAAAATATCCTCTAAGGATAAATTCGAATTTCCAAGAAGGTCGAGTGTTTCATACTCTAAAATCAACTTACACCACTTACACATCTCTTACAACACTCAAACCAAGACCAACAACTCTATTAATTACATTCTCATGATATCTTTTAATTAATTAACTTAACAACATGATTACTCACAATATTAACACCACATTAAATAATTAATGAAAGGGGGTAAGTGCACCACATGAAACACATGCAAACATCAATAAAAAGGAACCAAATAAATAAATACACATAACCCTTGGTCACATTTAAAGGTGACCCCCCATGGGAATCCCTAACACAATCAAACACCCAAAACAATACAAGTTTCCATGGTGACCTTGTTGAATTCATCTAGAATTCCAATGTGGTTGGTCTCCAATCCCCCAATGTTTGTTGTGATATTTTAACCTACAAAATACGAATACCTCCTTTGGCCTCGTGGCCATATAAAACATCCAAAATAATATAAATAGAATTCCAAAATCATCTAGATATAGGAATCGTAATAACATCCAAGAAACCGAGAAGATCATTTGTAATTTTACTCAACAACTATATTATCATCAAATAATTTCCATTTCTAGGTCTTCTCACAATATTCAAATGTCACATGTCTGAACAACAACCATAATATAACCATGTCAAACAAGTATATCAATATCAATATTCAAAATGTCTTTAATAATCATCATGCATCATAACTGAATCAAGGTAAACAATAATCGATGATCTAAAATATAACATCATACTATAATAAGATCCATAATCATGCCCATAATATAATCATCGGTACCATGATCAATATCAAAAGGTGTCAAAGGGAAGTGAGCACTACATTAATATAAGGTTTTCCTTTGAAAACAAAATCAACTTTAAAGAGCACCAAATGTTGAAATTTTTGTAAGTATTTTGCAAGAAGCTATAGTCATGGTTTTGAACCAACGGTAATCCTTAATTTTCTTGAATATTTTTAAAGTAGAAAAAATGCAACCTTCCATGGGAATAACACTATTATCAAAAAGATCAAGCAACAAGAACTCATAATGAAAAATTGCAGCTAAGTGGACCATGTTGTAGGTAACATTTCTACAGGTGGTTATTGGGGTCTCGGAAACACTTTCAAAGAAAGTAAGAGGTGAAAATGATAATTGAGGGATTTTATCCTCTTTTGGTTTTGAACTTTAAGATCATCTTTAAAAATAATGAATTGGGGGTCCCGTAAGTCCACATCTAGCCAAACCAGGGCAAAAAATTCAAGGATAAATGTGACGAGCCAAAAATTCCTCATACTCTACACCTTTCGGTCCTCGAAATAAGAAAATTCAAAAAAATCCTAAGTTGGAGCCCCAAAGTCAAAAATATTTATTTGGGCCTCATATAGGCCATCGAGATAGAAATGAGCTCGCTCATTTGTTTGGCAAGTATCTCGATGAGATGTAAGGTTACAAAAATGGGGTGAGCTAGGTTGTACTCACTAAGTACCTCAACGAGTTAAGTTGAGGTAAGGCTCGTGATCCGTCGAACGGTGGGAGAATGTGGCGGGCCAAGCATAGTTGAGCTCAAGTAAGATTTAAACTAGAAAATCTCAGCTATAAAGAAACATCGACTAAAGAAAAAAGGTAATAAACTAAAAACCTGCACATATGACACCCAACTTGATGATGAGTAAAGAGGGAATGTCAGATGAGTTGTGGGATAAAAAAAATCAGGTAACTCATGATCGACCAAAATATAAGAACTCAACGTGGATAATTCACTTCATGACCGAGAGATTAAGAAAGCTAGGCCTGTGGTGGTAAAACAAAGGTGAGTTGTTGTCTAAAAGCCCAGTGAGATCATATTTCCAAAGATAGCTTAGTGAGTCCAAAAATAAAAATCAGTTTGAAGGGAAATATTGAATTTCGACAAGTCACCAATGTAGGGCTTGAAAGGCATGTTTAGAACATGGAGGTAGGGAATTAAAGAGTACCACGTGGAGTTTAGGTGTCACAAGGTGAAAGCTTGGAAACACAAGCAAGCTCAAGCTCATGCACGAACACCAGTAACTAACTTGGCATTTGAGTTGGAGGCTTTGGGGAAATCCAAGACAAGAAGTTGCATATGGGAGCTAACATAGCCCAATGAGCCACATAGGTTATGGAAGGCCGAGTCAAATGAATTTGGCCAAGGGAAATTTCGACATGGTAGTTAGCTAGTTCAACACCAAATAAGAATCAATGATGCGAATACGATGCAAGTCATGGAGCCCAAGTCCATGGAGATTGGAGGATGAAAATAAGATGGAAGCTCGAGGGATCAAGCCAAAGGTTTTTTCGACTTCAAAAAGGTGAACAAGCTTGGATTATATCGGTGAGGCATAAAGTGAGCTCACCGTAGTGAACTAAGTGGATGAACGAAGCAACGAGTTCAGGATTTTGGGAATTTAGAGAACAAATCTCTAAAATGTTATGGGCGAGATGCTCGAAGTGTGAAAGACCGAATATCCAAAGAATAGGGAAAACAACAAGTTATGGGTGATTCGGTGGTCGGAGGATTCAAAATTTAGGGTTTGTGGTCTTTGGAGGTTTTCTTCAAAATTTGCAGTGCAATGTCTCGAAATGGAGGGTGGGCTAACTCCGAAAGAGGGAGTTCTAAAACCCGAGAATTGACGTAAATCATGCCTAAACAATTCAAAAGGCTCAATGAATCATTGGCTGAGTCAATGGGAGTCAAGGTGGTAGGTGGGAAGCACATGGGTCAATGAGCTAGGCAATGGGAGAAGCTACGAATGTGGTGAGTTGGCGAGAGGAAACGTGATGAGCCACTTTGCATTGAATAAGTGTTGAGCTCAATGGGTGGAAATTGTAGACACCTATAGTTTAGATATTACACTATTACGACTAATATTGCGCTAGTTGTGGTTCTCCCCGCAAACCGACAGTACACCAATGGTTTGACCTATCTAAATTTCTTCCTACGACATCCCTTTTGTCGTTTTTCCTCTTGTAAACCATTTAAACAAGCTGTAATAGCTTCGTTCTAACTACATTAGCTTCTTACTTTCTTCTAGTCCACTTCTGCCACCTTCTTAGCTTATCAACCCATCCCATTGGATTGATCTGACCCTTCAAAACTCTCTCCAAACCCTAATCACCTCCTAAACCTGTTTAATTAAGCTTAAACATGTTTTGTCTCTCCCTAAATCTAGCCAAAGTAAGCTTTGACTTACTAAAAGTGTTTTTGGAATTTAGTGTTTGTCCCACATTCACTCAAATTTCCCTTTTTCCCAAATGGAAAACTATATATGGGCTAGGGCTATACCCCTCTCTCATTTTCAAGAATTCCTTCCTTCTTCCTAAGCATAGATTATAGTATTTTGCATCTAGTTTCTATATTTCATTTCTAGTTTAGATATTGAGCTATTTACTTCACTTTTGTCTCACAATCCACTTTATAGAGTAAAAGAGAAGAACCATTGGCTCAAAAATCCTATAATAGGGAGATATCTTTCTCTTAGTCACTAAAAATGATTGCTTAGGGATTATTAGGTTCAATATTTTAAGCTTTCAAAAATAGAGATAGTTTAATTAGCTTAAATTTGAATGTTTACTTCATAATGCATGCTAGTTAGAAGATCTTGTTCATTTCTTATCGGATGGTCCACTGATTTGTTGCTTGAAGCCTTTGGGGATTCTTTAGGAATTCTTACCCCAAAATCCATGGCTTTCTACAACTTTTCTTTGAACACATTTGGCACACCCAGTGGGACACTTATGTCCATCCTCCATTAATGGAGGTCCTTTGAGTTCTTCAAAGTCATTTTTCAAGTTTTTTAGTGTAAATCACTTGTTATTTTCCTCATTTCTATTTTAAACCTTGGATTAATGAACTCTATTTACATACATTTGTGGGTTTAACATAGAAATAGGAAGCTTTGACTAACCAATAACTTGTTTGCTTTTAAAAATTTTAAAATCCATGTTTTTTACAGGTTTTTTTACAGGGGCACGTTGGTGTTTTGAGGTAGCGTGTACACGTTGATATAGGCGTGTCTCCGTCGGAAAGGTCACGTACCCATCAGGGTGTCCTCTGTGTTTTTGAAAATTTTCTCCGCAAGAATGGGTTCACGTCTCTGTTGGCCTGTTCGCATCTCCACCTCTCTGGATGCGCCTATGTAATTAATATCACTGTGTAAAATTTTACAGACTTCTTTTTGCTTGGGCCACGTATCCATCGGTAGGAGCGCGTACGCGTTGAAACCCTAGCGTACCTATTGGATCAGGGTGCGTAGGTGTTGGTGACTGATTTAAATTTTAACATACCCACGTAGGTGTTGGTTTAGACATGTACCCATTGGTAGGTGCATACATATCATTTGGGCGCAGTGTTATTCTTGTTAGAACTAAAAATTTTACGGTTTGTTTTAGCTATTTTTCTGACATTTTTGATGCAGGTTTCTAAAGGTTGACAGGTTTAAAAATGGGACTAACTCTTTAAAATTTGGGTTTTCATGATTAAGTGTTTTTCATTCCTTAGCTTAAATTAGGGTTTGTGAAACATGCGTATGCTCTCTCGTCATGCTTTATAAATTGATCTTGGAGATCAAAATCACTTACACAAAATCTATTTTACATGTTAGAAACACTTACTTCTTAAGGATAAAGTAACATTTTTTATGTGCTTTTTAGGATTTCCACTTTGCGTATGCTCTTCCTTCGCACTTTCGGGTGATCTTAGGAATCAAAAGCAAGTATGAGTTCTCTTTTACCTCAATCAGCAAAATGGAAAACTACTAACCAAACTTGTTTTCTACAGGACCTAACATTGGTCAAAGAAAGGTGTTAAGAATGAAGCAAAATATTCTAATACACATGTGTTTTCAGATTTCCAAAAGGTGTGCCACTTTTGAAACCACATTAAGATTAAAAAGATAAAAAAACACACCACATTCAACACATTGTATTGCAGGTTTCGGAAAAGGGTAAGTCCCTCTCCGCTTAACTGGAACATAACCCCTTTGGCATAATGCCTTAAGCTATAACAATGGGGGTGGTTCTAGGAACCCCAAAGTAGTCCACCACTGAGTAACCTCATGGATGAAACAGGAAGCGCCTCACTTACCCACTTGACTAGTACACCTTGTGAGATAGCATTACCGGTTGTCCATGTGGCGACCCCAGTGATAGTACACATAGACGCACTAGTTGCCTACTATTCTTGAAGGGGGTAAAGTAAAGCCGAGATACTCCCAAACTAGTCAGTGTGAATTTTTGGGTAAATCACGCTCGCTTAAGACAACCTTGTAACACCTAGTTGAGAGAACTTATTAAGGAGACCATTTTGTCTGGAGGCCAACTTTACTAGTCCATTCGCATCGTTTACCATCATGAAGTGATAACTTGTTTGGATTCAGCACCTTGTTTGTCGAACATGGTAACAAACCCATTCTAAGTTGGATCTAAGTGTTTTTCATCACGAATTTAGACAAACGTATTACTTAGCTTAGCTTCCTTCTCATTTTTGAACGAGGTGAAGCTCTGCCCAAAGTGAAACTAAGTCTATTTTCACATATTCTTGATCTACACCCATGCATTCATACTTTCCACATTGAAATTCAAACAAAGGCATACTTTATGTGTCATGTTAGAGATAGTGCTAGCTACTTTTTGTATATTTACACCCATCCATGTTTGCGGCTGGGGTGTTAAATGACTAAAGTAGGTGGGTATTTTTCACGTCTTTGGCATTCCTATGATCTTGACTTCAGGATCTTTTTCATTGTTATGGGTTGATTGTGTCATTTTGTCTCTTATTAGTTTGTCGATTCTTGCTTTGCATTTTAGTCGTTTAGTATTGGCATTTACATTGTGTCTCCCATTCTTTGGGCACGTAGTCTAAATCCCTCTATTACACAGTTACGCTACTCACATCGTTGCAGAATTCTTTTTCTACCTTCTACTTGGTTTTAGTTCTGACATCATCTAGGTTTTTTTGACGAGTGTTGATAACGCATTATATATATCGTCATGATGTTGTCTTGATATCGACACCTTCTTGCTTGATTGAGATCTCTTGATAGTGTTGTTGCGTTGTATCTAATTATGACTTCCACTTTTCAATACACTTGGCTTGTTGTCAGTACTTGAATCAGTTCTAGGTATACCTTGTTAGAGGACTTTGTCAGTATTGTGCTGATATTCAAGCCTTGTTAGATTTCTAACTTCGGCCCACATATTTGGTACAACATTGTCATTCATCTTGGTCTTTTAAGTATAGATTTGACATAACGTGACTTAGGTGAGTGACACATTTTCATCTGTCCATATCGGTATCCTTTGAAAACTAGTAAACATAGTGTTGCATCTGAGTATTGGCTAGTGTGTGCAAGTGTTGTTTTTCAAACTAATGCTAATGTAAACAAAGACTAACACCTAAATAGTCTTAATTAGAAAGAATTAAACAACATTATAAACACCATCATGATAAGAATTAATAAAGGGTTAGATGCTAACATTTATCAATACAAAACTATGAAATCAAAAATGTTAAGTATCTAAATAACCTCTATTCTTTAACAACATGCAAATGAAAGAACCTAGGTAGGTTCCATGGCTATCAAAAAATAGTTGTCTTTAATGTTCTAAGAACATAGGAATGGGGGCTAATCAAAGGTGGGCTACAATACCCTTTTGAAACCTCCTATATGACCAAAGCACTTTAAGAAAGAGGCTTAACTCTTCAAGATGATGAACTCTCAAGAAAAAAAGGTGCAAGCTCTTAGTCTCTTTGCTATATGCTTTGCATTTTCTCTCTGAGGAGTTTTAGGTGTAAGTAAAAAGGTATGTGGAGGGATCTTTATATAGCCCAGAGGATAAAGGATTCAACACATCCTCATGAATGTGGGATAAAGGTAAAACATGATTAGGAATGGATAAGGTTGCTTTATTAAAGGTAACCTTACTTTAGAAGGGTTTAATTTATGCTTAGCAAGTCATGGGAGTTGGGGGTGCTTTAATTAATCAAATGTGATTAACTAATAGGTAGATGTGAGCTTATAGAAGCCAATTAGAGGAATATTAGTATGATTTAGGCTATTAGAAAGGGATTAAATCAATTAAATATTGATTTACTAGTTAAATGAAGGGGAAGACTAATTAATTAATAATAATTAATTAATCTAGATAGAAGAGGTGATTTATTAATGGAAGGTCATTAATTAGGGTGTTAGTTGGATAGGTGAATTAATCAATTAGCGTATTGTAATTAATTAATGACAACAAGAGGGAATGTGAGTGCTTTTGACAATATGTCGTCGATTTGTGAGAAAGGGGATAATTAGTGCAATTTAAGTATTTAAATTTCTTGGGCGTAATTATAGGTGTCTACATTTTCCCCTCTTTGGGGTGGCGTAAGTGACGTCACTTCAAAGATAGTAGATAGAAGAAAATTTTGAAGGGATAGAAGAAAAATTAGTAGGAGGGAGAGATGCCCCCTCGAGTGTCGATGGGGTGATGAAAGAAGTCGATCGACGATCGAAAAAGGTGAGATATAGATAGAAGAATGGGAGGAGGCAGGATGCCCCGATGAGAGAGAAAATTAGGGGTGAAAGGGAAGTGAAGTAGAAGAAATATGGATGAGGGGAGAGAAGAGCTTAGCCTCTAGCCACTATTTATTTGGAACAAATTTGATGTCATCATATTGCCATAGGAACTACATCATCGGTCCTTATGAAAAATATAAGCATACGAAAAAGGTAGAATGACATGAAAAGCCATACTATGAACAATTTTCCATTGCTGAAAGTACCAACTCCACGCAACATACAATAATGCAATGCAATACGAGAAGGAAATAAGCTCATATAACAGGGAAAACAAGTACGAACACACATATCCAACCCAACAATGGTCAAGATAGTTGTACAAATGTTTTGTTATCAGTGCTGAAGAGATCCACAAGTTCATGATTGATGAAAAGGGTTAAAAATGATGCCCCAAGCAAGGATATATGCAAGGGGAAATGACAATGGACACGAGGGTCCATGAAAAGTGTTTGTGCACAACGAAACAACACCAGAAACGAAAGTGCCCCGAGTACGATTTAAGCAAGCAAGCTAGCTTTGTGAATGGTTGTGAATCCGGTGATCCACGAGTCATATTAATCAGGGAAGATGTGAGACAAAACAACAGGATATGGAGAAAATACCATGCACAAGACACAAGTTTCAACCGTAATAAGCAAGTTACCATTTTTGTAGGGGTTTTACTTTTCAGGATTTTTTTGAAACATATTTGAATGTTTTTGATGATTTTTCTAACATATTTGAATGTTTTGGTTGATTTTAAAAGTTTTATGAAACTATGTACAGGAAGATGAGGAAGCATGGATGCCCCAAAGATATATATGGGATGTATAAGGGCATAAGGCCACGTGCGTATGAGAAAGGTGAAGATGCAAAAATTCCCCAACGATTAGGTGGGAGTATTCAAAGGTAAACTCTTCACAGGTAGAAGCGGGACCCAAGGCCATTATGGATAGGTTCAACATGATGGTGAATGTAAACCAATGAAGTGTTGGGAAGAAGTAAGGATGCCCCCAGCATAAGTTGGCCTAAAAGCACATGATAGAAAGGAAGGAGAAGATTGTTTTTGTGAAAGGGGACAAAGGTGTCCAAAATAATGGAAAAAAGTAATCTTATACACATGGATGTTCTAAACAAAGTAGAAGAATTATGTGAATGATATGAATGTAACTTAGAATCCTCGTGATGAAGAAGTGATTAGCCAAAGGCACAAATCGTGAGATGAGATACAAACTAGAGTAAGAGTCGGAAAAAGGTCCAAAAAAAGACACTTGGTAACATATTAATATTGTTTACTCATAGATATCTAGTGTGTGCACGTGGAATTTATTACCTCTTGAAGTGAATGATTTAATAGACAACAAGTGAAGAGACCCTAGCCAATGTGTAGGAATGATTTATTGTGAAAGGTGATTTTGGGAATGGATGGTGAAAGGATAGCCATACATTGCTCCACTACCAAACATCCATAGCCTTGATGAGATGTATTTAATTCTAATCGCAACATTTCTCTATTGCCAGTTAGGCATCCATAGCCCCGATAGAGATTATTGGAAATACCCCAAGAGAGAGTAATATATCAATTTGCTTTTTCTTTGTATCTTTTAGCTTTTGATTTTTGATTGATTTTGATTCTTTTGCTTTCTAAAAACTTATTTCAGCTCTCTTGTTTTCCAAGGGGTTAAGAACCACAGATGGCTTGGTGGAAGGAGGTGGAAGTGATTGAGATGACAACATTGGCTAGTGTCGACAAATATGTCCTAAATTTCTTCGCAACAAGTTTATTAGATGTTTGAATGTGATAGGATCTCTAAGAGGTCAGTCGTTCTTTAATTTACTAAGGTGATGAAAGACCAGGGTCAAACAGATACCATAGATATAAATGTTGTAAAATTCGTGTGAATAAGCTAACCAAAAAAATCACCGAAGGGATGAAAATGTAGTAAGACTTGCAGAAGAATAACAAGGGAAGAAAGAAACATCCATGTGTACACAATACTTGATTGCAATGTTTGATCTTTGTACCTTTGATTTTTGTTGTGTTTTCTCAATGTTTTTTGTATTTTTGTATTTTTTTTTTTATAGATTTTTCACAGTTTTAAGAGGTTGGGACTAACAAAGTCACTCTATGTGATAAGATCCAACAATAATGTTTATGACTTCCTTAATAAGGGATAATAGGCACATTTGTTCATCAAGAGTGATATTATCCCTGATCGAGGTGAGTTCACACTCAATAAATGACCGTGATTTGTTCTTAAACATGGATTTTGTATGTGGGAGATTTAATTCCCCATCCAGAGGTTTATGACACTTTGTGCCATACTTGATGGTTACATTGGTGTGCATTCTTGAATCACATTGATTTAGAATTTTGAGATTGTTTGATTTGTTGGGAGCTATAGAGCTCTTTGCATTTTTGATTTGAGCTTGATTAAGAAACTATTTGGGTTTCTTATAAGCTAACGCATGACTTTTCTAATCCTGAGAAGGAGAAGAAAGTGAACGTGGATGTTTAGAACTGATGCGAGAAATGACCATGGGCTTGCCACCATCTTTGGTAGAAGAATAATGTGATGGATGAAATGGATATGGTCCAAGAATTGAAGAGGAGGGGCTACCAGGAGGTGAGCTACTAATAGAAGATGATGAAGGGCTTCTAGGATGTGGCCCAAGAATAGAAGAAGAAGGGCTACTAGGACATGACCCATAGATAGAAGACGAAGGGCTATATTAGGATGTGGCCCAAGAATAGAAGAAGAAGGGATACTAGGACATGACCCATAGATGTAAGATAATGGGCTACTAGGATGTGGACCAAGAATAGAAGATGATGGACTACCCGGGGGTGATTCATACCTAGAAGACAAGGGGCTAGTTGGACGTTCCCCAAGAATAGAAGAAGAAGGCTACTAGGACATGACCCATAGATAGAAGACGAAGGGCTACTAGGACATGACCCATAGATGTAAGATAATGGGCTACTTAGGACATGAACCATAGATGTAAGATAATGGGCTACTAGGATGTGGCCCAAGAATAGAAGATGATGGACTACCCACGGGTGATCCATACCTAGAAGACAAGGGGCTAGTTGGACGTGCCCCAAGAATAGAAGATAGTGGGCTACTCAAAAATGTCCCACAAATAGCAGAGGGAGGGCTACTAGAAGGTGACCCACACCTACATGAAGATGAAGGGCTACTTGGCGTTGACCCATAAGAGATTATGATTGAGGAATTATGATAGACAAAGAGTTATTGGGTGAAGAAAAAGATAGGCCATGCATCAATGCAAGACCAAGGAGTTTCATCACATAATGAAGAATGTGAAGATGGAAGAATAAGAGGAGGATCAAGTTGCATGATCTGAGGCTCTTCCTCCATTTCTTGATAAAAGGAATCAACCTTTTCCTCACAATATGCGAACGCATCGAAGTCTAAAGAGAAACCTTCCTCGTAATCTGCTAGAGGAATATCTTCATGTGCCCCTATAAATGCCCTGATTGTTTCTTCATTCTGAAAGAGGTCAATCGGTATGAGTTTTGATCGATCCCTAAGGTTTGATTGGAAGAAATAGGTTCACTTGGTGTGGAAGATGTTAGAATATTATTTAAGAAGATTATTGATATAAGAATATGTGTAGCTAGATGTCTCGGGGAAGATGGTGTGGACCTACCTGGTAAGGTATATCATAAAAAATAGTAGGATTAAGTCCAAAGTTTGTAGATTGCGATGCATGGGTCGATTCAGATGTTTGTCTCGAAGGAATTTGAGTCACACGAATCTTCAAAGAAGGAAGATTCTATGGGGTGATTGATGAAGAAGGTCCTGCAAAGAAGGGGAGGACTGTGATTCAAGCATCACATTAGATGAATGATGACAAGGGTCCTGCGAAGAAAGAGAGGACTGCGATTCAAGAATTGTATTATACTTCTGATTGGAGGGATTTGGAGTCACGTGTATCTTCAAAGGAAGAATACGTCATTGGGGTGACTAATAAAAGGGGTCCTGCAAGAAAGGGAGGACCATGACATAAGAGTCACATTAGATGATTGATGAAGAGGATCCTATAAAGAAAGGGAGGACCATGACCTAGGAGTCACATTAGATGACTTAGGAGTCAAATTAGATGAATCTGAATAGTAGTTTGGATCTGAATCCTCAGAAGAGTCAGATGAAATATTTGATTGGAATCCTTAGAAGAGGAGGAAATTTTGGATTAGAATCCTCAGAAGAAGAGGAAATGTTTGGATTAGAATTAGAAGAAGAGCGGGGGAACTCGAATAATAATTTGGATCAGAAGCATCCAAATCATACCACCAACTATGAGATGAAGGTGGGGAATGAGTTACCTGAATGGGACTTCTAGCACGAAGAACCAAACGAGGTTTAGTTATGATGGACATCCTTTGATGTGAATGCCAAAAATTGAATTCCTTATTGTCGTAAGAATGAGGAACTACATGATAATCAGTCATTGTTGGCATCATTTTAATCTCAAATATCTAGGCTTGGATAGTGTGATAAAACTTCTTCAAAGTGAAGAAGGTGCTATGTCCATCTGGGAAGCATAACAACAACCAACTAGACATTTCGTAAGTACGGAGATGCGTGTGTGATTTTCCAAGGGGGTAAGGAAAATAAACATCGTGATGATGCAATCTCAATGAGATCAAAAGGGATTTCCCTAGAAAATGAGTTTTTGAATGAATAATCACAAAGAACAATCATGAAAGTGTGAAACACAAATCCAATCAATAAGGAAACACTCCCTATGTAAAATGTGTGTACAAAATGATAGCCCAATGCAAAGATGATCAACACAATGTCAATATTTACGTCAAGCTCAACATGAACAAGGCTATAAATATTAATAAAGGGTAGACGTGACTCCCAATCAAAGGATACCACGATGCGTTCAACAACCAACAAGGCCAAAATGTTAAAGGGTGAGGCTTACAAATGTAAGCCACGTAACCACACCAATTTGGACACGTCGATCAAACTTCACGAAGAAGTGAAATATTAGTGCCAAAGTGGTATTGAAATGAAAATGCAAACAAAGTAAGTGACACCTTTCAATATTTGGGACAATGTTTGAAATCAAACCAAGTCAAAGCATACTAAGGATATGCTAAAATGTGGGTAGGGTAATGCCATAATGTAGAAACTTAGATCACGTTTACGAGAAATGTGACATAAGTATCTTAATTGTGTCGAGACAATGCAAACAAGGTAACACATCAGAGGGAGATCAAAGTGACGAACCAAAACCTAGCTACAAGAGTGATCCTAGCTTGGGTACCAAGATCACAGATAAACAACCAAAGATAGGATCAACAACGCATCTCCACTTATGTCGAGTTTAGAAACATGAACAAGACGTAAGTAAAAACAAGATGCTAATCACAACCTCCACACAAGGTATACCAAAAGCAAGTCTGAATTCAATACCTATATCCCAAAGAGGTGCGAGCTACACTCGTGGGTGACACAACAATGTCACAAAGATATGTTAACCAAATTTGTGAGAAAGTAAGGTATTAATATCAAGATGATATTGATGTAACACATGCAAAAGAGTAACACGAAGCACCCTTCAAAAACAAGGTAGTAATGAATTCAAACAAAAGACTCAAGGTATAACTAGGAATTGTTAAAATGCATGCAGCATAACCTTACAATGAGATATTTAGGTCTAGTTTACATGAAACAAGACGTAAATATCGAGATTGTAGTGATACGATACAAGAAAATAACTCTTCTAAGGAGATCAAAGTGATGATCCATGCCTAACTAAGATGATGATCTTGACTTGGGTATCAAGATCACAAAGGCTACTAATGATGTAAATATGTTTCTACACACTTTAGA
The DNA here is from genome assembly GCA_018340775.1 of Taxus wallichiana var. yunnanensis. Lineage (NCBI taxonomy): Eukaryota > Viridiplantae > Streptophyta > Pinopsida > Cupressales > Taxaceae > Taxus > Taxus wallichiana. The sequence goes on along the minus strand of CM031237.1, from coordinate 87,148,215 downwards.
CGTTTAACTAACCCAGCCCAAACATGGATGGGCATAAACGGACAAAAAAGTGGTGAAACAATCAATTGATAATGCAAGAGGTAGTCACTCTTCTTTTGATCAACAAAGTTTCAAAAGAATGTGAAGGAAATAGATCAAAATGGGGGTGAAAAATGATGGCTTACTTTTGACATAGTTTCGCCTCCTTAAGGCAAGTGAAAAACTAGTAAAAGTAACACGTCACATGTTTCATGATGAAAATATGGCTCACAACTCAACACATATTTTAGAATGGTCAAATGGGCTCTAGCCAAATTATATTCTCTAGGTGGTTCTCTCGTCCTAGGTGTTACAAAGTTTCTTGAGCAAGCGTGATTTACCCAAAAAGTCACACTGACTAGTTTGGGAGTATATTTTCTTTACTTTACCCACTTCAAGAACAATAGGCAACTATTGCATCTACGTGTACTATCACTGGGGTCGCCACACGGACAACCGATAATGCTATCTCACAAAGGAATCACTAGTCAAGTAGGTAGTGCGGAGCACTTCCCATTTCATCCACAAGGTTCCCTCTTGCGTGGACTACTTTGGGGTTCTTAGAACCACCCCCATTGTTGTAGCTTAAGGCATTATGCCAAAGGGGTTATGTTCTAGTTGAGTGGAGAGGGATGTACCCTTTTCCAAAACCTGCAATACAATGTTTTGAATATGTTGTTCTTTTTATCTTTTTTAATTAGATGTGGTTTGCTTGAACAATGTTTGGCAACTTGCAAGAAACACGTGTATTAGAGGGTTTTGTGTTTTGTTTTTGATGTCCCCTTTCTTTGACAGGTGATTTTGGTCCTACATACCAACGTTAGTAATTTTCCAAAACATCATATAAAGGAGATAAGATGTTGTTTTTCTTATTTCCCAGATCATCCTAAGACACGAGGAAAGAGCATATGTGACAAGATATCTCACTCAAATTGGTAATAAATGGAAAATCCTAGGTACAATGTGAAGATAAGTTTCTTTTAACCAAATTTGAAAGCTAATTAAACCTTTTTGCAAGTATGAAGAAAGTGATGAAATGTTTCTGATTCCCAAGATCACCTAGAAAGGCACGAGGGAAGAGCATACACATTTCACACCTTCACAAATAAAGATGCAATTTTTTTTATTAAGTTAGTATAAAGAAACCTAATGCAAAAAACCATATAAAAATTTGTTTAGAACCTGCTTGCAAGAGTTAGAAAACCAAGAAAATTGAAAAATTCTAGAAATCCAATTTTTGCACTTTTTAGCAGTTTTTCGTAATTTGCATTTTTGGAGGTCTCCGGGGCATTTTGGGAGTTTTTCAAGTCAAAATATATGATAAAAATAAGGAGCACTAAAAATTTGTTAAAAAAAAATGGATTAAACAAATATACCTGCGCCCTCTTTTATGTGTGTATGCCACCAAAAAGATGTGTGCACTACTCTGTGTATTTTTGTCTTAGCAGTGCACCTACGCCACTTGAGAGGTGTGTGCGCCACTAAAATAGTGCCTATGCCACTTTGCTGATTTTTTTACTTACCAAGCACCTGCGCCACCAGAGAGGCATGTGCACCACAAAAATAACGTATGCGCCACTCTAAAAAAATGACAAAAATAACTGCGTTACCAGAAAAATGTTCCTGCGCCACTAAAACAACATGTGTGCCCTGGTTAGGGTGTGTGCGCTGATCTGATAGGTTTTAGTATGCAGTGAAGGTACAGTACGAAATGACGTGTGCACCGGGTTAGTGCACCTGCGTGCGGGTTAGGGTATGTGCGCTAGGGTTAGTGCACATGTGCTAGGGGTCGGTAGACAGAATGACAGATTTGAATAGCATGCCTATGCCACCAGAGAGACGTGTGTGCCCTAAAATCATGCATGTGCCACGAAAATCATGCCCTGAAAATCGTGCATGCACTCCAAAAATTGTGCCTATGCTAGACCTATAACCTGAGTATGGAAAAAACAAAGAAAACTTCACAATATCTCTAAATTTTGACAAGTTAGTTTAAAAATGGTAATGACCCATTAAAATTAAGGCTATAAACATGAAGTTACACATATTAAATGAGCAAAAATTCTAAAAAATGGACATTAACTACTACATGTGCATATCAAAAAGTTAGCCAAAATAATGAAACTTAAACTAAAATGCCATGGGACTAAGTCTCACCAGGTGTGCCAAATGTGTGCAAGTGTTTTTTTAAACTAATGCTAATGTAAACAAAGACTAACACCTAAATAGTCTTAATTAGAAATAATTAAACAACATTATAAACACCATCATGATAAGAATTAATCAAGGGTTAGATTCTAACATTTATCAATACAAAACTATGAAATCAAAAATGTTAAGTATCTAAATAACCTCTATTCTTTAACAACATGCAAATGAAAGAACCTAGGTAGGTTCCATGGCTATCAAAAAACAATTGTCCTTAATGTTCCAAGAATCTAGGAATGGGGGCTAATCATACGTGGGCTACAAGACCCTTTTGACACCTCCCATATGACCCAAGCACTTTAAGAAAGAGGCTTAACTCTTCAAGATGATGAAATCTCAAGAAAACAAGGTGCAAGATCTTAGTCTATTTTGCTATATGCTTTGCATTTGCTCTCTAAGGAGTTTTAGGTGTAAGTAAAAAGGTAGGTGGAGGGCTCTTTATATAGCCCAAAGGATAAAGGATTCAACACATCCTCATGAATGTGGGATAAAGGTAAAACATGATTAGGAATGGATAAGGTTGCTTTATTAAAGGTAACCTTACTTTAGAAGGGTTTAATTTATGCTTAGCAAGTCATGGGAGTTGGGGGGTGCTTTAATTAATCAAATGTGATTAACTAATAGGTAGATGTGAGCTTATAGAAGCCAATTAGAGGAATATTAGTATGATTTAGGCTATTAGAAAGGGATTAAATCAATTAAATATTGATTTACTAGGTTAAATGAAGGGGAAGACTAATTAATTAATAATAATTAATTAATCTAGATAGAAGAGGTGATTTATTAACGAAAGGTCGTTAATTAGGGTGTTAGTTGGATAGGTGACTTAATCAATTAGTGTATTGTAATTAATTAATGACAACAAGAGGGAATATGAGCGCTTTTGACGATATGTCATCAATTTGCAAGAAAGGGGATAATTAGCACAATTTAAGTATTTAAATTGCTTGGGCGTAATTATAGGTGTCTACAACTAGTAATGCCTAGAATTTTCAAAATGGAAATGAAATCCAGTGAGCTTAATGCAAGAGCTAATCCTTTTGATGATTTCCCCTTTAGCGGTATCAATTTAGGACCACTCTTCTCTCAAGTCAAAGATACAGATAAATTAATCAATCATAGTGGAGAAGAGTCAGACTCTTCGGGAAAACAACAAAGGTTAGACCTAAATAGATTTGATGAGCTCTTATATTATAACAAAGATCAAGTACTTGCTAGAGTCTTGGCGTTAGGATTTAAAATTCCACACGAGTGCGAAGAAGAAACAAAGGTTGTTGACCCTAACTTAGGAGAGTAAAGGTTCATCTTAGACACAAATAATCCCTTCGATGTGGGATATGCATCCACTTCTGGGCAATATAAGGCTGCTGTTGAAGGTGAAACATCTCATAAACCTTGCTTTAAGGATTTGTGTAAAGTAAAAACTGAGTAGAAGGCCTCCCCTCCTCCAAAATTCGATGAAGAAGAGGATCCTCTGGTTGAGGAGGAGACCCTCCAAAAACAGATCTTGAAGTTGAGTCAGAAATTAGCAAACCTAGGCACTTCAAAAAGAAACATAGGTAAAAACAAATACAAAGATAAAATTAACGAGTTTCAATTTTATCCACATACAAACTATACCTTTAAGGTAACTTAGGCTCATAAGTCAATATCACCTACTAAGGAGCAACTCATTCAGGATGAATTGAAATCTAAGAAATATATGATCACAAAATTACAACGGGAAATATAGGCCAAAAGAAAGTATCTCTACAAAGAACTATGTCCTATCCCTTCGATAAAGACATGCTATTACAGCACTTTCCCAAACATTTCACTATTCCAAAGCTTGAAAAGTACAAAGGAAAAGGTGATCCCCATGATCATGTCAAAGACCTTAACATGGTTTGTCAAGAGGTCACCTACAATGATAATTTTCTAATACGACTCTTTCCCCACAAATTGGGAGCTTTAGCGATTGAATGGTTTTGTAGCATACCTAAAGGATCCATAATAACATGGCCGACATTAGTGGAAAATTTTTGCAGCATTATTCTTTCAATATTGAAAATGATGTTACGATGAATGACCTTTGCAATGCAAAGCAAAAACCTAATGAAACCTTTGCATGTTTCTTACAATGATGGAGAGCATTGGCTAGTCGCTTCCCTCGTGCTTTACCTAAAAAAATTAGTGATCATTTTTGTTCCTAATTTAAACTTGGAGATATCCTTCCATCTTCAGATGCATTGTGGATCTAACTTTGAGGAAGTTATAGAGAAAGGTAGCCAAATTGAAAAGGATCTTATTACCAAAGGAACACTTAAACCCTTTGTCAAAGAAAAACATGAGGCCAAATCTGTAGACAAACCTAAGTTCTTTAATAAGAACAAACATGTCGTTGGTGATGGAATTACTGACTCCAAAAGAGTCCAAGTTGTGCAGATAGGTCCACTTTTGAAGCTTTTGCAAGGACCTCATCCCAAGGCACCTACAAAACATACATTCATAACATTGAGAAAACCCACATTGCCATATTAAAACAATTAGATGATGCTAAAATGGTAGAGTATCCAAGTACCATAGTATTGTTCCCAGAAAGTGCTCCAAAACTTGGTTGGTATAAAGACCATGAATACTGTGACTTCCATCATGTCAAAGGACACAAAACAGATAGATGTCTACAACTAAAGCATTTCATACAAGACCTCATTGAAGAGGGAAATATTGTCATAGAATCACCTCCTGATTCAGGACAAGGTCCTAATGAAAAAATGGGCATATACAAAGAACCTTTTCCCAATCACGCAGATAACAAGAAAAGGAAACTAGATCACAAGCGAGACCTCTAATGACTATCGAACTTGTGTGTATGTTTACCCTAGTAATAATAGTCCCTTGAATCCCTTATAGGTTGCATCCATTCACCTGATGACTGAGTAAACACAATCTGAATTCTTGAAAATAGTTGTACAGTTGGAACGCGACATGCTCGCTTAATCATACCTGATCCAATACCAACTACTCAAAGCCATATAATTTACTAGACCGGCTAGAGAAAACACTTGACTAAAATATCCATTTTGTACCTTCTTAAAATCTCTCTTTGCTCACAGGATATATTGTACAAAACATTACAGAATTTCGGAGTCTCTATTGAGCTAGATCCCACACATTTGCATGCTATGGTTTCCCACCTTGAACCCACTGATCATATCACTTTTGATCACAATGTTATCCCACGTAACAACCCTGAGAATAATTTTCCTCTCTATTTAGAAGTGGTCATTACCCGTCATAAGATTAAAAGAGTGCTTGTGGATGGGGGATTTGGTCTAAACATATGCACATTGAAGCTGGTTAGGCAGCTAGGCCTTTTAGAAGTGGATCTAGGAGCTAAGACTATCACCATCATAGCATATGATAATGAGGAGAGAGAATCCATAGGTACTATCATAGTTCCCATGGAAGTAGGTCCAACTTATCATGATACGACCTTCCATGTCCTGGATTTAGATCTCCCGTATATCATGCTCTTGGGGCATCCATGGATTCATGCCTTGCAAGCTATCCCTTCGACATTTCATCAATGTATCAAGTTGTGCCATGAAGGTGTATAGTCACTATCTTAGGTGATCCTAAGTCGTTCACTCACTATCGGGCCTTGCATAGATTCTCTCATGTAGCCTATGAGTTCCCTTCTGCAGATGTCATCATCCCTCTTAAAATGGAAGCTATGAAGAATCGGGTGGACTCAAAATCGCTCACACCTTATAATCAGGACTTCCCTTCTTTGGTCAATCCTTTTGCATCTTGGGAGGCTACATCAGCAAAATATGGCCCAGGAGAGCCATTTACTCTTGAACAAGCATTATTAATTTCAAACTTATCAGTGTCACCTAGGACACGGGGCAAGCCCTATTTTTAGTTCAAAAGTACACAAGGACCATGTTCAGAACCATTGGATAAATTTTTCATAGTGGCCTCCTATCCAAAGAAAAGATGTTGGAGGATCCCATTAGTAAGGTACGGAAGGAACCATGGCCTCATGCCATCAAGCACCTCAGTATACTAAAGGACACTGCATGATGTTTGTCATGGGTTATAAAGGATACGGATGTGGAGCCAACACATAAGGCCGTCTAGAACCTATTCCTACTCTCCATTTCAAATCTGACAAGCATGGTCTTGGGTTAAAATCCCAGGATGCTCAACCCATCGAGGTTGATGCTACCTTTTCTGAGTGTGAGGACATTTCATATAATTAGGATAGCGATACAAGTTCCCAATGTAGCCTCTATGAAGATTTGGCTGCCACAAACCTATTTCCTTAATCAACTATCCTTACCCTATCTGAATCCATCCCTTCAATCAATTATCAAGTCACCCTAGTTTGTCCTAAACTTGTAGATTGTGACAAACAAATTTACGTACCACTTGATATTTTCAAGAATGATGAAGCATTCACAAAATTCATGGGACTTAAGGATTTTCTTCCTGCTGGGGACCATAAGAAAGGATTCCAAATTTAGTTAAACACATGTGTATACTTCGGAGAAGAGGTAGAGATGTGTGGCTGCTTGGGTAGGAATGTTGTGAATAAAAGTAAAAATACTTTAGAGCAGCTGGTACAAATAATAAATGGAAATATCATAGTGACAAACTCTTTGAAACACTTATAGAATAAAAAAATGCAAAGCACATGGATAAAATAATTTATCCATTTGAAGATGATAAAGAGCTACCTCTGGAGGTTGATCTCACCCTCCCTCCTAGTCCTACTATAATGGAGGATGCATATAAGATGCTCATTGAGGAAACCATTAGTGTTAACATTGGTTTAGAGGATTTACCTAGGATGATCAAGTTGGGAGCTTCACTCTTAGTTTAGGAGCAAAAACCTTTGTGGAACTCTTAATAGAATACGTTGATATTTTCACATGGACATATTCAAATATGCTTGGCTTGGATCCAACACTAGTTGTGCACAACCTTTTTGTGCACCTAGACGCCAAGCCCATTTAATAGAAACTAAGGAAGATGCATCCTACAGTTGCACTTGTTGTCAAAGAAGAATTGGAGAAACTCTTGGCTACAGATTTTATCAAACCTATTGATTACTCAGATTAGATCTCTAATATAGTTCCAGTACAAAATAAACCCATTGGCATTAGGATCTATACTAATTTCTGTGACATCAATATAACATGTCCTAAATATGATTTTCCTTTGCCAAACATAGATATGATTGTAGACTCTACCGCTGGCTATGATATGCTATCCTTAATGGATGGCTTCTCGGGGTATAATTAGATAAGGATTGCAAAAGAGGATCAGCACAAAACTACCTTCATCACTCCTTGGGGAACCTTTTGTTACAAAGTCATGCCATTCGGACTCAAAAATGTTGGGGATACTTATCAGCGTGCTATGACTGTCATTTTTCATGATATGATGAACAATATTATGGAGGACTATGTGGATGACATATTAGCTAAATCAAAGAGCAGAGAAGAGCACCCATAAGTTCTTAGACGTATCTTTTAGCGCCTCAGGGACTACAAGGTTTGTCTTAACCCTAAGAAGTGCGTCTTCAGTGTATTATCAGGAAAACTCTTGGGATTCATAGTATCATAGAGAGGGATAGAGGTGGATCCCACCAAGGTCACTGCTATTACGGACATGCCTCCACCCACCACTCTTAAACAACTCAGAAGTCTACAAGAAAAGATATAGGCTATTTGCCATTTTATTTCTTAGCTTGCAGATAAATGTCATTCGTTTACACATCTTTTGAAGAAGGATGTTTCTTTCAAGTGGGAGCCTGAATATCAGAAAGAATTTTCTCTGCTCAAACAGTACCTTATAAATCCACCTATGCTAATGCCCCCTACTCCTAGAGAGCCTCTCCTTTTATATATTTTTACAACCCAATTCCCTATTGGTGCCTTTGCTTTCCCAATACGATCTTAACCATAAGGAGATAGAGTTGTTTATTACCTTAGCCATACATTGGTTACCTATGAATTGAACTATCCACAGATTGAAAAGGCCTGCTTGGCATTCATCTTTACATTTCAAAAACTCCACCATTACCTCCTTAATAATAAAACTAAATTTATTTCCAAGGTTGACCCTCTTAAGTACCTCTTATCCAAACCTACCTTGTGAGTCGAATGGTTAATTGGATCATTCTTTTGAGAGAATTTGAGATAGAGTTTGTAAATCAGAAGTCCTTAAAAGGATAGGTATTGGCAAATCAGTTAGAAAAATCACCTTTACCAGGGACAGAGCCTTTGTTTCTAGATCTCCTAGAAGCATCTATGATGTATATTGAAGAATCTACAGAATGGAAGGTCCATTTCGATGGATCATTTAATTTTCATGGATCAGGAGCAGGTGTAGTGCTTTTTACTCCCACAGGAGATATTATACCAAGGGAATTCTTTTCGGGGTTTCCACTGTACCAAAAACATTACAGTATGAAGCACTCATTGGTGTCCTCAAGCTAGCTATCACTTAGAACATCAAGCAGTAGCTACGAGTTGTTGGAGATTCTCAGCTTATCATTAAGCAGGTCAATGATGAATACAAGGTTAAAGATGAAAAACTTATTCCTATAAGAAGTTGGTTGAAACCCTTAAGGAATATTTTTCACATGTCATATTTGAACAAAAACCTAGATCGCATAATATATTTGTGGATGCCATGGCTACTATAGGCTCTCTCTTACGCATTCCGCCTAAGGAGAGTAAGATGTCTTTATTTTTGGAACACTTACAGAGATGCTTTGGCATATGATATGTCTAAATCCTATTTATTATGTGAAGTTGTTGGTCCCCTATCCCCCTGGTATGACCCCATTTACCGATACCTACAAGATGGAACCTATAAGCTTTGAACTGTGACTTGCACAAGAAATAATTATGAGAATTATTTATTCTACGCACACTAATATATTTCTTCTTTATTCATCTGTGATGTTTTATTAGACAAGGGAGATTACAATATATAAAAGATTGATCTCCTTAATATAAGGAGTCAACTTCAATCTCAAACTACTCCCTAGAATATCTCATGATCCACTAATCACTCAACATATCTCAACAACTCTTATCTATGTAAGTTACAACTCACTTACATTATTTACTCACAAAATATATAATATATATATTTACACACACACAAATATATAAATATCTAATTTTCACAATAACAAGTTATTCCTAACATTCACCCCCTTAGTGTGAACATGGGAAAAACATACACACTCTTATCTGTAGTATGCTCTCCTCTATGGATCATGTCAAACTCTATGACTCATGACCTTGATACTAATGAAGGGAGCAATGCTCAACCTTCTATGGTTTTACAGGTTTACCACAAACCTTGACGTGTAACAGATCCATCGCTTGTCCACCTCGTGTGGTTTTCTGGATCTCCCACAAACCTTTTCAAGATCCATGAACTGTCTTACTATGGTGCTTTTGTTCACCTATTTCATTACATCAGGAGTTACATTCAGGAATTTTATACATTACAATTGAACAATAATTTGTTCTTATTTTCACAATTACACACTGAAAGAAAACACTCATCACACAACTGAAAAAACACGGCCACCAAATTTGTGTCACGGCCTCGTTGATGGTGCCTGACGAGAGGTCACCGATTGCCCTCCTGCCTCCATTGCCTCCAGCCTCCATCAGTTTGCTACTTAGTTAGAAAATTTATCTTTGAGGCTCATATTACAATTCTCTTGGGTGTCGGTTTCAACCGATAATGCACCCCCTCACTATGGATGTTGCGTACAAGCGAAAGTGCATCGAGACAAAAGTCACACAATTTTATTTTTATTTTTAAAAATATATATATAATTTTTGAAATATTTTCCAAAAATAAAAAATTGGTCTAGCAGCAAAAATTATAGGATCAATGCGTAGGGATTAAAAAAATACACATATTCAAAAAAAAATCCCTCAATCTGAGTAACGAACTGAAAGTTATGAATCTTACAAGTTTAAAATCTAAAATCTTTCGGACCCTTTCCAAAAATGGTAATTTTTTTCTTTCCTTGCATTTTTTTCACTACGTGTCCAAAAAGGAAAGAAATGGATTTACCTTTCATAATGTGGATCTCAATCATCTGATTAAACAAAACTTCGCACAAAATTTGATCTTCACTGCAGGTGCATACAGAGGTCAAAAATGTTGAATCCGAAGAGGTAGATGCCAATGTCAATGCAGAGAAATGACCAGCAGTCACTCACTTCTTAGACACTCATTTGGGAGAGGAAAATGTGGCAAAAACATATCGCAGGAACACAAAATCTCAAGAACACGCAGATCACACAAACACGTAGATCGCAAAACACACAAATCGCAGACACACACAGGTCACAGATTTCATTCAATAAATAGGATTACAATCACTGATTTAATAGAAATTACATTGCTCTATTCATATTTATTCCCAACAATGAGACAAAATCATTCCAGATCTAAATGCCTCATAAACTCTCATGGCAGCCTGCTCTGATACCAAATATAAACTTTGAACCAGACTTGCACAGGAAATAATTACGAGAATTATTAATTTTACGCACACTAATATATTTCTTCTATATTCATCTAGGATGTTTTATTAGACAAGGAGATTACAATATATAGAAGATTGATCTCGTTAATATAAGGGTCAACTTCATCTCAAACTACTCCTAGAATATCTCATGATCCACTAATCACTCAACATATCTCAACAACTCTTATCTACGTGAGTTAAAATTCACTTACATTATTTACTCACACAATATATAATATATATATTTACACACACACAAATATATAAATATCTAATGTTCACAATAACAAGTTATTCCTAACAGAACCTTCCCACCGACATTACCCATTCGGAGAAAAAATCCCTTATCCACCGCATTACGGTTATACCCTCTAGGAGGCACACTTCATCGTCGTGGCTACGATGAGAACTTGCTTCGCTATCTAAATGAAACTCGCTTGGTCACACAATTAAAGAGGTACATAGTGGTATATGTGGGGTACACACTAGTGGAATGGTGCTAGCTAAGAAAGTTGAGAGTAGGCTATTATTGGCCTACCATGGAATCCGATTGCTACAACTTCATTAAGAAATGTGAACTTTTTCAAAAGTATGGTAATCTCATACATGCACCAGCACAGACTTTCTGACCTATTACAACACCTTGGCATTTTCAAAGTGGCATTTAGATCTCATACGGAAGCTCCGCCCTTCTTCATCGGATGGTCATACACACATCATAATTGCCACCGAGTATTTCACTAAATGGGTGGAGGTTGTTCCTCTTACCTATGTCATCGGTGTGTAGATATCCAAGTTTATCATGAACCATATTATATGTCGTTATGGTATCCCCTTAGCCATTGTCACTAATAATGGTAAATATTTCAAAAATGAGATGGTAAAATCCTTGTGTCAATGCTTTCATATCCAAATTAAATGGTCCACCCCCTATTACCCTCAAGGTAATGGGAAATCCAAGGCTACAAACAAAACTCTTGTGCACATTATGGAGAAAATGGTCAGTAAGCGGTCGTAATTGGCACTTGCAAATCCATCCCACCCTCTGGGTTATCGGACCTCCATCTGCACCCCTACTTTGGTGCGACCTTGTATTCACTTGTCTATGGAATTGAAGGCATCATACCTTTGGAAGTGGAGCTTCCCTCCCTAAGAATATCTCTCAGGGACTACCTCGACAAAGATGAAGACTAAAGAGTTGCTCGCTTGGTAGAGTTGGAACTATTAGATGAATGGCATATCAGAGCGCTTAATCACCTTAAAGTATATCAAAATAGAGTATCTAGAGGATATAAAAAATGCATCATTCATAGGGAATTTTATGTAGATGATCTTGTACTGAAATAAAATCAGAAGAATGCCACCAAAGAAAGGGAAAAGAAAGGTAAATTTTAGGCCAATTGGCTCGGTCCCTATGTGGTGATTTGCTAAATATGGATCATGGGCGTATAGAATTACATATTCAGATGGTGAAGAGCTTCTAGAGCCCATGAACACCATTCACCTCAAGCACTTATATGATTAAGCCATGGCTGGAATATTGAGATAAGAAACTAAAAGTAGAAAACAAAGAAAAAACAAGCAAAAGAATTGAAAATTTGAGAAACATGAAGAAAGAAAAAAAAGGTCATCCTCATGTGAAAACCACGCAATTTTGGTGTAGTGGGCATGTCCTTTTGTGAAAACTAGTTTCTAGAGCTCAAGGTTTATCGTACACAAGTCACTCTTGCGAAAAGATGGGTAACTCTTACTACTTGTTAAAATTCCACGATACTGGCTAGGTCTAGGGATCCGACCTCGAGCTCCCTTGCGGGCCTGTGATCTAGTTTACTTACGCTATATCTGTGTGATGGATGTGGCCTATTTGTATATTCCCACATCACGCTGGGGGCACATTCACATTCACTGTACACTAACACGTGGCATTTGACCCTTTGTATATTCCCACATCACGTTGGGGGCATTCCACGTTTCTTTAAAAGCTTGTACATTGCTTTCAAAACATGACCTTGAAAATACAAAAACATTTGAAAAGGGTACACAAAAGCCTAAACATCTAGAAAATTTCCCTTTTTAGGAATAAAGCTACATTCATCTCTCAATGTCATCTTAGGGAAACCATCGACAACAATGACGAACGCAGCTCTGAAAACTTATCCTTCATGATAAACTCAAAAACATTAGAAAATATGTCAATACTGTCCCACAAAAACAAAGTGGTAGTTAGATTTATTTTATTTATTGGTTTTTATAGTTTTGATGTACTTAGATTGTTGTGTTGTTCATTATTTGAATAATTCATTGTTTCCATTATATTAGATCTTGTTAGGTTTAATTATGTGTTGCACTGCATTGATTATTAGGATTGTTATGCTTGTAATTAATTTTGTATGTTTCTTTGATTGCTATGTACATCTGTTGGAACTCATTTTTACTTGCTTAGAGTAAAGTGTTAGATTAATCTTCATTTTAGTTGCATTGCATTGTGTTGCATGTGTATATTTGTTTAGTTTTGTTAACTTTTTCTTGTGTGTTTGTTTAGCACATTTGTTTGTTATCACATCTATCATCTATCATTTCATCACATTTATACCATCATCTATACATCATATATAAATAAAATGCTAAGTATTACATCATGCATGTATGCTAAGCTAATCATCACATATCATATCATCAATGGGGGCAAGAGGGGTTGCGCATAATCACTAATCTATCCCCCCCACACCAATATCATCTAGTATCATCCCAAGATGCTAGCCATGTGGAATCAAACATCTCATAAATTAAAATACATGATATCAAATACACGTGTCTATCATCGCTATGAAAGGAAAACATGTACATCTCTACATCTGAAAGTATGTCACATACATGAAAAGGAAAAGATACAACATGAACATCAATGAAACGTAATTACCATGATAATATATCAATACATGACAAGATATACAAGATAATTTCCATATGATACAAGTATAATAAAAATCTCTGTGTCAAAGTCCGGTATATACAAAATGCTCTGTCCATCTACCATATAAAAGGGGCAAGGATCAAATACTAAGCCTGCATACAGAGGCATGGTGGTACAAAAAAAAAGTACATACATCGATCAAAATAGGTCCTTCATCAAGAGGCATCCACAAAAGAATCAAAAGAATCTATACATGGGAGAAAACCACCTTCATAAGAGGCATATACAAATGAATACATACATATACAAATGGCATGAGTAGGAGACTCAGGCTGCACTCTCGCCCTCACTTTGGGCTCTAGGACCATGTCTGGGGATGGAATAATGGAAGCCGTGATGGGCCTTCCCTGAAGAACTTTCCACCTATGACGAGGGCTCTATGTACCCCTTGCTCTATACTCGGTTGTGTGGCCAGCTACTTTACTAACCTAGCCAACCTCCGTGATCTAGACCTTGTGCGGCTCACATCAAGCTGGGCATAAGGCGTCACATGCTCCTCTACTAAAACTACTTGAAAGTAGGTTGTCCTGTAATAGAGAGCCTCACCTATGGCGGTGATAGTGTCATGTCCTTGTCTCCTATGGCCAAGCCTGCTGTAGGGTAGCATCATGCTCACCTATCAATCGACCTCTGTCTACATCATCATCTGCCTTTGGAGGCTGCTTGTAGCCTCTCGATCTCTCTCCAGTGTGACAGTCTATAAATCACTGTGGGCCTGGTCTCTCTCTATCAAATAGGTCTATCCCTCAGCCTGCACTTGATCATGTTGAACCATGATGCTATGTAACTAACTCTGTACCTGGCCTAAGGCACCTGCTCATTGAGCACCTGTCTTTGCCAATTGTGTAATCCGACCTGCCATACGGCCGTATCACTATCTTGTACCTGAGACCTAGCCTGGTCTCTCTTAATAGTCAATACCTAAATCTATGCTCTGTTACAATCGTCTCTCTGCAGCCACTGAAGGCACATCTGGGTATCACAACTGTAGTTGCTACTGTAGTGTAGCAAGTTGTCCATCACCACCCCTTGGGGCCTGAGGAGGTGGACCCTGTTGTGGTCGAACCTACTTTGTAAAGGTACTTAAATACCCATTGGAATGCCTACTAGAGGCAACCCCGACCGATTGGGGCCTGGTGTACCTATCTAGGAATAGGCCATGGGGCACAGCCTGCTGATTGTAGAGCCTGTTTCTAACTCAATGCTACGCATCGGGCCACCTCGACATCTAAGTCATCATCATCAATGTCACCTCTGGCACCATCATCATCACTAGGTGGGCCCACTAGGGGAGGCCTCACGCCTACCTCATATGCTACCCTCGGGATGGTCAGCCTGTGTGGAATCATGCCATGGTACCAGGGTGCGTACTTTGTTGTGCACCCTAGATCTTGAACCTACCTCAAAGGTACCCATGTAACGGGTACCACCTATGTAAAGCTAGCCCAGGCTCTGTCATAGGCTATCTGGGGCCCCATATCAAAATACTCATGCGCCCTCCACGCGTACCACATGTCAGGCCCTAGAACATCCTGTGTGGTGCCAAACTATCACTGACACCTATCAACTCTGTAAAACTCCCACATATAGCTATGGCTGCCCATGATAAAATGATCTACTCTAGCTATAGATAGCTCTCGGGCATCCTCTGCCACTGGAAATGTCGATATTACCTCCATACTATGGCTGCCTATTGTAAGTCATCGAGCTCTCAATGATAAGGATAAAGATCGCCCTGTAGGGTCGAACACATCCCCGATTGGGACCCACCCATGTGTAGACACCTGAAATTGGTTACCCAATTTTGTGTCCGTCCACATTCGTTTACCTTCTCGGGTAGCACAGGGGACTTTTATATCACCACTTTTCCTTTAGGGTATTAATTAAATATCTAATTAAACATCTATCGTAAGTTTATTTTACTCCATTGTGTTTTACCCTTGGATAATTATATATTAACTATTTTATACTTTTAAGATGTATCTTAACCGATTATCTACCCCATATCAATTATTAACCTCCCATATCAATTTTATCCATCTATCCCCCTATTTCTCCGCGTTCCAAGCCATGCAATGGGATATTTCCTATATTTGAGTCGAGGGATTGCTTTCATCTTTCAAAAAAATGTCCTTTACTGGCCATTTCGGAGTTTTTCACAGTGTGGCCGATCGTACTCGGTCGACACTAATTTTTGGAATGGCACCGATTATACTTGTCGTGTGATTACAAATACAGGGCCAGAATTTAGTTCTGGTTAGATAGAAAGAATGACAGAGAGTTTTGAGCATCAAGCCTGAGCATTATCTATCAATGAAAGTGAATTCTATCCAAATCAATCCCTGAGAGGAGTACCATTACTCTTCCCCCACCATATCAACATCATGAGCCTCCATTGATCTCTTGGTGACTCTGCTCCTGCATCCAGCGAAGGTGGAGCTTTTTCAGTATCCCTACGGCTCTTGCAGATCTAGTGGACATCGACGATCTAGCTTTCATTGTCCATTTCTCCATCTTCCTACAATTTTTCCCCTAGTTGACGTCGACTAATCCCAGTCGATGTTGATTTTCCTAATCGACGCCAATTCACTCAATCGATGCCGATCGGTCTGCAGACAGGTAAAAGAATTTAGGTAACACAAATCCAGCATTGTTTTCATAGTTTCCTATTTTACATTTGCTTTTTGTCTACTACTTACATTACGTCATGTCATCATTTTTAACCAAAAATCTAGACATTTAATTACATCTTTTATCATGTATACTTCTTTCTTTAATTGAAAACGTGAAATGACATCCACCAGGGAGCTTATCACTTCTGAACTCGCTTCTCGAGCAGTCCACCCAAATATCTTTTAATGTTGTCTTTTTCTATCAAGTATCTGTCTCTTGCAGGTTCCTTAGATCTACTTTACGAGGATTGCTCATGTGCCCGTCTTGTCTACATCAGCTTTCTTTTCCATCTACATCTTTAGATCTTGTCTTATCTATCAGGTATCGATTTCATTTGAGTTTTTCAGGGTTTTTGTGTTTAGTTTGGTACATTAACTTGGACAGGTAACAAGCACGGAAATTCTTGATCTACATTCTGCACACTGGTGGGACCCAACCAAAGTCCCCTATTGGTAAGTTCATTTCTTTTCCAGTTTTGAGCTTTTGTTCTATTTCTTCACTACTTTTCATCAGTTCTCCTTAAGCATTTCCTTCCTTCATTTTGGTCTTGCTTCTTTCATTTATAATTTGCAAAGTCAAAGTTTCTTCTTGCTTGCAAATCTAAATCCCAATTTCTATTTCAAAGATTAGTAAAATATTTTAGTTGATTTCAAGATTGCATTTTTGATTCATCCCTTTATGCAAAATTGTTATTTCCTTGAAATTTTCTAGTTTCTTAAATAGAAATTTTTCATTCTACTGTTATCCGGATATATCTTTCTAGATTTGTTTGTGTTTGCTTAACCTTTTCTTGCAGAGCACTTTGCTTGTTCGCGGGATTGTTCGAGGGGAAGAGCTCAACAACGCACTTTTTGAAGTCCACACACCTTGGAGAGATAAATCTACAGGTATTCCTCTTTTACGGTGTTTTCTCTTTTTTAAGAACTTAAAAGGAACTTGTTTTTTGTTTTCTATCACATTCAAAAATTTTGATTTTTGTGCTTAAAAGGAATTTAATCGCATTTGGGAAAGAACTTTTTTAACTTGTCTTCATCGAAATCCAACGCTTCATTTTTAGTGCTTAAAAAGAAATTCTTCTTTGTCATTTCTGTTGTATGTTCTTCATCTAGTTTTCTAAATAGGTTGGAAAATTGATCAAAATCAGTAGTGACACTATTTGATTTTTATTTTTCACCCTTGCACACAAAGCCAAAATCATTAGGTATTAAGCATTTAAAAAAATTCCTTCCTTGGCCTCACTTACTTGGAAGTGACATCCAAGAGAAAGAGCCTACGTGGTACTCGAGCTACGCTATAAATTCACGGAAGTTCTAGTATATATTGGCAAAGCACACTGACTCCTTATCACGGCGGTGTGTGAAGTGTGGGGGTAGTCCCTATATCAAGCCACGTCCGGTATTTTATCTTGAAGTGCCTTCGGGACTCCTCATAAAAACATTCCCCAATAGTTTTCCTATCTAAGTAGTTCTTGTTCTAAAAAGCCTTCCCTAATATTTTCTTTCTTAAAAGCATGAAAACTTAAAAGAGATAATCACCTACACTGCTTGAATTTTCTATGCATTAGTTAGGTCAATCTTTTTTCTGTGTTTGTGCTTGTCTATGATGGTCATCACCCGGTTACAATCTAGAAAAATGGCTCAATTGGCCCCTTCTTCATCTCGAGATCACCACTAATGTGGATGTTTCAGCACCCCTCAGGTCTTCCTCAGGACCACTGTTAGTTGGTTCCCCATCTTGGTCATATAATCCTTTCTATCATCCTAAAGTGATATCATCATGTCTAGCTTACCCAATCCTTCATAAGTATCATCTTCTTCTGATATAGAGTATGTTCCTCGTGGAGATCCTGAATTTCAAGCACTCCTTGATCGCAATCCAGTAGCCCTTATGGATTATCTAGTGCATAAGTCTATTCGAATATCTGATCAGGGACCACCAATCCAACAAGTTTATGATTATTCTCATGAACCATCCTAGGCTTTTATAGAATAGTTAGCATACTTTTTCTCACCTCGAACCATGGAAGAGGGTGGCGCATTTGTGCCTCCTTTTTCTCTTCCACTAACCATATCGACTGGTTCTCAAATGGTCTTGCCTATTCCTAGTGCCATGGCTACCTCAGCTACTCCACAACCTACTTTTGAGAGGCCCTCTTCCTTAGCTATGATGGGTGCATATATGCTCTCACGGATTGCTATTAATTCTTCTATGTCATCTATTGCATCTCAGGGTCAGTATCTCTCTATGAATCAACCCCTTTCTACGCGTCAGTCGGGTCCTTTTTCTCATCCTCTAGCTGGTCTTTCTTCCAATGCTCCAGCTGACAATGACCTTTACACATCCTCTGGCATCGGCGCCCTTAATAACCAATCCGGCAGTCAAAAGCCTCATTCAAACTTTGTTCCCCACCATGTCCAATCAAATCAACACCCATGTTCCTCAACCCATTCCAATTCAGTCAAAAGTGTAGGAGCCTACCAATCATAGGCTCCATCTTTCATTCAACCACCTTTTTCTCAACCACTTGTCATCTCATATCCTATTCATACACAGGCTCCTTCACAACAAGTACCTCATCAGGCATCACCCAGAATGCCTAGTTATTCCTCTTATCATCCTGTTAATCAGTAGATGAATCCCTGTTAACGCCTCAACAAAATCTACCATTCACTTCTTATGCAGGACATACCAACATACTTCCTCCTCAATCTGACGTCGTACAAATTCTTTTCAAGAAAATCACAGACCTAGAAGCCTCCACCAAAGGGGCTCGCCCTTCATACTCTTTTGAAGAAGTGTGTAATGAACCGATTCATCCATCAGTGGCTTTTAAGCCTTATCCTCCCCAATGGGAACTTCCTAAGTTCTCAAAATTTCATAGTCGAGAGGATCCTCAATAGCACCTACGAGCATTCAAGCATGCTTGCTACCTTATAGTCCAAGATCAGGAGCTTATGCTCCATACTTTCCCTATGTCTCTAGTAGGGCCTACTTTAGACTAGTACAATAACATTCCCCAACACTCCCTATTTTCTTTCTCTCAATTAGCTCAGATGTTTGTTGAAAACTTTTCAATAAATATCACACATAAGATCTCAATTACAAATCTTTATAACATTCATCAATTCGATGATGAGTCTATTGCAAAATTTGTTGCTCATTGGAGAGGTATAATAAATCAATTGTCTTTCTCCCTCCCTCAATCTCAACAGATCGAGTTGTTTACTCGATCTTGTGCTAATCATATTTCTTCCACTTTAAGGATCCAAACCTTTCACACATTTGAAGAAGCCTTTATGATGGCACACAAACTTGAGTCCCGTGCCATTGAACAAGGGAAGTTAAAACTTCACTCTAAATCTAAACCAGATTTTTCTCGGTTTACAAAATCAAACCCTTCCGCTTCTAACAAAGAAAAGAATTAGGGGTCCACCAATGCTATCGTATTAAAAACATAACAAGCCAATAACACTTCTAATCAAATACCTCGAAAGACACCTCATCTTCTCAAAAAGGACCCTCGTCATCTCGATCTTTTACTTCATTGGGGGAATCATATGCGTCTATCTTAGAAAAAATGTTGGAAGTTCACATGATCAAACTTCCCCCTATTAGAAATTTTGATGAGAGCCAAGAACGACCATTCTGGTATAGGGAAAATGACTTTTGTCATTATCATAGAACCAAAGGCCATGACATTGAATGATGTCAGACCTTCAAAAATCTTGTCCAAAAATTCATTGATAAAGGCGAGCTCATTCTTGGATAATCCAAATGCTCCCCCAAATCAGGCACTTGATGTCTTTAAACAACCTTTTCCCAATCATTCCCCAAACAATGATGCTTCAGGGTCTCAAAAACCAAACACTCATACTATCAGCTTCATCTCTACTAAAGAATCTTCTTCTAAAACTAAGCCATCTACGAACACATCGACTGAATCGAACTTCCTCCCACTCGTTAAATTCTAAAATTCTGCCATCTTCGGACCATTTTTCTTTGAATATTTCTCCATTATTAGAGATGGATTCATCTCTCCCTACCTCTTTTTTGATCTTCCATCCATGCCAGAGACAGTGTCATCCTCATCTGTCTTGTCGTCAGACATTCTTTTGATGCTGGAAACATTTACATCCCTTCGAGTTTCCACAATGGATACATCTACTTCTGTTTCTCCCATTTTCACCGTGACTATGCCATTGGTAAATATACCTATAGTCGTACCAACTTCTCTACCAATGGAAGCATCTTTGATTCTGACTCTTCTGTTTCCTTTCCTATAGTAGTTACACCCACAACTACTATACCAGAAGTATCTTCCTCATAGGGAACCACTTCTTTGTCATCCACTTCTTCCATCACCGATGTTGCCTTGCCTATTAAGGAAAAATCTAAAGAAATAGCATCGGCACCTACACTTTCGGTTCTTGAACTTAAACCGAGACAACTAAAGTCTAACATTGCATCATTAGTACCTCACCATCTCCTTCCCCAAAAGGTTATAATCACCTTATGTGGTTGAAGTTGTCACCATCCCTGAAAAAGGAAAACCAATATTTCGGACTATTAAGACTCTTGGTGCTTTTCCTCAAAAATATCTCTCTACACCTCATAGAAGATTGGATTTATCCCCTGAGAAGACGTCTTCTTCTACAACACCATCAAAACCATCATCTTCTTCTACAACACCCTCTTCACCGGTGTCTCGTAAAATGGATTTACCCATTAGAAAGGTGTCACCTCTTTTATCAGGACCATCATCTTCATCACCAAAATCCAAGGCACCCTTTGTTCCTCCTATCAGACCTATTTTGGGAGCTCCTCCCTCATCTAAGTCAGTCTTATCTAAATCATCATTTTTTTGGCCAAGCAGCCTTCTTCATCTTTGAAGACCACAACACATGTCACATCTTCGTCTTCTTCAAAATCTATCTTAGGAGCTCCTCCTCCACCAAAATCAATCTTGCCTCACTTGCTTCCATCTCAGGCACCCAAGGCTGCTTCTCCCGATGTCCAGAAAAGCAAAACAATCTCTAAAAATACTGTCAAACTAGATATGTAGACTCTTTTACCTCGACAGTCTGCTAAGGCGAAAGAGGCACCTTCTTCATCTCTGGCCTCATCTTTGTCTACCGGATTCTATACTAAAATTCTTCGCCATATCTCTTCCTCCGATCAAACCCTATAATCCTAAAGGAGTAAAACCTTCACGGTTCAAATCTGATTTGATTTTTTTCTTACCACCGCACCCTAGGACATGACACTAGGAATGTAAAACCCTTTAATATATCATTAACAGTCTCTTGGAAGAAAGTGATCTTTTGCTTAGAAGAGGAGGAGGAACAAATATCTCTTGTCATCTCAATTACATCTGAGCCTGAATGGTCTACCCAGACCTCTAATTCTATTAATTCCACTCAGGATGATCTTCCACCGTCTCAAATCGACACAATTCACATCGCCACTAGAGCACAATAGTATGGTAATCCATCACCATCTACATCTCGGCCATGGATTGTCATTTCTATGGCCCCTGAAGGAGTTCCTCCTTCCTCATCAGCCTTGAGACCTCGGGTCTCTATTCATGCTTCACCTCGGGCTCAGGTTCCCGTGTCAGTTGAGGAAAGTGTTATGAAACAACTTACCCATGCTCCGGTCAAAATGTCTCTTTTTGACCTCATTCAATCATCTCCACAACATCACCAAGCTCTTATTGATAATCTGCATCATATCGCAGTGAATTCAAATGATCCTAGCCTTTCGAGATGGTTGTTGGATTAAATAGACCGTCAACCGCCATTTCCTTTGAGGATTCTGAAATTCCTCCCCTTTCTTTTGAGGATTTGGAAGCTCCCCTCTTTATCACAGTTCAAATCAACAACACTACGTTAAAACACACTATGATTGATAGTGGTGCTGCACTCAATGTCATTTCCTCTCACACATTTGAGCAACTTAAGCTACCAAAGAATGTAGTGTCACCACCACCTTTTGCCCTTCGATCATTTAACGATCAGCTAGTGGTTACTTTAGGAACTGTGGTCCTGCCCATTCAGGTAGGTAAGAAACTGGTTCATGAGCTCTTTTACATTGTTGAAGGGAAATTCCACTACAATATGATCCTTAGACACTCCTAGATTCGTATAATTCATTTCATCCCATCAACCCTCCATCGATGCTTAAAATATAAGTATGAGGGCAAGATATATACTCATCCAAGAGATCCTTTTCCTTCGCACAATGCAACATGACCACAAGGTCTGCCCTCTAAAGGAGAATGCTTGTTCTTTTGAAGAGGCTTCATCCTCTTCCATACCTAAAACAACACTACCCAATTTACAAAATCTAGAAGAGACGTTGTAGTGTTTTTGCTAGGAGAGCTTCCTCTTCTCTCTTTTAACGCCCATCTCAAACCTAATGAGTATAGTAGACCGGACAAACAACTTTGAATATCAATAAGGTCTTGGTCGCATCGTCACCATTGTCTACCCACCAACAGAATAACTTCATTTACGGTGGTCTTGATACACCTCACTATCGCCTTGGATTCTCCCCTAGGACCAAACCCTATTCAAGCGGGGTTTGATTGTTTCTGAGAATCCCGCATTCGCAAAAACTTATTTATATCGATGCACGTGGAAGGGATTTGGCTTAGGAAAGTATGAACAGGGTATACATGACCTCACATCCATTCCAACTCTTAAACCACATCAAAAATTTGGTTTAGGATTTAAACCTCTCTCAAAAGCCACCATCACCATTCTCGATGAGCCTCTTTCCATTGAGGAACCATCTTCTCCCGCCAGGTCAGAAGCATCACTTGATGTGGATGATGCCATTTCCATCCCACCTAAATTTTTTAGTCAATACCATTTCTATAGGTCCATTGACCTATAAAACTAATGGTGAATCCACTTCCATACCATTAGTCTTCCCTGAAATAGTTGGAGACGATTCTCCCACTATCAACACTATCCACTGTGTGGATGATGATTTTTTCCTCACCTATCTAGGGGCAGAGGATTCTTATCTTCCTAAAACCATTCCTTCTAACATGTCTATGCTTCTCAATGAATCCACTATCAACCTTAATATAGGGACTTCTGAAGACCCTCGCATCATTAAGGTCACCAATCTCTTAATCCATAGGAGTTAGGAGACTTCACCACCTTTCTTTCCAACCATCGCCAAACATTTGCTTGGTTATACAAATATATGCCAGACTCAATCCACGATATTGTGGTCTACAATATCTTTACTCTTCCGGACATCAAACCGGTTAAACAAAATTTGCATAAAATGCACCCTCATGTAGCCCTTCTTGTTAAAGAAGAGTTGCAGCGCTTACTTTCTGCTAACTTCATCCATCCCATTGACTATCCACAATGGGTTTCAAATGTAGTACCATAACCAAATCCATTGGGAAAATACAAATTTGTATAGACTTCCGGATCTTAATCTCACTTGTCTGAAAGATGATTTTCCTCTATGTAATATTGACCAACTTGTAGATTTAACTGCAGTCATGAGATGCTTTCTCTTATGGATGGTTTCTCGGGATATAATCAAATTATCATCACACCAAAATACCAGCATAATACTTCCTTCATAACTCCTTGGGGACTTTTTGTTATTGTGTAATGTCGTTCGGTCTTAAGAATGCCGCAACAACCTATCAATGAGTAATGACCTACATCTTCAATGATCTCCTACACAAAACTATGGAAGATTATGTCGATGATATCCTCGGTATATCCAAACACTATCGAGATCATCTTTTTATTCTTCCACCTCTCTTTGAGAGGCTCATTCACTTTTTTCTTCACCTAAATCCATCTAAATGCGTGTTCGGAAATTCTCACTGGTAAAC
This sequence comes from Taxus wallichiana var. yunnanensis, assembly GCA_018340775.1. NCBI lineage: Eukaryota > Viridiplantae > Streptophyta > Pinopsida > Cupressales > Taxaceae > Taxus > Taxus wallichiana. The sequence goes on along the minus strand of CM031237.1, from coordinate 87,123,912 downwards.
TCTTAGGCTTTATCATTTCTATTAGGGGCATTGAAGTTGATCCTACAAAAACAAAGGCTATCCTTCAAATTCCTCCCCCATCTAACTTAAAACATCTTTGTGGTCTTCAGGGATGCCTTCAATCAGTGCGTTATTTTATCTCGCAACTATCAGACCGTTGTCAACCTTTTCATCATCTCCTCCGTAAGAATGTTCATTTTGAATGGGATGAGCATTTCCAAAAGGCCTTTGATGATCTCAAAGCTTATCTTCTTTCTCCACCTATGCTTACACCTCCACATGAGGGGGAGCCATTCTATCTTTATATTTCTGTGACTGACCATGCTCTAGGAGCCATGATCTCGCATCGGGATGCTAATGGTAAAGAACAAGCCATCTATTACATCAGTCGCACTCTTCATGAGTATGAAACATGCTATTCTGAAGCTAAAAAATTGTGTTGTGCTCTCTTCTTCACAACTTCTTAAATTCGTCACTATCTCCTTAATCACAAAAATTACATTGTTACGAGTGTTAATCCACTCAAGACAATGCATGCGAAACCATATCACAATGATCGTATCACTCATTAGCTCATGCTCATGAAATTTTTTGATCTCGAGTTCATCTTGCAAAAATCTATCAAGGGTCAGGTCATTGCGGATCAATTAGTTGATACTCCTCTTCCTGACACCTAAATTCCCCTTTCTCAATTCCCAGATGAGTATATCTAACAAATTGATTGTGGTCTATCTCCATTTAAAACAAAACTCTTTTTTGACGGGTCTAAATGTCAGCAAGGGGGAGGTGCAGGTTTAGTCATGATTCCTCCTTGGGGCGAACCTATCCCAGTCACACACAAGCTTAACTTTGAATGTACCAATAATATGGCCGAATATGAAGCTCTTGTTTTAGGTCTTCAGAATGCCATTAATCTTGGTGCTCGCCATATCGACATCTTTGGTGATTCTGAGCTCATCGTTAATCAAGTCACTTGTGTCTATCAATGCAAAAATGATATCCTTCAAAAATATCACAATATCATTCTCTTTCAACTTCAATATTTTGATAAATTTACTATCCAAGCTATTCCTCGCACTATGAATTGATTTGCAGATACAATGGTTTCTTTAGCCTCGCTTATTCCACCTTTTACCAAAGACATGTGACTTTCTGTGGTTGTGTAGCGATTAGACTAACCATCTCATCTTAGGCAATCAACTTCAATTAACGTCATCACAACCAATACTCAAGATGAATGGTATTAACACATTTTTGATTATCTATCCCATTCAGTGCTCCCTCTAGATCTGACTTCTAATGGCATAAGATATTTTATCCTACGCGCTAATCGCTATACTATTCTGGGCAGAATCCTCTACAAACGTGGTTTTGATGGTATTTTGCTTCGGTGCCTCAAAACCCCTGAATCATCTAAAGCTATCTAGGAAGTCCATGATGGTATCTGTGGTGGAAATTTTAGTGGCTTGGTTGTAGCTAAATGCATCTTACGTTTAGGTTATTATTGGCCTTCTCTTAATCGAGATTGTTGTGAATACACTAAGAAATGTGTCAAGTGTCAACAACATTCCAATCTTACACATATCCCTAGTCAGGATTTGCAACCTGCAACGGATTTGTGGCCTTTTTCACAATGGGGTCTTGATCTCATCGGTCTCATCAATCCCCACTCTTCACAGCATCATCACTCTATCATTACTACCATAGAATACTTCACTAAGTGGGTGGAGGCTATTCCTCTTTCATCGACCAAAGCTAAACCCATTGTTGATTTTTTCTATCAACACATCATTTGTCGCTTTGGTGTCCCACACAAACTCATCACAGAAAATGGTAAATCTTTCAAAAACATTGATTTATAGAACCTCTGTGATGCTTTCAATATCAAACTCAACTTTTCTTCTCCATACTATCCCCAAGCTAATGGCCAGGCTGAGGCTTCCAATAAAACTTTGCATAATATTCTCACAAAGGTAACTAGTCGAGCTAGTAGGGATTGGCATTTACATATCCCTTTTTCTCTCTGGGCTTATTGGACTAGAATTTGTACTCCTAATAATTCTACTCCCTTCTCTCTTGTCTATGGATCCAAGGCTGTCCTTCCTTTAGAAGTCCAGATCCCATCTCTTCGTGTCTCTCTTAAAGAATTTGTCTCTAATGAGGATTATCGTCAAAATCGTCTAGCGCAGCTTGAACTTCTCGATGAGCAGCATCTTAATGCTCTTGAGCATCATCAAGTCTACCTTGAGCATGTCAAACATGCTTATAACAAGCACTTGCAGCACCATGACTTCAAAGTTGGTGATCTTGTTCTTAAAGAAAACCAAAATGCCACTACACTAGAAAGGAGTCAGCGTGGTAAGTTTACTCCTAACTAGATGGGTCCATACGTAGTCACTCATAAATACGGGTCCGGGGCTTATCATCTATCTTCCATGGATGGTGTACCTAAAATGGAGCCTCTTAATGCTTTGCATCTAAGGCCCTTCTACTGTTAAAATCTATCTTACAGGATATTAGTCACAAAACCAGATTCTTCATCCATCTGCAACCAGTCATGCATTTCGTAGTGATTCGAAATTATGTGGTTCTCCACATTATATCTTTTCTACCTTAAATATGAGTACCAGGACTCTACTCATTACATTTTTCTTATGGATATGTCCCTCCTCATGGTAAGAACACCTTCATCACTACTTCATCTTTCCGAAGTGTTTATCTTAATCAAATCTACTCGGGGCATGAGCATGTGTTGTATACGTTTTCTTCCCCTCTATCTAATCTATCTGGTCTAAGCTCAGCTTCTTTCAAAGCTTCAAAAAAAAATTCTATCCTAAAATTCCAAAAGATAGACTGATCCCTCGAAGGACAGCTATCCATGCCTTATCAAATAAATCAAAAAGTATAGACCATTCCCTTGAAGGATGGCTATCATCAAATTCAAAATATAGACCGCTCCCTTGAAGGACGGCTATTTATTTCATGGAATTTTCAATGATTCCTACATCGATCAGCCTTTACAGTAATAGAATTCCTCTTCGGCTAGTTTGTTCACTTTTTAGCATCATTGAAAGACTTCTGTATCAATCAGTCTTTCTATATCTAGCAAACTTCCCGCATTGATCAATTTTCTCTTCTATCAAAACAAAAATCATGAAGCTGAGATATAAGACCTTTTTTCTATCATATGGAGACCTTATTTTCCCAATATGAGCACGTATTCTACCCTTCATCTATTTTTGATGAGATACATAATTACTTCTCATTCCATTTACCTCCTTGATCTGGTTTACGACTAGCTAGTGTCATGTTTATTTTAACCTCATATATGGCCTTGTGTGCATCGTCTTTCGGTTTTCTATCAAGGTCTCTATTTATGGTCGATTAGGAGCCTAACTTATCATTCTTTTTCCTATCTAGGTGTATTTCTTTTTATTTTCAATCAAGGTAATTTCATTACATCCCTTGTGGTCACAAGAACGTTTCCCATTATTATTTGTTGTTCATCCAATTAAATTGACATTTAACATGTTAATTTGGTCACATCTATCTTCTATCTATGCTCATCTTATCTACCTTGTCTAAAAGGCACATCAAAGCATGTATTAAAAACACATGTGAATCCATCTATCTATTTCATTAAAATTAAATTAACATCTTACACATGTTTAGTTTATCAAATCTATCAATCACATCAAATCACATCACATCTATCTATCCTCTATCAACATATGTCTATGTCCATCAAATCACATCACATCTATCTATCCTCTATCAGCATATGTCTATGTCCATCAAATCACATCATATCTATCTATCCTCTATCAGCATATGTCTATGTCCATCAAATCACATCACATCTATTTTATCCTCTAAATACATTTTTCTATGTCCATCAAAAGTAGACTACATCTATCCATATCTATCAAAATTAAATGTCTAAGTACAATTACATAACACAAAAAATGATGAATATATATATACATGTGTGTTTATACAAAAATAATGGATGGATTTCAATCAAGCCATCTGTATCATACATCAAAAATGCCTTCAAATTGAGGCTACATCAGTATATCGGTACAAAAATAACATCTCTATATCGTAAAGTCGGATAGGTGGAAGACACTATCTCCTCCACCCTCCTCTAGCCCAGGATGTCTCTCCTGGCCACCCCCTATCGAGCTAGAAGCACCTACTGCTGGGGCCCTGCCGCCACCTCGATCTCTCCCAAGGTGCTCCCTCCCTCTGATGCACCACTAGCTGTGGCTGTCGTTGCTCACCTCCTCGCCATAACGAGGCACATCAGGGGCATGTTGTGCCAAGGCGTCCTCATAGTATCTCACCTCGGCAAGGAGGGCCTGATAGGTGCTCAGAATCACCATACCGGGTGCTCGTAATTTCACTCTGCACTCTTTGTTGGTGGCCCTCCCGATGTTGTACCCCTATGACCCGGACTTTGAAGTGGTGCACTGCGTATTTGGTCTTGAAGGACTCTGTGTGTCGATGGTAGCGATCCCTCTGCTGGATCACTATATCTCACTCCTGACATGTTGTGTCTCTCTCTAATATCAGTGCATCCCTCTCCTCCGTTAGAGCTCTAATATCCTTGAGGGCAGCCTGGTGTGCATGTGTCAGTGCAATGTGCTCTCCCTCTAGTCTCTCCAACCTTTGCAGCTATGTCCTCCTCATCTACATCTATGGATGTTGGGAGGTGTCATGGTAGCTCTGTAGAGTACCATGCCATGTAACCATCATCTACTCCTACATCGTCATCACTATCTGTGGAAGGTGGGGCCTCCCTCAGTGGATCTGTCGGGATCAAAATCGGTAGATCGGTCTCTCTGCTATCCCACCTGTATGGCATATAGGTGGTTGGGACTGTCTGTACTAAACCAAACTACCTCAGTACCGTATAAATAGGATGTGCTCCCACATATCTGGCCTATGGCCCCTAACCACCCTGCTCCGTCTCAACTCCACCAGGTGAGCATCTGGTGGCCCATGTCGGGTGGGCCGATATGGTCTCCAAATGACCCGCTGCTCTGTCGGCATCATGATCAAGCGCTTAGTATACCACTCTGCAGATATCCTCCAGTAACTCCCGAGGCCATGTCGGCCGTTATTGCCGAAATCCATAATCAAGGGCCCCCTCTGCTGCTGGCATCCATGGAAGCCTTGATGGCCTGATCACTACTATGTGCTCATATGCCCAGCAATGGAGCACAAAGCTAACATCGATACCTATCCACCTACTAGGTGGTGTACATCCATAACTCATAATATATCTGAGCTATCAGGGCATCGAAAAACGTGAACACCTACCTAAACTCCAGGATGTCACAAACACAGTCTAGTAACAACAATGGAAATCTCCCACCTCCTAAATCTGGAGAAAAATAAGAGATCACCATCTGAATCAACGCTATCCGTCTGCTCCTAGCATCATCCTGTCTATAATGTGAGGCTATCCTCACCACCCCGAGACACTATCTCTGAATTGCCCTATCTCCATACAATCGTCCTAGGGCCCTCTGTTGCTACTCTAGTGGAGTAATCTCAATTGGGTCCTCGGTGATCAGCAGCCTCAGGATCCTATATATATCCTCATGGGTGATGGTCATCTCACCTATCCTAAACCAAAAAGTGCATGTCCTGCTATCCCATCATCGTACTAGTGCTTGCATCAACTCTACATCTCGAGGCACTGTCGGTAGTACCGGAAGCCCCCGAGCCCGGCTAGCTCTAGGTGACACCAATCCATCTGTCACATCGGGGAGAATGGTCTCTAGAAGCTCGGGAATAGCATCCCACATATGTAAAGCCTCTCGTGCCTGCATCACACGACATCATGGACGGTGTTAGCTACTTATTTATCCAAATCCAAACATCAAAAACACATTCTATCACTTTCTTAAGTCTAAACACTCCAATTGGCGTCGATTGAGTTAAATCGATGTCGATCTAATTTAGTTGACGTCGATTGAAACCAATCGGTGCCGATTGAATTCAATCAGCATCAATTTTTCCAATCGACGCCGATTGAAAGGCCAAATGCCCAAAATACTCTGGCCTCTCATTTATCTAGTTTTTTCCTAAAAACTAGCATCCTAATATGCTATTTCATGATAAAACTATATAGCAAGTTTGGGTAGATCCACTTACCCCAGGTCATGTCCTCTTCTTCACTTCGGCTGCTCCCAGAGGCTTCCATGTTGCTCAAAATCAATTTTTGACTCTCTCTAAAACAATCGTCATGAGAGTAAATAAATCGTTCACATTTTCCTTTCTCTTATTTATATGGGCTTGGTACAGTCAGTGCCAATTTTTATGGTCAGTGCTAATTGGTTTAGTCAACATTGAATTTGCCTATATCGACGCCGATTGAGGCCCCTCATTGCCGATTGGTTGCAATTTTTCCTTTCAACATCACTTTCTTCCATCTCCTCATCTTTTTGCCAAAGTGTTGATGCTTGGCTTGTTTAATCTGATCATTATTATCACTTGGGTGTTTCCTTTTAGCACATATTTGTGGTATTATCTCCCATTTCGAGTCTGTTCCCTACACATGGGCCACTCGCATTTGTGGCAGCTTAAAGATAGCGGGTCTGTAGGCACTAATGTCATCTGCTGCAGGCCGTCTAGTTGTCCCTACCAATGTGTCTTTCTTTGGTTGTTGCTATTTTGCAGCCCTCCTTACACTCACGGGTCTGTAGGTACTAACGTCGTCTCATACGAAATTTTCTAGTCTGCCCTACCAATGTGAGTTCCTTAGGTTGCTGCCTTTTTTATTATTTTCGTGCATCATCAATGATCAGATCTACTCCAGGCATCTAGCTGGGGCATCCTACATTTTCATCTACCTATTTCAAACTTGGGATCGGTTGTTCTTTCAGGACCCATCCCATCCCTAGTTTGAGGGGGATCACGTCATCATTGTTCTTCACTTCTTCCAACTCCTTGTTTTTGTCTTGTAACTTCGCTTATCGTAAGTTGCTCAACAAAAAGGGGCAGAATGTAGACACCTGAAATTGGTTACCCAATTTTGTGTCCCTCCACATTCGTTTACCTTCTCGGGTAGCTTGGGGCACTTTTATATCACCACTTTTCCTTTAGGGTATTAATTAAATATCTAATTAAACATCTATCCTAAGTTTATTGTACTCCATTGTGTTTTACCCTTGGATAATTAAATATTAACTATTTTATACTTTTTACATGTATCTTAAACGCTTATCTACCCCATATCAATGCCTAACCTCCCATATCAATTTTATCCATCTATCCCCCTATTTCTCCTCCCCCAAACCATGCAGTAGGATATTTCCCGTATTTGAGTCGGAGGGATCACTTTCATCTTTCCAAAAATGTCCTTTTGGCCATTTCGAGTCTATTCCTAGACGGTGTCGATTTGTACTCGGTCGACGCAAATTTTTGGAATGACGCTGATTATACCTGTCGGTGGTGATTACAAATACAGGGCCAAAATTTAGTTCTGGTTAGATAGAAAGAACGACAAAGAGTTTTGAGCATCAAGCCTAAGCATTATCTATCAAGTGAAAGTGAATTCTATCCAAATCAATCCCTGAGAGGAGTATCGTTACTCTACCCCCACCATATTGACATCGTGAGCCTCCATTGATCTCTTGGTGACTCTGCTCCTGCATCCAGCAAAGGTGGAGCTTTGTCAGTATCCCTATGGCTCTTGTGGATCCAGCGGACATCGACGATCTAGCTTTCATTGTTCGTTTCTCCATCTTCCTAAAAATTTTCCCCTAGTCGCCTGACCGATCCGATCGCCGACGCTAATTTTCCTAATAGATGTTGATTCACTCAATCGACATCGATCGATCTCTGACAGTAAAATAATTTAGGTAACACAAATCCAACATTGTTTTCATAGTTTCCTATTTTTTGTTGGTGTTTGTTTCTTTACTTTACATTACATCTGTCATTTTTAATCATAAAATATAGACAAGTTACTTACATCTTTATCATGTATGCTTCTTTCTTTAATTGAAAATGTGGTTGACATCCACCGAGGGAGCTTATCACCTCCCGAATCGCCTGCTTCTTAGGTAGTCCACCCAAATATCTTTTAACATTGTCTTTTTTTGTTAAGTATCTGTGTCTCGCAGGTTCCTCGGATCTACTTTACAGGATTGCTCATGTGTGCCCGTCTTATCTAGATCAGCTTTCTTTTCCCTCTACATCTTCATATCTTGTCTTATCTATCAGGTATCGATTTCATTTGAGTATTTTAGGGTTTTTGTGTTTAGTTTGGTACATTAACTTGGACAGTAACAAGCCCGAAATTCTTGATCTACAACATGGTAGATGGCTCCTCTAGAGCCCAAACTCTCAGAGCACCTAAAGGGTGCCTGATAACAATGTGATCCCAAGCCCATATCATGAGGAGCCTAGCTGGACCTACCGTCTTCTGACGGTAGTAGGTAATAAGATGAAGATCCCAATAAAGATGTGCCAGAATGCACTGGCCCCAGCAATAAGTCTCTCCCTGTATCAATCCAAGAATGACTCCAAGTATTCCAAGAGGGAATGAGGAGACAGTCTTGTCAGGGAGTAAAAATCCACTAATAAAGGCCATCATATAAACCACAACCTAATCTAGAGAGAGGTCGTCGATGTAGCATAACAATCTCACTATCATCCCACGACGAGGTATCGTTGGGACTCCAAACAGCTGTGCAATGCATCCATCCATCAATGCTACTCTTCCACTCACGTCTTGAATGGGCTAGCCAACAATGGTAATGCACATGATGCGCTAGACGTCCTCCAATGTTATGGTAATCTCCTCTGTAGGAAGCCGAAAGCACGGTCTCTCGCCTTTGTGCCATCTCTCTATTATGGCTATGACAAGGCCATGGTTGAATGTGATCTGGGAATGTCAGCCACGTAGGCTAACCCTATGACATAAAGGAGAATGTCTAGAATACCCCTATCTCCATCCTCAAACTATGCCTCTATCATCTCGAGGTGGCCGTATCTCTCCCATGCATCTGAAGTGTGGGTAATCTATGCTGCAAGATATGGAAAAACAAGTGTTAGGCACTTATCTAATTTCAAGCTATCTTTCTAAGGAAACATAGTCCGTAAAGTCCTTGAACTTACTAATTTTCCTTTTTCTGCTAAATTCTTCTAATTTTTCTCCTCTACACTTTGGTATTTTATTGCTATAAGTGTGTTTCATTTTCTTCCCAATGCATGCGCCCCTTTTCGATGCACACACTCCCTTCTCGATGCGTACGTGCCCTAATCAACGCATACGCGCCCCCTACCTTTTCCTCATTTTTTGTGTATGCCACACAGGATGCCAACACACCTATTGTGATGCCTATGCATCCCTCCCTTGCGCACGCATGTGCACATCCGGTCCTACTAAAAATCAAATTTCTTCCCCAACGCCTACACGCTTGGTTAGATGTGCGCGCGCACGTCCATATATTTTTGACACATGTGCATGCACACATTCATATTTTCCCAACCTACCTACCCTAGAAGTGATGTAAACAACAATAAATGTGTAATTTAAGAGTGAGGGGATAGACTACTCATGAAGGGTCCATCCGCGGGGTCTCGTTGGTACTCTCGGATCTAGTCTGCTAACCTCTGTCTCGTCAGTAACCTCTTCATCGTGCTCCAAGCTCTCTCACTAACATCTCACAAAAAATTTGCAAGGGCTCTGGTACAAATGAATTGATCGTGATTTTTTTACCCCCGGGTGGGTATATTAACTTGTCGTGATGCCCACAGGGCATGTTTTTCTCTTCATGATCATTCTAATCTTCTTCTACCTAAGGTGATAATTATTTTATTATTGAAATAATTATTTTTATTAATTGTCACATGCTTTGAGGCACTTTGTGCTACCTGCGGACACTTTCTCTTAACCACTGCCATTGTTTACAAACCTTACAGGAACTTTCTTCTATTTTGATTCCTCTCTTCCGTCTATCTACCTCCTGTTGTGAGCAATAATTTTATACAATAATTATAATCACCCTATCTTTCATTCCATGGGATCCCCCTTTGGCTCTTTTGTGGCCTCGCCTTCCCCGTTCACCTCCACGTGTACTTTTTCAAAGATCTTTGATATTTTCAATTCTTGACCGATCAAAAAAATTTAAAAATTGTCACATTGATTTAGAAAAATCAAAAACAGTATAAAACTTTGAAAATGAACTAAAATCGGTAACTAACTCATTTTTTGGCTGAAATCTGTGTCTTTTGCATGGCGCTCATCCTATATCCTATTGGAATTTTCACATGTTTTGAAACTACGACTTGCGAATCACCCTAATCTACAATCATTTACAAAATACCACTACTTACTTTGTCTGTATGTTGGGGCACTATTAGTTGCTTGTCAATCGCTTGGTTTGTTGTGCATGTTGATTTTTCATCAGACCCAAGTGTCCTCTGCCATTTCCCTTGCATGTGCATATTTCCTGGGGCATTTTTCTTACCCTTGTCATTTATCAGAACATTTGGGACTTCAGCTTGATAACAAAACATTTGTGCAACCTTCTTGAACGTTGTTGGTTTAAGTGTGTGTGACTATACTTATTTCCCTATTACATGAGTTTGTTTACTTCTCGTTTTGTGTCACATGTTTGTATGTTGTGTGGAGTTGGCACTTTAGGAATAGACACTTGGTTTGTATCTTGGCTTTTCATGTCACTATACACTTCTATTGTATGCTCACATTTTTATAAGGACCTATGAGGAGGTATCTAAGGTAAATGATGATTTAAGTAGTGGATATAATTACTTTATGGATAGCTCAATATCTCTTTTCTTGTTTCTCATTATATCCCTTTCCTTTCTTCTATCTATGTCTCACCTTTTTCAAGCATCGATCAACTTCTTTCATCACCCCATTGACACTCGAGGGGACATTCTTCATCCTATTAATTTTTCTTCTATCCCTTCAAAATCTTTCTTCTCTTTTATATTTGTCTACTTTCTTCGAAATGATGTAACTTACATCACCTCAAAGAGGGGCAAATGTAGACACCTGTAGTTTAGATATTGCACTATTATGACTAATATTGTGCTAGTTGTGCTTCTCCCCACAAACCGACGGTACACCACCGGTTCGACCTATCTAACTTTCTTCCTACGACATCCCTTTTGTCATTTTTCCTCTTGTAAACCATTTAAACAAGCTATAATAGCTTTATTCTAACTACATTAGCTTCTTAATTTCTTTTAGTCCACTTCCACCACCTTCTGTCTTATCAACCCATCCCATTGGATTGATCTGACCCTTCAAAACTCTCTCCAAACCCTAATCATATCCTAAACCTATTTAATTAAGCTTAAACATGGTTTGTCTCTCCCTAAATCTAGTCAAAGTAAGCTTTGACTTGCTAAAAGTGTTTTTTGGAATTTAGTGTTTGTCCCACATGCACTCAAATTTCCCCTTTTCCAAATGAAAAACTATATATATGGCTAGACCCCCTCTCTCATTTTCAAGAATTCCTCCCTTCTTCCTAAGCATAGATTATAATATTTTGCATCTAGGTTCTAGATTTCATTTCTAGTTTAGATATTGAGCTATTTACTTCACTTTTGCATTGTTAATCCACTTTCTAAAGTAAAAGAGAAGAACCATTGGTTCAAAAATCCTATAATGGGGAGATCTCTTTCTCTTAGTCACTAAAATTGATTTCTTAGGGCTTATTAGGTTCATTATTTTAAGCTTTCAAAGAATAGAGATAGTTTAATTAGCTTAAATTTGAGTGCTTACTTCATAATGCATGCTAGTTAGAAGATCTTGTTCATTTCTTATCGGATGGTCCACTGATTTGTTGCTTGAAGCCTTTGGAGATTCTTAAAGAATTCTTACCCCAAAATCCATGGATTTCTACAAATTTTCTTTGAACACAAAAATGTAGCTCGTTGGGTGGTATGACTAGCTCGATGGAGCTTGGATGAACTCAAACATTGGCCCATCTTCAAACGTCCATAACGCTGGGGAATTTTTTCACCAAATTTGACTAAATTTTGCTTGTCGGAAAGGGGATTGAAAATAGAATGCAATGGTGATGGAAAAAATTTATTTTTAGGGGAGTAGATGGGGATCAAAACTAGTCAAGCAACTTGTGTTAAAATGATGATAACTTTCTTTGTAATCCACCATTTTTCATAAAATTATAGTCATTGGAATGCTAATTTTAGACTCTATAACATGAAACCCTTGGATTTAATATTTTGGGGGTTTAAACCTCTAAAAATGAGGAATTGTGAACTTTTGGTAGTAGGTGGAGAAGTCATTTTACGGATTATGGCCGCTATTTTGCAATCATGGAGATCAAGCACTTGAGACATGGGAAACCCCAAGGAATGATACAAGTAGATAGGGTTATCCACAACACCTAGAAACCTAAAATCTTCTCTCTCCTACATGTTTTCTTCTATAAATGTAAGGAGGTGATTATTTTAAAATTGTTAGACACCTTGTATATGACCATCCCTTTTTTCTTTTCTATTAGAGATTTGTGGATCTCAAAACTCCCTATTGAACATTGTAATGAAAAGCCTTTGCATATGGCCCTAAATGTGATGTATTGTATCAATTTGGAGAGAAATAAAATCATATATCTAGATGTTCAAACCCTCTTCTATGTTCTATTGTAAACTTCGTATCTTTGCATGTAAGATTATCGTGTATTGTTATTGTTATCATTACAAGGTTTTAGTAGTGTTGTGTTATTGTGTAGGTTGTTCAAAACTCCTTTGTGCATCACCTTCCCTTAGAGTAGGTTTTATTTTCATGTTTTTATCTATCTCTTTCCTTTTAGAAAGCATTAGATTAGGGTTAAAATTTTGTAACTCTATGGACTTTTGAGTATTTGGCACTAGGATAGGATGGAATCCGCCTTGTCTAGAGTTATCCACATTTCAAAGTCCCACACTTTAGGATAGCTCCATGTTTGACAAATCAGACTCACTACCTCAATGAATCACTTACAAGTAATCAAGGGTGGTCTGATTTTTCCATATATTTTTAGCATGCCTGGTGGGATAGAAGTAATTCCAAGAGTTTTGAAGATATTTTTAAGAAATTTGGGTTTCTAAAATTGTAGTTTTTCCAATTTCGGACATTTCACCATAGTTCTTGTGTTCGAAATCAGTTTTTAGAGGCTTAACACATGAATAATAATTCTAAATTTCATGAGTAGATAGATCGGAGGATAAGCTTCACAAAAGTATCCTTAGTTTTTATAAATTTGTATTTTTCAGAATTTCAGATTTTTGCACTTCGGGATTTTAGGATTCAGATTTCAGACCTTGTGATTTCAAATTTTAGAGGTTTTGTATTTCACACATTTCAAGTTTTCATAACTTTTAGGTTTCAGGATTCATGTGTTTCAATGGTTCCATTAACCAATCATTTCGGGGTTTGGAGATATTTCTATTTCAAGATTTTAGGGTTGTCAGTTAAAGTCAAGTTTCAACCTCTAGAAGATCAACACACAAGTCCTTCAAGGTTTTTGTTGATGGTGAATCACAACATCCTTGAATGTCTGCAACTCGATGGGTTGAGACTCTCAGTGTGATTCCATAACAAGGAGCTTTCCCAAGTGTGGGAACTTGCGAGTCGGAAAAGCTCTTTGGATGAAGGTTGGTTCATATTCCTCTATTCAGATGCACACATAAAAATGTATAGGGTTTACTCAAAAACCTAATCTAACTTGCCAGGAGATAGGGTAAGAAGATGCATAAAAATAAACTTAAACTAACAATGGTGGTACACCGAGGAATGAAGAACACCCGTCTTGCCAATAAACACAAACCATTAAAATGTAATGCAAGATCATGCACAAATAACCAAATTTGCAGTGAAAGATCGGGAGGATGTAAATGAACACACAAAGGGTTTAGAATCATCCATAGATATGTATTATTTTCTCCAAATATTGATACAATACACTAAAAATTCCAAGAGGCAAAAGTTGCATTACAGTTTTAGATGGGAGGTTTGAACTCCACAAATTTTCTTGCCAAAGAGAAGAAGGGAGGGGAAAAACAAGAATGTCTAACCTTTAGAAAAAATCCCCTCCTTACAATTTATATGAAGAATGAGAGAGGGAAGAGAGAGGAATTCCAAATCTACCCCAACCACCTCCAGATTGTATTTAATTCATCTCATTATGGCGGTAGGTGAGAACCCTAGCAAACCCAAAAAATGGTGAACTATATTTTGCATTTTTGAAGAACTTTTTCTCACCTAATTAAAGATATCCAGTCATATTTGGGTAGAGGACCTTGTAATCTTTCCGAAAAGTAAAACCTTGTGTGAATTCGAGCTCCCACGTAAAAAGTTATGGCCATTTAAATATCTAGGTCGGGGTTTTCTTTACTCGGGTTTGGGGTGTCAACGCTCAAAATGTTGCACCTCCTGAAGATGTACCTCGGTGCATCCATCCTCATGTCAAAATAATCTTAAGTGCACCATAGGTGCTGAAAATGTGGCGTTGATGGCTTTCTCGCGCCGTTCAACCTACGCTGGGTGCGACATTTTCCATGTCAAAACCTTATGATCTACGCCTTGGCGTGACTTTTCCATGTGAACACCTTTCAACCTGCGCCCTCCAACCTGCACCGAGGCACGACTTTTTCCTTGTTGACACCTTCTTACCTGCACCCTCCAACCTATGCCTAGGCGTGACTTGTGGCGTAAATAAATGTCAGGTTTTTTAGTTTCTTTGATTTCCATATTCTTCTGTTTGTCTATATTTACCTGGGGAGGGAGATATATACAAAAATTTGGTGACTCAATGGGATCACCTTCCTATTAGGTAGAAGATAAATGGCCTTTTAACAATCCATTGGGCATGGATTCATAAGCAATAACTTGAAACCAACTTGATATCTGATCCCGAGCCTGATACCGCAACTCCTTCTCCGAGAGCATGCTAACCTGTAGAAATTCAACTTGGGAGAAACAAAACATGTGCCAAAGCACTTAGGGAAATTGAAACCTAACTATAACAAGATGATGTGCATCCACACTTAGAGGAATTGAAATCTAGGCTAATATTTACAAGGGTAAACCTTTTCCTTTTAGTAGCAATGTTTAAGATAGATTCCGTTAACCGGAATTGGGAGTTCTTCTCCATCCAATGTAGATAATTGGAAGGCATTACTACTTTTACATCCTGTGACCATGTAGGGGCCACTCCAAATGGCATAAAACTTGGAATGCCTTCCTAGTTTTCCGATTTCCATCCCATTTCGAACTAGGTCCCTTCTGGAAGGTCCTTTCTCTTTCCTTCTTATCAAACCATATTTTTACTAAGGCCTGATCCTTCTCAATCATTTAAGCTGCATGTTCTCTAATTTCTTCCAATTCCATCAACTATGCATACTTGGCTTCCATTGGTTCAAACTTAGACAACTCCAACTACTTCATGAGCTCCAATGCTAGCAATTCTAATGATATAGGCAATACTGCCTCTTTCCCATAGACCAACTTGTAGGGAGAATTACCTGTAGACCTCTTTGGCGTTATCCTGTCAACCCATAATGCTGATTTTAGCTTGGTATGCCATGTCCTTTGGTTTTCATCCAGAGTCCTTCTGATGATTCTTAGCAAATTCTTGTTCGTGGACTCTACCTGTCCATTACCCTGTGGGTAATAATTTGAAGAGGTGCTCAAATAAATTCCATTCTTGATAACCCATTTTGTAATCTTGGAACCTATGAATTCCAATGCATTGTCGATATGATAGTTGTTGGCACACCGAACCTGTTCACTATCCCTTCATAAAATTCTAGTATGTTAGACTCATTTACTTCTTTGAGCGCTCTTTTGCTTTGGTTCACTTGGTGAAATAGTCCGTTGCCATAAGAATCCACTTGTGGCCTTGGCTTGAGTTTGAATTGATGACCTTGATGAAGTCCAATCTCCATTGCATAAATGGTTGGTCAACAAAATTGGGTGCAATGGAAGCACCTTTGCTAGTCTTTCTTTTCTGTGAAGAGTGCACATTTCTTGCACTTTCTTATCCATGTATAGCAGTCATTGAACACTATGGGCCAATAATACCCTACCTTCATTATCTTGAGAGCATTGCACTTGTGGGAAAAATGTCCTCCGAAATCTCCATCATGAAAATCTTGTAACACCCTCTCAATTTGACCTGTCCCAATGCACCTCAATAGAACTCCATTGATGTCTTTCTTGAACAAAACACCATCAACAAGCACATATGGAATGGCTTGTAATCTGAAGTATCTCCTTTTTGCTTTTCTCAATTCTGGAGGGCATAGGCCTACCTGTAGGAAGTGTATCATATTCTGAGTCCAATAAGGAGTGGGCACATCATCATTTTCCTATTCTTGACCATCCTGTAGTACCAAGACAATCTCTTTTTCATCACCTGCTTCAACTTGCCGACTCAAAGCTAGCTGTTCACATAGTCCTTTTCCACATACTAGTTTTGTGACCTTGATCTCGATGTCATATTCCATGACACGGGTTATCCATCCTGCACGTTTCTCATTCATATCCTTGTTTAGAAGGAAGTCCTTAACTCCTACATGAGATACCAACAATTGGATCTTGTTGTTTAAGACTAGGTTCTTGAATTTCTTTAAGCTCCCGATCACCTGCAAGGACATGCTTTTCGATGAAAGAGTACCTAGTTTCGTATTCGTCCAAGCCTTGGTCGAAGAAAGCAACTGTTGTTCTAATCTCTCTTTGTTTTACTTTGTACTGAGATTGCGAAATTGTGTCTCCACCACCGAAGGCATATAACATGAAGTCCTTGGAGAAGTTTGGATTGACGAAAGTTGGAGCTTGAGATATAGCCTCTTTTATTGCCTCAAAATTTCCTTGCCTTCGATGTCCACTTAAATTCCATGCTCTTCTTTAACATAAATGTTATTGGCTTTACGAGAGTGTAAAGCTTGGAAAAACCTAAACAAAATTGATCCTTCCTAAGAAGCTTTGAAGAGCCTTCTTGTGACTTGGCAATGGCAACACTCGAATTGCTTTTACTCTTTCGGGTCAATCATCACCCCTCCTTTGAAACAATATGACCTAGAAGTTTTCCTTCGTGAGCCAAGAATATGCATTTTTGGGATTCAATTATACCCCAAATCTTCACACTCTGAAATACCCGCCTCGGATGAAAGAGGTGATCCACCGCATTTTTAGAGAATACGGTGATGTCTTCAAGATATATTAGAACTATTTTATTGATCAATCCTTGAATGCCATATCCATTTCCCTTTGGAAAGTGGATCTAACATTTGATAGCCCAAATGGCATATTATTGTAGGCATAGGTGCCCCATTTGGTGGTGAAAGCTGTCTTGAACTGGTCATCATCTTTCACCATTATCTGATTATACCCTGAGTAGCCATCTAGGAGAGATAATTTCTCCGAACCAGATACCACTTGCAATATTTGTTCCATTGAAGGAAGTGGGTAACACACAACCTACTTTCTCACTCTTCTTCTTGACCGAACCAAGTTTGCAACCCAGCTTGAGTGCTTGATCGGAATATAATGCTTTCCTCTATTGGCTTGTTTAACTCTTTCTTCATTAGAGGATCAATGTGAGGGTTGAATGGTCTTTGCTTCGCTGATGGGCTTAGCATCTGGATCCAATTCTATGGTATGTTGTGCCAACTTCTGATTGAATCCTCTCAAGTCTTCATAGCTCCAAGAAAAGACATCAGTAAATTCTTGGCAAAGTTGTATGAAATATGTTTTCTCTTGTTCAAGGCCACTACCAATTTGAAGTGTTTTCCTTCCCCAACTAGAAATTGGTTTTGAATCTTCTCTCTTGACTTTGTATGTTAGCCTTTTCCTTACGGGGTGGTCATTAGGGTTGAAGATAGACTCCAATGTTACTAAACCCTTGGGAAGCTTGTTTTTCCACAACTATACTACTTGATCACCGTACTAGTTCTCTAGTATGTCCCGATTCCTAGTGAGAATTTAGCCTCTTCTTGCAAAAAATTGATGATCTGTGATCGTTCTTAAACATCTACCACTTGTGTTATTATCTATAATCTACTGGCCTCACAATCACATGGAAATGTGGTTGTGTTTTTTCCCTTTGATGTTGTCAACCACATCAAAAGTTTCTCCAACTCACTGCGAGTCTATCCGCAACTTCATTTTTATTCACGGTATGGACACAATGTTGAAAGCTTGAAATCTCAATGAGGTCCCATACCCCATTCTTATAGTTTTTAGTAGGTCATTCTTTGTAGCATGTTGTCCCCTGACTTGGTTGATGATTAGCTCACTATCCCTAAACACCTGCAAGTTCTTTATGCCCTTTTTCCTGGCCCAATGAAGTCCATGAATCAATGCCTCGTATTCAGCTGTGTTGTTTGAACAGGAAAATTGGAAACGAAAAGCTGAAAAATATTTGATGTCTTGTGGTGAAATCAACATTGCACCACCTCCAACACCTTGTCTACTTCTCGAACCATCAAAAAATAGTTTCCAAACTTCATTTTCATCCTTTTGTTCAGTTGAATGATGTCGGGAATGGGTGAATTTTCTTCATGTACACAATACACACCCAATTCAAATTCTTCAATTCCTTGTATGGGTCGAATTCATGACTCTTGTTTTTCCATTCATCCAAAGTCAAATAAGGAATTCCCTCAACCTTAGTACCTGTTTCTAGATCATTTGAACACTCCTCCTGATCAAAGGCTGAGCAATTTGCATTGATAGGACTTGTCACATGAGGTTAAATATGGAAATTGGCAATTGGTTCTGACCTGATTGTTGCTTTGGCCCCATACCTCATCCTAAAAATCATGTGTGGCCAATCTACAGATAAATATCCATCGATTTTTGTAGTGAAGTCTCTTGATAGACACAACGCAAAGAGTGGCGGAAGGTCAATCACAGACACATCTTGCAAAACTGTAACATTAGGATAGACATGCAGTGTTAGGCTTAACCCTTTTATGACCCCAACTGTTCAAACTATTGTTCCATCCAGCTGTACTACTCCTTTCAACACTAGCTCATACTTTAGACCCAGTTGATCCACTATTTGCTTCGGCATCACTGAACTACTTGCCCCTGAATCTATCATGCAGTTGTGTACCAAGTGGTTTCCAACAACCAATGACACATAGAATGGTGGAGGCTTCAAATTATTGCTTGGTTGACCCCCACCTGGTTACACTGCATTAGTGAGAACTTTCTCCTGTCCCCGGTTTGATACATTCGAGGCAGACCAATTAGCCATTGCAGCTTGCAATAAATCTCATTGCTCTCGAGATTGCTAATGATTCCCACATGGAAATTTTAATAGGTTTCTTCTTCATTTGATTGATGATGTTGAAAGGGGATGATTTTTCTTTTTGTTGTCCCTGGTTTGGTGCAACCTTTTCTGGAGCTTGAACAGTGCATGTGTTGCTACAATAGGTACCTTAGGCTGATTTTGCACAATTGGAACTGCATTTGGTCTACTAACCCCTTGTTGTGTAGGAGTGGGTTGAGAAACAATTGGATTAGATGGTTGCCCCTCTTTTATGCTTCTCTTATTTGACCATGTATTGTGACCACACCTTGAAAAGGTTGTTGGTTAACTCCACAGAAGTCTTCCATTTGCCAATTGGCCAACGTGGTTTCTATTGGAGGTGCTTCTTGTTGTGTTTCTTGCTACTAATTCCCTACTTGGCTTGGTTCTTGAGACACACCAATGGTTTACACCATCAAGGCTTGATTTAGTGCACCATTGAAACATGCTTTGATTGATTGTGAGGTAGATTACAAGGGTAACACCAGTCATACTCATGTGCCATGTTGTTTTGTGTTGGAACCAAGCTTCTTGAGGATGTCATTACATTTGGATCATATGGTAGAAATGCCTTGGAAGCTTGAGGTTGTCCCTAGTTTTGGTTTCGATTTGTAGCCTGAGCTGGTGATCTATTTTGTTGGTATAGGGGCCTAGCCTGGTACTATGCTTGAGGTTGATACGGTCTAGCACTTTGAGCTTGTTTTCTTTCGATAGTCACTAGCTCATTTCCAAGGTTATGTATTTGTTTCATAACCTCCTGCAATCTCTTTAAAGTATTTGAAGAAGTCGATGCCTCATTATTGCTTTGATTTCTAGGATTTGGAATGGGATTCAACTCTGGTGCTTGACTGGTTGTAGGATTTCCCATATCTGGATAGAGAGGCATTGGTGGCCTTGGTGCAAGCTCACCAGCTTGGATCAAATAGTTCTCTACTCTGATAGCTATGTCATAGGCCCCTGGCAGCATTGTCCCTCCCATTGATTGGATCATCATAGCTATGTCTGAATTTATGGCCTTTAAGAAATAAAGGAATGCGCCTTCAACGGTTGGTCTAATAGCTATTGGAATCCTGTCCCATGTCCGTTGGAATCTGAAGTTGAAATATGTCATTTGTTTGTTAGGAGCTCTTTTGATTATCATCAGTTGTTCCAATAAAGAAAAATTGTCTACCCTCTCCCTGAATTGGTTGCAAAGAGCTAAACAAAGTTGGTTCCAATTCGTAATAGACCCTGCTATTAGGCTCCTAAACCACTATAAGGATTTACCCTTAAAAGATGAAGCCAACAACTTGACTGCAACATCCATTTAATTTATTTTATGGATTGCACATGCATTTGCAATATCCTAGATGTGGTCAATAGGAGTAGTATGATTTTCTCCTGTGAAATAGGGGAGATTCTTTAGCGCTATAACCGGAACCCGATTCTGAGAATTTAGGGTGAGTGGACTACTACCCGTGAAATTGACAAAGGGATTCGGTGGTAGATGTGCCATTATGATTGGCCTAAGAACCCTGGTTGATGCAAGAAAAGGTCTACCGGGTGGAGGTGTACAAAAATTCGATTAGGTGGAGATGGTGATCTTTGTGGTCCTCTTCCTCTCCTTCCTCTACCTGGTGATAGGTGCAAGTAGAAAAATATCCCCTCTTCTCAAGTATCAAACTTGGTTCGAATTATTCTCATGTGCCTGGGAAACTTTTTCTGCTACACCACTAAATTCTATCCCTTCGGAGTCATCAGATGTGTTAGAGAATGAGCCTCAAAAGGCTGTATTCTACCAAGTTACACACCAAACTTGACAATATTAAAATAATAATTTAAAAATTTGAAGGACCCGAAGATACAGTTCTTCAATTCGGTTATCGGTCTTGTTGTGTAGCTACTAATCCCTAAAAGGTATAGGTGAAACTCAGGTCATGTAAGGAAACTTACAAAACCTAAAATACACTCATGTCGAACTTGGGACATGCTTGACACTGGGAAAACCCGAAATACTAAAAATATGAAATTTTGGAAGTCAAAATCTCAAAAATATAAGAATACCCTTTTGAAGATTATCCCTCAATTTATCAACTAGTGAAATTTTGACTTGTTTTGAGCAAATTAAGCCCTTGAAAATCTATTTCGGAGTTTATCTTGGAAGGTGAAAAAATTCAAATTGTAAAACTTGCAATTTCTAAGTCCAAATTTCTTCAAAATTCCTTCAAATCTTGTGGAATGACCTCTTGGTCCCACTTTGGCATGCCAAAATCGTTGATGGAAAATCACAAAGACACTTCCCCGAATGTCTATAACTCAATGGGTTGAGACTCTCAGTGCGATTGCATAACAAGGAGCTTTCCTAAGTGTGGGAGCTTGCGAGTCGGAAAAGCTCTCTGGATGAAGGCCGGTTCCTATTCCTCTATTTAGATGCACACATAAAAATGTAGAGGGTTACTCAAAACCTAATCTAGCTTGCCAAGAAGATAGGGTAAGAAGATGCATAAAAATAAACTTAAACTAACAATGGTGATGCACCGAGGAATGAAGAACACCTGTCTTGCCAATAAACACAAACCATTAAAATGTAATGCAAGATCATGCACAGATAACCAAATTTGCAGTGAAATATCAAGAGGATGAAAATGAACACAGAGAGGGTTGAGAATCATCCACAAATATGTATTATTTTCTCCAAAGATTGATATAATACACTACAAAATACGAGAGGCAAAGTTGCATTATAGTTTTGGATGGGAGGTTTGAACTCCACAAATTCACCCGCCAAAGAGAAGAAGGGAGGGGAAAACAAGAATTTCCAACCTTTAGAAAGAATCCCTCTTTACAATTTATAGGAAGAATGAGAGGGGAAGAGAGAGGAATTCCAAATCTACCGCAACCACCTCCAGATTTTATTTAATTCATTTCATTATGGCGGTAGGTGAGAACCCTAGCAAACCCAAAAAATGGCAACTGTATTTTGCATTTTTTAAGAAATTTTCTCACATAATTAAATATATCTAGTCATAGTTTGGTAGAGGACCTTTTAAGATTTCCAAAAGTCCAACCTTGCGTGAATCTGAGCTCCCTGTGAAAAGTTATGGCCATTTGAATATCTGGGTCAAGGTTTACTTTCTATTGGGTTCGGGGTGTCAATGCTCAAAATGTTGCGCCTCCTAAAGATGTGCCTCGGTGCATCCATCCTCATGTCAACATACTCTTAAGTGTGCCATAGGTGCTGAAAATGTGGTGCGACACCTTTACGATCTGTGCCCTCCAACTCGCACTGTCGCGACATTTTCCATGTCAACACCTTCCCGATCTCGCGCATGGGCGTGACTTTTCCATGTCGACACCTTTCAACCTATGCCCTCCAACCTGTGCCAGGGCGTGACTTTTTCCATGTTGACACCTTTTGACTGTGCCCTCCAACTGTTCCTAGGCATGACTTGTGGCATAAATAAATGTCATGTTTTTTATTTTCTTTGATTTCCATATTCTTCTGTTTTTCTATATTTACCCGGGGAGGGAGATATATACAACAATTTTCATTATCATTTTTATGAGTTTGGTGTGTGAATTTAAAAATAAGTAGCTTTTAGAGGCTAGTTTTCTAACACATCTAATGAATCGAGGGTTAGAATGCGGTGGTGTAGCATTGTATATTTCATGAGTATATGAGAATAATTCGAACTAGGTATAAAAATAAAAAAGAGGAATATTTCTATATTTGCAATTATATCCGAGTAGATGGAGGAGAGGAAGAAGAACGCAAATATCACCATCTCCACCTAATAGTATTTGTCTACACCTCCACTTGGTAAACCCTTTGTTTAGTAAACTAGGGTTCTAAGAAAAATCATAAAAGAACATCAACAACCATAAGGACAACCAAATCCCTTTGTCAACTTCACGGGAGTAGCCCACTCATCTTACATGCTCAAAATCAAATCCCAATTGTAACATTAATAAATATTCCCTATTTCAAGGAGAGAATAATAATACTCCTATTGACCACATCCAAGACATTGTAAATGTCTCTGTAATTCACAAGATTAATGAAATGGATCTTGCGATCAAGTTACTAACTTCCTCTTTCAAGGGTAACTCTATACAATTTCTTAGGATCTTGGCAACAGTGGTCTATTCAAAATTAGAATCATTTATATTAAAAAAATTTCAATCAATTTGGAGAAAGAGAAGATAACCTGTCCTTGTTGGAACAAGTGACGACAATTAAGAGAGCTCCAAAAGAGCAAATGCAATATTCTAACTTTTTTTTCAAAGGAGATGGGATCAAATTCCGAGTACCAAAAGACCAACTGTTGAAAGAGTATTCCTCTACTTATTGAACTCTCTAAACTATTACATTTCTATGATGATACAATAAATGGGAGGAACAACACTACCAGTGCGTATAACATAACTATTAGAGAAGAAAATTGTTTGATTGAGGAACATAAGCTCACACCTAGGTTTCCTTTGCATCTTTATCTAGAAATGAACAATCCTTCTACCAGATAAACACCTGAAATAACCCATGTCCTAGCCCCTAGGAATTAAAGAAATAATGAGGCTTCTAATTCTTCTAATAACTCCAAGGAACTACACGAGGTTATGAAATAACTACAAAACCTAGGGAATGAGCTAGTGAATATCAAGAGATAGTAAGCTTAGAGTTCTACACTGTATCAGCCTCAAGCTCATTATCAAGCCATGCCACCATATAAGAAAATTACACCACAAATTCATGCTTCAAATAAAACTGAACCAAGGAAAACCTTGAGCTATTAGGCCATTCCAACCATAATCTAAATTTTGTTTCAACATTAATAGCCTTGGTTCTAATTCAAAACAACATGAAATAGGAATATGAGGGGTGTTACCCTTGCAATCTACCTCACAATCTATCAATGTGCTTCTATGGTGCACTAAATTAGGATTTGATGGTTCATACTATTGGCGTGTCACAAGATCCAACTGAATAGGAAAACCATCGATAAGAAAATCAACAAGAGCACTTTATGCGACACTAAAATTTTCCTCCGTAATTTCTATTTCATTAATGTATGTATTAGGAATATGATGTTGTTAAGTATAATTAGTAGTAGCGTCGATAGAAGATAACGGCGCCGTCGGTGCAGTGTCGCCAATAATGTGGAGTACGATAAATCAAAGTACAATAGGAATGTTGTAAAAAGTAAATATTTTTGTAAGTGGTCCGTAATGTTAAAATGTCAAAGTTTGGGTAATTAGAGAAGTAGGGTCTACGTGATTAGGAATTAGAAATATTATATTGGTAATAAGGACAAGGAGTGAGGTCATAAATATTTTGTATATTTTATTTATAAAAAGTCTAAAAATGTGGAACCCATGTAAAATGATAAGGTTTATCTTATCTTAAAAGATAAGCTTACATGTACAGATAAGAGTTAAGGTATGGAATATGATTCGTCAGAGTGGATTTCTTATCCTATCTTAGAGATAAGATGGATAAGCTTGGAAGTTCTATAAATAGAGGCCACCCCCTCATTTAGCATAGAAGGAAGTAGTGAGAAATATTGTAGGAAGTGTGCGAAGGAAGCCATCAGTTTAAAGGTGTGTTGAAGAAGCCATTAAGAGGTGTAATTGTAAAGTTTCTCCCATAGTCTTGGTGAAAGGCAAGTGAAGTCAATAACACTTGAAGTACCTCATGGGTGAGATTATAACAGATTTCATGTTAATATTATAATTTACTTTGATATTTCAGATTTTCATCATTCCATCTTATCATAATCGATGGTATTCTTGTGTTTTTTTTTATTATTGGCAAATAGTTTTTGAAAGGACTATACCCTTGTATATTGAGGCTCGGAAGCCGAATAGGAAAATAAAGCTCGAAAAAAGGATCAACATCCCGATATAACAATAAGGACCAAGTGCGAGCGATCTGCAGAAAGAAACAATCAACAAAGAACACAACAGCAAATAAACACTGGCTTTGGGCGGTGATCAAACAGCAAACACGCAGTGGTCCGGCCACAAAAATGATAACAATGTACTCCGGCCGACCACTAACGGAGAAAACAACCAGACGATCATCACAAAAGAGCCCAACAAAAACTGACAAGGAAGGAACCAACAAAAGCAAACCAGCTGCAACAAAACAGCAACAAAACAACAACACAGCTGCCTAGCAACTGCGTAGCAGGCCATAAGCCAAAATGTAGCAATGATAGCGCCCAAAAAGACAAGAATCAAATCTTGTCCGATATGGTGGGGGATTTAGATTTGGCATTACCCTTCTTTTTCCGATCCACCACTGTCCATTCCTGATTTTCCACATCCACTACAGTCGGAAAAACTGCAATAGGTTTGATGGGGGAGTGACCCAAATGGGAGGTCGGAATATCTTTAATCACTGAATCAGCAGCCTGTAAAGAATAATCTGGAGGCTTCTCTGTATTGGTCTGTGAATCAACCATGATGGGTGAGTTAGCTTGCAGGGGGGCACTCGAATCCTTAGCCGGATTTGAGTCGATTGTAAGATGTTCAGGTAGAGAATCCCTCCACCAGGCTGTTTTGGTCTTACGTTTGGAGTGTTCACAGTCATCTGTAACATGACCAGTTTGGAAGCAACGCCTACATCTGAAGGCAAGTCTCTCATAGTCTATCCTCTGCACCCAGAGCCTGGCTCCAATCTGAAGATTGATTTCTGCTGGTAAACATTTGGAGGTATCGAGATCAACCAGGATTCGAGCATAAGTAGTATGGGTTTGAATGGAGGTCTTATCATCAACTGCTACACATGAGCCTAAAGTATCCCCTATAGCAATGAGACAAGATCTGTTCCAAAGCTGCAATGGGAGTCCTGGTAGACGAACCCAAATCGGGTAGGTATCAAAAGACTCCTTTAATGGGTCGAAAGATGGATACCATGGTTTGGACATAAGCCCATGTTCCCCCCAAACCCAATGTTGACTAAAAATTAAATCCCTATCTTCAGGGGTTTCAAAGACAACAATGAAGTAAGCTTTAGCACAAGGATAAAGCTCAATCTTACCTTGTATTTTTCTCTCCATCTCTGGGCTATCCAGTCATGAAGTTTAAAAGCTTAGGCCAAAATTTGTGAAATCTGCATATGAGCCCCAGATGGGAGAGATTTTCCTCCTCCTTAAGAACCTTTAGAAGTAAATCCTCTTCGATTTTCAGCGTCGGGACCTCCTGGGAGGGTTTTAAGAGCTCATTTCTGACATTCTCCTTCTGTTTGGAGACCGCTGAAGCATAAGATCCGGACCTATTGTTGCTGTTTAGATTGTCCTGGTTCTGGCTTACCCCTGTACCTCTTCCTCCATCACCAGATCCACTCTTAGTCTCTTGCAACCTGCAGTTACCAGTATTGAGTTTTAAAGGAGATAATGAATCTTTGACTGAGCCATCTTTACCTGTCCCATGAGTGAACACCCCTGTTTTGATATGGGGGTCTTGGTTAGTATTGCAAGCCATACCAATCCATGAGATTGGTGCTTTATTTTCCTCTACATTTTTGCATCCGCCTCCCACAGATACCACTGGTTTCTCGCCGCCATTAATAGGGACCTCATTTCGAACTGAGAGGGGCGAACCTCTGGCAATGCTCGTGCCTCCTCGAACCCTTTTTTTAGATGAAGCCCGCGTAGAAACCATGGTAGCCGCGGAACAGTCGCGGAGCAATCTCGGAGCAGTTGCGGAGCAGCATGAGCAATCACGAGCAAGCGATGCGAAGCAACCGCATGCGAAGCGCAGGCTTGAGCAGCAACCGCAGATCGCGGAGCGAGCGGGGCGAGCGGGGAAAACGGATTCAAAAAGTTGATTTTTTTTCCATATTACATCCACCAAACTAAAGGTTGTGCATTAGTAAATAATCATAGCATGAGGAGTTCCCGATGAAGAACTATCATAGTCTTAGGATTGGTGATGACATTTTGGTTCACATTCAGCTGGACCATTCCTCATTAGGTGGATTTTCTCGGAGAGATATTCCCACTTAGTCAAAAATCAATTGGAGGGTAACCTTGTTTTTACGCATAGTAGTTGCCATGGTAAATTCATTTTTGCCATGAATAGTAGTTACCATGGTAAAGTCATTTTTGCTTTAGGGAATAGTATTTACCGCAGAGAAAGTCACTTTTACCGTGAATAGTATTTACCGCAGTAACCTCACTTTTTACCGTGAATAGTGTTTACCATAGTAAAGTCAGTTTTTACCACAGTAAGTCAAGTTTTACCATAGTTTACCATGGTCATTTCTTTTTATTGTAGAAAGGTGTAAAGTCACTTTCTAGTATAGTGATTCTAATTATTTGTGCACATAAGTCTTGTTGATTGTACTTGTGGGTTGGTATTTCACGGTGGTTACTTTTGAAAATGGGAAAGATTCCTATTTTTTCAGCTCAATCTAATGAAGATTCTTCTTCTTTCATTCAAGAGTTTAAGCGATTTTGTATTTGTAATGGCCTTATAAGAAGGGAAAAATGGACTAAATTTTTTCCTACCTTTTTAAATGGTTCAAAGCACTTAGGTGGTTTGAAACACTAGGTGATAATGTGAAAAATTCATGGGATTTATTAACTGAAAGTTTTCTTGAAGAATTTGGTGAACAACAAAAATATGCAGATCTCATGATCGAGATCACAAAGCTATCCCAAGGAGAGAAGGAGAAGATAAGGGATTATCATGCTCGTGTTCTAGAGCTAAGGAGGAAGCTCGATGCCCAGATCCGGAAGGAAGGATTAGCGGATGGGTTGATGAATGGCATGGATAATCTCCTCTATAAGCACTTCATTCTTGGGATGAAGCCAGAGATCAGACAACGAGTGAAGTATGACCACCCAGCTACCATTGAACAAGCAAAGGAGATTGCAAGAAGGCAAGAAGAAAGCATGGAAGAGGAGCCCAAAGAAATTGTTGCTAAAGTAGAGCCTACACCAGCACCTTTGGTCCAGAATCCAACCACTCCCGGTGAGCACAAATATTTCTCCTAGTACATCTACTGAGTATGAAGATTTTCTCAAAAGATGGGTCAGTTAACTATTAATCTTCTTCAAGGAAAGGAATTTAGTTCTCAGGGAGGAGATAGAGGTCCAAAAAGAAATATTTCTGAAGTTGTATGTTATGGTTGTTATAAAAAGGGTCATTATAAGTATAATTGTCCAGATAGAGCTTCTACATCTGGTAAAGGAGATAATGATAAAGGAAAAGCACCTGTGAATTCTTTTGATGTAGTAGATAAGAGCAGAAATAATGAAGTAGATGTGTTTGTAACAAAAAGAAAGAAAGAAAAAAAGATAATCAAGATGGAAATGATCCTAAGAAGATGAAAGAAGAAACTAGTAAGAAACATAGGAGAAGAAAGTTGGGTGTGCAGGATTTTCTGATTTCACAGGGGCAAGGACCATACTCCATCTTGGAAGATCTATCCAAAAGGCCTGCAAATATTACATATGGTCAACTCTTGGCTATGTCTTCTGAGAAGAGGCGGGAGTTGCGAAGTGGACTCAATGCTCGACGAAGGAAGGAGGTTGAGGTCCCTATTTTGGAGGCAGAGGCGGATCCCTATGCTCCACAAGCTAAGGTATTATGTAATGGTATTTCAATTCATGATGTCTTAGTTGATGGAGGTGCTGCAGTTAATGTAATGACCGAGTCTATAATGAATATGTTGGGTTTAAAAATTGATCGCCCTTCAACACTTATGTTAAGGTCATTAAATAAGGGAAAAACTAAACCGAAGGTGTAGTTTCAAATGTGGCAATATCTGTTATGGGTGTTGTATGTGTGGTAGAATTTTAGGTAATGAAAAATGGTACTGTTGCATACCCAATGTTGCTGGGAAGACCATGGCTAAGGAGAGTTCATGCAAGAAACTATTGGAATGAAGGTTTCATGACACTTGGACGTGGTAGAGAGAGGGTGAAGATAAATATGATCCCTCGACATCATAAAGCAGAACCTATGGATTCAAGTGATGAAACTGATGATTGGACATCCTCTGATTACTCTAGTACCAGTGAAGTGGACACTGAAGATGAAGAAAGTGAGGTGGATGTTTTAGTCATGGATATCCTTCCAGTCACACCAACTCATGACCCCATAAAATTATTTGAAGAAGAATTTGATGATCATCTCCAACAAATAAAGATTGGTGATGCTGTGATGGAGAGTGAGAAGGAATCCTACCTCCAACTCTTTCGAAGGTACATACACCTATTCACTTTTGATTACAAGGAACTCCGTCAAGTAAGTTGGGTAGAACATTGTATTGAGCTGGTAGATGGTGCTAAGCCCATAAAGCAAATGCCATATAGAATGAATCCTAATTTTTCCAAGACTGTAAAAGAAGAAATAGATAAGTTGCTTGATGTAGGATTCATATTTGCTATGGAGAATTCAGAATGGGTTTCTCCCATTGTGATCTCAATAAAAAGAATGGGAAGCTACACATTTGTGTTGATTACAGGAAGCTCAATAAGGCAACAAAGAAGGATCATTACCCTCTTCCATTTTCAGATCAGATCTTGGACGAAGTAGCTGGCCAGGAGTGTTATAGTTTTGCTGATGGATATAGTGGCTACAACCAAGTTCGTATAGCAGAGAAAGATCAGCTGAAGACCACGTTCACCACTCCTTGGGGAACGTTTTCTTATAGAGTTATGCCTTTTGGGTTGTGTAATGCTCTAGCAACATTCCAGAATTTGAATGAATAGGGTGTTCGAACCCTACATTGGGACCTTCATCAGAGTATTTCTGGATGATTTTTGCATCTATGGGAGCAAGTTGGACCACCTACACCAAATGGAGACAACATTTCAAAGGTTAGATGAAGCACAAGCCTCACTAAACCCTACAAAGTGTGTCTTTGGATGT
Organism: Taxus wallichiana var. yunnanensis; assembly: GCA_018340775.1. Lineage (NCBI taxonomy): Eukaryota > Viridiplantae > Streptophyta > Pinopsida > Cupressales > Taxaceae > Taxus > Taxus wallichiana. Next base: position 87,093,733 of record CM031237.1, on the reverse strand, counting down.
TCTAAAGGCATTTTGTTAGGGCATGTTGTATCCAGAGATGGTATTGGTACTAAAATCAAAGATTTACCATTTCCTATTAATAGAAGTAAGTTGAGATCATTTTTAGGCCATGTGGGTTACTATAGAAGGTTCATCAAGAATTTCTCAAAGATTGCACAACCACTAACCCAGTTCTTGAAGAAGGATGTTACTTATGAACCAGGAAATAAGGCGCATGAAGCTTTTGGACAATCAAGGAAGCCCCGATGTCTTCACCTATTTTGAAGAATCTAGATTGGAGAAAGCCATTCATTGTGTACACTGATGCCTCAGATGCAGCACTAGGAAGTACTTTGAGCCAAAAGGATGAAAATGAGAATGAACATCCAATTTACTTTGGGAGCAGACAAAGGAGCAGTGTTGAGGTAAATTATACAGAAATCGAAAAAGAGGCTCGCTATCATTTTTGCTATAAAAGAAGTTTAGAAATTACTTGCTAGGGAAAAAAATTTCTAGTTGTATGATCATCGGCTCTAAAATATATTGTAAATAAGCCTAACCCATCGGGAGGATAACAAGATGGATAATTTTGCTACAAGAATTTGAATTTGATATTATGGATAGGTCAGAGAAGAAGCATGTCAATGCAAATGCACTCTCTCGAGCCTATGATGGTTTAGGATCATCTTGTGATGATGATGATTTCCCCGATGCAACATTGTTATCCCTTGACACAATCCCTAGTGAATACATAGATATTTGGAATTATCTGAATGAATTCAAGTTTCCTGATGGTGCCAATGCAAAGACTAAGAGAAAGATTACTCAAGCCATTCGTCCATATTCTATTCTCGCATTGAGTATTATTTCAATAGGCCCGATGGAGCAAGATGAAGAGGGCAGTTGGACGTGATCAAGGGAAGGAACTGCTAGAAGAATTCCACAATGGTACATGTGGAGGGCACTTCTCTGGACAACTTACAGCAAGAAGGATCTTAGATGTAGGTTATCACTGGCCCACTCTTTTTAAAGATTGTTATAATTATTGTAAGACATGTGATATTTGTCAAACACATGGTAACCGTAAGACTTCATCAGCTCCATTATGTCCTATTCTTCCCCTTGGTCCCTTTGAAAAGTGGGGAATAGACATTGTAGGTCCACTTCCAACTACATCACGCCAAAATAAGTATATTGTAGTTGCCATAGATTATTTAACCAAGTGGGTTGAAGCTAGGCCATTGAAAATAGTTTCCATGGATGAAGTGGCAAGGTTCATGTATGAACGCATTGTCACCAGATTTGGTTGCCCATTAGAAATTGTAATAGATCAAGGAAGCCACTTCATTAATGAGGTGGTAGAAGCCCTAGTCAATAAGTTTTCTATTAAGCACAGGAAGGCAACAACATACAAGCCAAGCACAAATGGACAGGTGGAACGAACAAATTTTGTGTTGTGTCAAATTCTAGCAAAAGATGCAACCTTGCAGGTACATAAATGGGATAAAAGGATTCATGCAACATTGTGGGCATATAGGGCAACATCAAAGTTAGCAACAGGATACTCCCCATTTCAGTTGGCCTATGGCATTGATCCAGTTCTTCCTATTGAGTTTGATATTCCCACTGTGAGAGTTATGAAAAATGAAAGGATGGATGAAAGTGATTCAGTAAAAGAAAGGTTGGTACATCTTCATTTGCTGGAGGAAATGAGAGAAATAGCAAAGGATACAAGCCATAAGAAGAAAATGAAGTAGAAGGAATACTTTGATCAAAATATCCGGTGGTCTCCATTTCATGTGAATGACTTGGTTCTAGTATATGATTCCAGATACAAAAAAAGAAGACAGAGAAAATTTCTTCCAAAATGGATGGGGCCCTACAAAATAGCAGTTGTGCATGAAAATGGTACGTACCAACTGGAGGAATTGGATGGCACTCCCATTACAAAATGGGTCAACCATGACAAGTTGAATATTTTCCAAGCACCAGAATAGTCTACTCCGAGGACGGAGTAGAAGCTAGGAAGGGGGAAGATGTCGACACTAAAATTTTCCTCCGTAATTTCTATTTCATTAATGTATGATGTTGTTAAGTATAATTAGTAGTAGCGTCTGATAGAAGATAACGGCGCCGTCAAGATGGGTGCCGCCAATAATGTGGAGTATGGTAATAAACAAAGTACAATAGGAATGTTGTAAAAAGTAAATATTTGTCGTAAGTGGTCCGATAATGTTAAAATGTCAAAGTTTGGGTAATTAGAGAAGTAGGGTCTACGTGATTAGGAATTAGAAATATTATATTGGTAATAAGGAGAAGGAGTGAGGTCATAAATATTTTTATATTTTATTTATAAAAAGTCTAAAAATGTGGAACCCATGTAAAATGATAAGGTTTATCTTATCTTAAAAGATAAGCTTACATGTATGATAAGAGTTAAGGTATGGAATATGATTCGTCAGAGTGGATTTCTTCTCCTATCTTAGAGATAAGATGGATAAGCCCGGAAGTTCTATAAATAGAGAGGCCACCCCCTCATTTAGCATAGAAGGAAGTAGTGAGAAATATTGTAGGAAGTGTACGAAGGAAGCCATCGCTTAAAGGTGTGTTGAAGAAGCCATTAAGAGGTGTAATTGTAAAGTTTCTCCCATAGTCTTGGTGAAAGGCAAGTGAATTCAATAACACTTGAAGTACCTCATGGGTGAGATTGTAATGGTTTCATGTTAATATTATGATTTACTTTGATATTTCAGATTTGTCATCATTTCGTCTTATCATAGTCGATGGTATTCTTGTGTTATGTTATTGTTTTGTTTCTAGATTACATCCACCAAACTAAAGGCTGTGCATTAGTAAATAATCATAAGCACGAGGAGTTTTTGGTGAAGAATTATCATAGTGCGGATGATGACAAAGTGAAACCACATTGGTCAATTGGAAAATGGAAGACTTTTATGGTATCGACTAACCTTTTTTCTAATGTGTAGATGTTAATACAAGATCAAAGAAAATGAACATAGAAGAGGGAAATCATCTAATGTATTTGTCTCTCACCCCAATCCCACACTACAAGGAGTCAAAAACCAAATGCAATTCATAGTGTATAAAATCAGCCTAAGTCGCCTACTACAACAACCCCAAATGTGCAAAATCAGTGTAGGGTACCCATTGCAGCAACACATATGCCTACTCAAGCTTCGAAAAATAATTTTCCAAGTAAAGGAAAACAAAAATAAAGTCCTTCTCCTTTCAACATCATAGAACATATGAAGAAAACACATGTGAACATTTCCATGTGGGAGTCATTGGAAATCCCTAGAAAATGAGATTTTTGTAGGAAATAGTAATTTATTAGTCCACTTCCAACTGTATCTAAGTATAAAGAGTAAGTTCTCACTAATGTTGTAATAAGATAGGGGTCAACCAAGAAATAATTGAAATACTCAACTATTCTATGTGTCATTAATAGCCATGAACCACTAAGTGCACAATCGTATGATTGATTTGTGGGTGAGTAGTTATTTAATGCCTAAACAAATACTCCGACCTACTAGGTACCAAGTGTCATGCTACCCAAATTTAACATTCTTCAAAGACTCGAGAAACATCATGGATTAGATAGGACACTCGAGGCCGATAGAAACTCATGTATGTCATTTTACATCTGGGAAGCAATCTATCGACTTGTTGGCACTCAATATTTGAGGGGAGTGAGTAGCACATTAAAAGGATGTGATCTGATCCAAAGTATTTTAGGTTGTGCCTTTCAACCAAGGTAAGATAACCTATTTTGTAACCTTTTTATATGAAAGTGGATATAGGTAGCTTTCTTTGCATAAATTTTATAGAGAAGACCTTGGGAAAATATGATCAGACATCGATCTAACTCTCACGAGTTATCACTTCCAAATCATGGAGATACTTTCACAACAAGGCAAAGGTTACAAAGACATTTCGTAACCCGATTGCTTCGCATGTTTTGGTGATAAGGATTGTGCATTGGTATACACACATGACAAACAGGGGGTAGTATGGTTAGGATTGGTTGTTGTTAAATGAATTTTTGTGGGACGTGGGGCAATGTGAAACTAGATTCACCAGATCCTTGAAGAAACTTACAAAATGGAAATTCAGACCAACAAAATGCCACATAATAGCTAAAAGGTTTTTTCAAATAGAATATGTGCTTTAACAAAGGCCCAGATTATCACTCTTTCAAAAATATATGAGATTATATCATGAAGGATCGAGTTAGGAAACCCAACAAAGCATCAATATTTGAGCCAAACCACGCCTAAGGTACACCCAAAGTCTTACAAACAATCTCAGTGAGCATCGAGAAAAGTGATTTTAAATCATTTATTCCAATTCCAAATGAAAGATATTCTGAGAAATGGAATTGCATATGCCACTAAATTGTGACAAGGATTGAGGCATCTGTGATTGAATCAGATTTTAGTACAAGATTGCAACAAAAACAATAAAAACTACTTGCAGACATTCAGAAATAAAACAAACACATTTTTCTTAAGACAAAATAGAAATAACTCGAATTTGATTAAGCCTATTAGCATGGGAAAGTTTCACAGAAAAATATTAGAGCTTGCTAATGGTTGTACACTTGTAACCACCTTGACACAATAAAACTTAATACAAAAATAGATAACCTAGCTTCTCAAATGGATTCTCAAAAGATAGGCTTAGTCAAATTTTACTCTTGGGAATTTTCTTCGACCTCTAGCACTCTAACCTCCCAACCCTTTTGCATGAGAAATTTGTGTCATTTATAACCTTTACAATAGATCCCCTTCATCCCAAAAGACAAAAATGTTAATGAACTAGTGTTCACCACGATTTTTTCATGATTCACAGGATCATATGTGTAATAAGTCTCTCGATGCTCGAGGGGGTAGATTTTATGGAATGCTTCCCGCATTCAACTCATTGCTCCGTAGATCACTCTTTCTTCAATTTTCCAACCACTTCCACCCCTAATATATCAAATCTAGACCCTTGCATGCTCGGGTAAGAAAAATGGAAAATCTGATCGGGCACGAAAGTCGACCATTTTAATGGCGAAAGAAGTCCTCCAGATCTTCCCACCAAACTTCAAGTATCAACATTAACTTCCTTCCCTTCTTGGCATGTACAAAAGACAAAGACATCATGGAGACTCACACTTCTAGACGTGTTTCAGATAAATGGGGGGAAAATCAGATTTAGATTCATAGATTTTGTTGATCTTTACTTTGAAATTGGGTCGTCCACGTGGAAGATTCAGGCTTTAGCACGAGATCCGAGGGCTTTCTTTGACTTTTTACAACTTTTTGAAAAAATGGAAAAAAATTCCATTTTTCTTTGTACCTCCACCATCGGAAATGATCCTGACACGTGTCCAAATATGATTAGAGCGGAAGTATGCTCAAATTCTACCATTTTACTCTCTTTTTGAAAAAGGAAAATTTTCCAAATTTTCCCCACAGCTCTGCCCTCGGGAACTTCACTTGACACGTGTCAAAATGTGATTGGAGTGGGAAGGCGCTTTCCTTTTTACTTTTGAATCTTTTTTTAAAATGAAAATTTTCAAATTTCCCCGAGAGCCAAAGACCTCCATCATTGACCTGGGGCAAAACATTGACTATTTCCCTTATCAGGCTTGCAGGCCATTTTGAAATTTTAATCCTTAAGGAGGAAAAAAATCTAACTTGCCTATGATGGTCCACCTCCCCACCTTTTTGAATTTTCAAACTACCACATGTCACCATGACACACCTTGAGGTGGTCCCAAAAATTTGATACCTTGAACGAGCGCGGGCTCACCATGTGTCTTGTTCCAAAAAAGTCTGACTGAATGCTTAAAGCTCAGTGGAAGGCACCACATGTCGTGCTCCGAGGAAGTATCCTTTTTGTCATTGAAAATTCTAAGTAAAATGGAAAGTGAGCAGAGGCCTCCACATGTCATCCTGGAATTTGTTTAAAATGAAACTCAAGGGTCGGTCCCTGAACATGTATGGTTTCTCCACATGTCTCCATGGCGAAACTTCAAGATGGTGCCCAAAGCAGAGACCCTGAATGAGTGCGAGCTCACCACGTGTCCTGTTCTGCCAAACTTCTCCAACTGGATGAAATTTTTTTCTAATTCTCGGGCTGGGCCAAGTAGCAGAAGCCTCCACGTGTCCTCCCGGCGCTGCTCCAAGGCCAAATGAAAAAGTAGATATTCAAATGAGCGTCATGCCTCCACATGGACACATTTTGAGTTGAGTCTTTTCATGAATTTTTTATAAGTACCTCGCTAAACCGCATCCAAAAAAAAGGTGCCATGTCTCCCTGTAGATACAAGAATGCAAATTTGACTGAGAGAAATGCACGTGAAACTATAAAATATAGAAAAATGACCATTTGAGCTTGGAAATGAAATTTTCTTCAAGGATAGAAATTTTAGAAATTTTACAGGGCTCAAATTCTTCAAGGATACATCCATTCATTTTCTTCAATTACTTAGGGTAGAAATGATAAGGGAGACAAATCCCAACCATGGAGAATGGAAAACATGGGGGAAACCTGAGTTTTTGATGAACAGAGAATGAGAGATTCAAAATACAGACCCTTTCCAGAGGAACAAAGAGACAAGGATCAAACCATGGACCCCTAAGTGATTTATGACCCAGAACCAATTAAAAATTGCCACAAAGACTAACCAAGCATAACATGAGGAAGGAGAAAATGACAGAGGCCGTAAATCAATAAGTTTTCAAAGGAAAATTAGGGCGAGATCATTTTGAGCACTAATATAAGCTTCGACTCGGGATGGGCACTCCTGCGAGTGCCACAAGAACAAAAGTAAACCAAGTTCCAAAATATCCATTAGGCCACGAGTCATCTTGCAGAGTAGAGAAATAGGGCCATCTCAAAAACAAACAAAGAAACCAACAAAAATAGGTCTCGAGGACACTAGAATGAGCAAAAACACAAAAAAGGAACAAACAACAAACTATATACACGTAAAAAATAATTTTCCTTGATTTAGGGAATAAATCAAATAAATTCTTCAAATTCTTGCCATTGACAAGCAACTCAAGTAGTTAACTATCTAAGTCCTTGAGGAAGAAGGTATGCTCCCCCCTTCTAATGTCAATAGAGTAAGGGCCCATCCATAATGAGTCAAACTTGCTATCCTTGCACTTATCCTCATGTCTCATTATCCCATAGTAGCACAAGATCTCCAACATCGAAAGCTCTGGGAGTGACCTTCTTCTCAAATAACTTATTCAGTTTATCTCTAAACTTTACATGACTCGTGGGATGCCCTCCTCTCTTCTTCAAGATCAAAAATATGATTAATGAGGGCATCGAAGGGCCTACCTCCCGATCTTCTAGTTGTTGCATAAACTGATATGAAGATAGCTGTATATGAAGAGGTAGTAGGGCCTGAGTCCCATATACCAACTCAAATGGAATCTTTCCAATGACCCTCTTAACACTGATCCTATTTTCCCAAAAAGTAAATTTCAGCTATTCACCCCACTTTCTCTTGTTTTGTTACAATATTCTTTTGACGATCTTCAAAAAATTTTTATTACTAGACTCATCTTGTCCATTTCCTTGGGGATTTTAATTGGAGGCATATGTCAAGTTGATCCCATACTCTTTGCACATTTCCACCAAAGGTTTAGCTCTAAAACTCATGGCATTGTTAGCTATAATCTCAACTGGTACCCCAAACTTGCAGATGATGTTGTTTAGTAGAAAGTCCATGAAAAATTGGTGTGTTGCCTTCTTGGTGGGGATTTCCTCCACCCATTTAGTAAAATAGTCAGTTGCTACAAGAATCCATCTGTGGCCAACACTTGAAGGGTCTGAAATCTCACCAATGAAATCCATCCCCCATTTCCCGAATGGGGCTTCAATCGATACAGATGCAAAGGGAGGGAGATTGAAGCTTTGAGTTTTCCAGAGAAGCATTATCAAATTTCAAATCTTCTAACCAATAAGGTTGTATCCTTGAAAATAATTGGCCACCAATAACTAGTCCTCATGATCTTATGTGTTGTGACTCTTGTAGTAAATTCCCCCCCACAAAATATTCCATGGAGATCAACAATTATCTTGAGGGCTTCTTCTTCGGTAATGCACCTTAAGAGGACTCCCTCTAGGTTCTTCCAAGATAACCTATAATCAGTGATGAGATATTTTTGGGAAGCAAACTTAAGGGCTCTCTTCTGGTTCCTACTTAAGTGCACAAGGTAGCTCAGGTGTTTGAGATAAAAGATTACATCTTTATACTACTCAGAATTCATCAACCTTTCACATACACCTACCTTTTGTTCTTCTACCTCATTTACCTCAATATTTTACAAGTTTCTCTCAGCCATAAGCTTAGAAAGGCCCACACATCTCACCAAATTCATCATTCGGATGTCCATGCCATGTTCTTATAATTTTTCACCCACCTCGCATCTTTTTCTTGAGACCTCCATCTCTGACAAGATGTCCTTCACCATTGTATGTGGAACATAAGAAACCACTTTAGAACTTAGAATGTAAGGTCTAAAAACCTTTATTTCCTTTACTATGGAAAATTCCTATTTTACCATGATATTATACTTCAGCTCGCACCCCTGCAAGGACTTACTAAAAAAGGAAATGGTCCTCTCATCCCCTTCATCATCCTTCTGCAGCAGGACAAGCAATAGTGTTCTTTGAAGTAAAAGAGAATAGTTGGAAAGATTTCTTATAATCTGGGGCTACCAAAATAGGGGCATGCTTCAATGCCTCTTTGATTCCATTGAATGCTTGGATGAAAGCCTCCTCCCACTTAATGACCTAGTCTTTCTTCAGCATGGAAGTGATTGGAATGGTTAGCTCAACAATGTTTGATATGAATCTTCTAATGAAGTTTATTTTCCTAAAGAAGGATTGAATTCCTTTCTTAGTCTTTAGGATTGGGACCTTGCTTTGATGGCCTCTACTCTCTCCTGGATTAATCATCACTCATTTTGTGGCACTATGTGACCAAGCAACTTTAACTTCTACACTCTAAAATGCCATTTCTTTGGATTAAGTGAGATGCCATATTCTCTACATCTTATCAACATATTTTTCAAGTGCGATGTGGTCATTTCTCTTTCTAGAAAATATAGTTACATCATCTTGATAGACGAGGATAAATTCATTGATGTAACTATCAAAAGAAACATCCATTGCTCTTTGGAAGGAGGCTCTAGCATTCATCAGACCAAAGGGCATCCTGATATAAACATAGGTCTCCCACGGAGTAGTGAAGGATGTCTTGATCCTTTCTCATTCCTTCACCACAAGTTGGTTGTAACTAGAGAAACCATCCAAGGTGGAGAGCAACTCAGAACTAGTCACTAACTCTATCATGTTCTCCATATTTGGTAAAGGATAATTATCCTTCATTGATTCTCTATTTAGGTTCCTAAAATCCACACACAACCTGATGTCACATTTTTTCTTTCTCACTGGCACTAGGTTTGCAACCCAAGAAAAATATCTTGTGTGGGGTGGATAATCCCTCCATCTCTTAGATTCTTCAGTTCTTCTTGCATTTTGATGGATAAAAGTGGATTGCTAGGCCTCTTCTTTTTCTAAATGGATTTGCATGAGACACCAAGCGGATCTCATGTTGAAACAGTCCTCTCTATATGTCTTTATTTTAGAATAGGTCCAAGCCATGCAATCCTCATAATTTTTCAATAGATGGATGTCTGATTGCTTCTCCTCCTTGCTTTGAGATTACTACCTAATGAAATTTTCCTTGGCTTCTCTTTTGTACCAAGATCATGCTCCTCAATATACCTTGAGGTTGTCATGCATCTATTGACAATGTGATCAACATTATCAAAATTGGACTCACGAGCAACCAACCCTCTAGGAATGGTATTTTTTTAGCTAGATGATACCCTTGCCAAAGCAGGTTTCTTTTCCTTCTGTTGCACAAACCATTGGATCCCAATCAATACTTTGATCAATAAATTCTCCGTTGTTTTGTAAGAATCTTCTAATCTGAGTATCATCATCAAAAACTTGCCAATGCTTAATGTTGTCAGGAACATAAGGTCTTGTCAATACCTCAACCTCATATTCACAATATGGGGACATCGTGCAATTGTCAAAACAAAACCCCAACACTTTGCAAGCTTGTCTGTCAAGTCATTGAACTGAATGAATTGAACATCTCAATGAAGTCTCAAACTACATGCTTATATTGCTTCATTCACTGGTTCTTTGTGGCATATAGTTTTATGACTTATTTCACAATTAATTCTTCATATCCTTTGATGATGATGTCCTTGATACCATATTTCCAAGAAATTCTTAATCCTAACAACAGTGCTTCATATTCAAAAATGTTTTTGGTGCATTCAAAGTTGAGTCTGAAGGAAAAAACATATTTTTCTTGACTAGGAGAAAGTAGAACAATACCAGCACCATTCCAAAATTTGGAGCAAGCTCCATTAAACAAAAAAGTCTATGGAGAGCCTACTTGTTCAAGGAATTTGTATTCTTCAATCTTCTGCTCCTTTCCATCAATGAATCCCATAAAGTTGTCTGCATCAACATTTGTGTACAATACCTCATAGGATGCATTGTTGGGATCCTCAATAAGATGCAACATTTTATTTTCTCCATACAACCTAACAAGGCTTCCCTCAACTAGAATGGTATCATAAGAAATATCCATTTGGACACTCCTCCAACACTTATAGCCCATTTTCTTAATAACAGCATGCCCCACTTGGTTGGGTAGCCAACAATGACAACATCAAGTTTTATGTTTTTACCTGGGTATGTTGCAAGATGCACCACCAAACCCTTAACACACCCCACTACTGGCACTTCCCTGGAGTCCATGGTAGTGCACTTCCCATATTTTGTTGTCACTTTGATGTTTAGCTCATTCATGAATTCCAAAGGCATGACATTGCATGATGCCCCTAAGTCAAACATGTAGTTGTGTAATAGTTTATCCTTTATGATCAAAGTGGTGAAGAATGGATCCACATTCATTTGAGAGTCCACCAAGGATGTCTCCAAATAGACCTCATGTGGTTCATCTAGCTCTTCTAATGCTAGTGGTGCTTTTGGTTCTTCAATGATTGGAGGATTCTCCACAATATTTACATTTCTTCCTAGGGCGTCTTTTTCTTCTTTTAACGCCAAGTATTCAAATGCTCTCTTTTTTTTTCTCAGAATCCTAAGAAACTCAACAATTGGGACAAAGACTTTGATTTGACTCAAAAATTGGGCAATATCATATGGGACATTCTTTGGAAAGGCAGTATTGGAAGGAGAGCTAACACACTCATTAGGTGGTATAGGATTTTTAACAACTTGGGCATGAGGAGGGGTATGATTTTTGTTTGCAATCAGAGGATTTTGCGGATGCATCTTTCCTACGAGCCTCTTTAGGAATGTTTGAAAGTAAGGGAGCTTTAGGCTTGGCTAGAGGCCCTGCCCCTTTGAAAACCTTACTACTTTTGTTATATTCCCTTTCTTGAGCAACAACAACATTCATCAACAATTTTCTATATTCCTCAGATGGGATTCCTCCATCATAATTTTTTATCATTAAAGCCCTTAAATATTCAAAGTCATTATTGGGAAATTCCAAAGTTTGTACATTATCTACTTCTAAAGTATGAGAGAGAGAGAGAGAAGCATAGGTACCCTATGAATGCAGTACCAAAAAGTGGCAATAGTTCTAGCACTTATCACCTCAGTTGAGTTAGCCCCTTGTTGTGAGTTGGTGGAATAACCCATCATGCAAACATCATCATCATTATCATTATCAGCTCCTTCTTCTTCCTGATGATCTTATTCACAAGGAGCATGGGGCATGAAACATTTGTCACACCAATCAATGACATTTATCTCTTCCACCACAACAACTCTAGAAGCCAAAGGATCAGGCGCCATTCTTTTTTCTCTTCCTTTGGGATGTCTATTTCCAAATCCAACAGGTCCCTTGCCTCTGTCATTGGATCTTTGGTGATTTTTGAATCTATCTTGACCTTGTTGCTTGTGTTGACCTTGTGAGCTCTTCCCAATTACTTTCTCATCTCGGGCTAGCTTGTAGGATATTTCTTTGACAAATCCTACCAATGTCTTTACAACTTCTTCCAAATCAACATCCTTTCTTGTTTGGGGTTTTTATGGTTTTACCAGCTTTACACCTTCCCTTTTGGAGGATTTCTAATTTCCTTGATATTGTTCTCTAGTTGCAAATCCATGGTGAAGGCCTCGCCTCAAATTTGTTGGGTTTTTTCTCTTAAATAATATGCTTTTTTTTATCAAATGCATTAGTATATTTGATCAAACATGACTCATAACAATGCCTTATTCTAATAGGAAATCTTCTCAAGGTCTTATTAAACCTTGTGTTGAAATCATGTATTGACTCATTAGGGTTCTTCTTGATGTTTTCAAAATTTTCAAAAGAAAACTAGGGTCGGCTTTATCACCATACTCAGTAATCTGAATGCATTGCTCATCTCACCAAGAATCAATAGAATTATCTAGTAATGCTTTATATCAGTCCCTAACATCCTCTTTCAAGGTATGGATGAACAAGTTGATATACACATCTTCATGTTCAATCTCAAAATATTCCATCATATTGATAAAAATCTTTATATGTTGATCTCTAGTAATAAAATTATTTCCCGAAGTTTGGCATTTTGTTCCTTACATTTTGAGGCACTTCATTCGGGTAACCAACCATTTCCACAAAATGTATAGGTCTAATGGTGTTTACAACAAATGGGGGCCTGGTTGAGCCATATTGATTCAAGGAGGTTATCCCGAGGGGTGAAAAACTGATGGGGGAAGAGGGTTCCTAGAACACACAAGTATAATTTTCAAAATGGATACCCCCCAAAGGCCTTATTTATTGGAAATCTCTATCAACCTCAAAAAAGACAGGTGCAGAGTGTGAAGCAAACCTTTAAAAATCAAATGAATGCCCCTCTTCATCTGGAGAGTTCAATTCCAAAAAGAGGCTACCTGATTCAAAGTCACTTGAATGGTAGTCTCCAATGATAGGCTGATCACTTTCTTCAATAGAGATCCCTCTTCTTGTCTGCTGATCTCCAACAGCTCTCCAGGATTTTCTTCCTTCTGATTTTGCTTTTGCTAGCTCTGGAAACAATGTCCTAGTAGGGTCCCTAGCAAAGAAAGATCTTCTTCCTTCCAGATTTGCAAATATTAGCAATAAATCTAATTTTTATAGAGTTTTAAGACACTGGTACTTATTAATAATTAGATCAACAGGGATTTGCCACTAAGGATTTCCACCTTAGTTGGGTAAATGCACTAAATATGATCTCAAATGTGTCTCATCAATGCTATAAATTGGAAATGGGAAGATTGTGACCTTCTCTTTACCAAGATTTATCAAATGAAAGCTAGTGAATTAGGTGTGAAGACTGAAAGAAATACACATAGCACTTAGAGCATACAAGAAATGTTTTACCAGGGTTTGAAAATAAACTACAATAACAATATCCCCACAACGACACCACTAAAGTTGATACCCAAATTTAACCTCCTTTAAATACTGAGAAACATCATGGATTAGAAAGGACACTCGAGAGGCAGATAGACACTCATGTATGTCATTTTGTAGCTGGGGAAGCAATCTATCTAACTTGTTGGTACTCAGGATTTAAAGGGAGTGGGTAACACATTAAAAAGGATGTGATCTAGTCCTAACTATTTTAGGTTGTGCCTTTCCACCAAGGTAAGAGAACCTATTTTTTAACCTTTGTTATATGAAAGGGGATACAGGTACCTTTCTTTACATAAATTTTATAGAGAACACCTTGGGGAAAATATGATCAACACACCAGATCTGACTCTCACGAGTTGTCACTTCGAAATCATAGAGATACTTTCACAACAAGGCAAAGGTTACTAAAGACATTTGGACCCGATTTCTTCGCATGTTTTGGTTATGAGGATTGTGCATTGGCATACACACATGACAAATAGGGGTAGTATGTGTAGGATTAGTTGTTGTTAAATGAATTTTTGGTGGGAGGTGGGGTAGTGTGAAACTAGATTCACCAGATCCTTGAAGAAACTTACAAAATGGAAAGTCAAACCAAAAAAATGCCACAGAATATCTAAAATGTTTCTTCAACTAGAATATGTGCTTTAATGGAGGCCCAAATTAGCACTCTTTCACACAATTTCTAGATTTTATCACGAAGGCTCGAGTTAGAAAACCCAAAAAGCATCAAGATTTGAGCCAAATCATGCCTAAGGTACACTTAAAGGATTACAAACAATATTTGTCAACAGATGAGAGAAAATTGATTTTAAATCATTTATTCCAATTCAAAATGAAAGATTTTCTCGAGAAATGGAATTGCAGATGCCATTAAACCATCACAATTATTTAGGCATGTGTGATTGAATCATATTTTAATACAAGATTGCAACAGAAACAAGAAAAAATACTTGCAGACATTCAGAAATAAAACAAACACATTTTGCTCAAGACAACACATAAATAACTTGAATTTGATTAAGTCTATTAGCAGGGGAAATTTTCACAGAACAATCTTAGAACTTGTCAATGGTTATACACTTGCAACCACCTTGACATAATAAAACTTAATACAAAAAGAGATAAGCTAGCTTCTCAAATAGATTCTCAAAAGAAAGGCTTAGTCAAATTTTCCTCTCAAGAATTTTCTTCGACCTCTAGCACTCTGACCTCCAACTTCGAACCTCCCAACCCTTTTACATGAGAAATTTGTGCCATTTATAACCTTTACAATAGAGCCCCTTCCTCCCAAAAGACAAAAACATTTAATGCACCAGTGTTCACCATGATTTTTTTGTGATTCACAGGATCATATCTGCAAGAAGTCTCTTGGTGCTCGAGGGGTATATTTCATCGAATTCCTCTCACATTCAACTCCTTGCTCTGGTAGATCAATCCTTCTTCAATTTTCCAACCACGTGAGCCCCTAATCTATCAAATCTGGCGCTTATGTTCTTGGGAGAAGAAAATGGACAATATGATATGGCACAAAAGTTAGACCATTTTAATGGAGAAAGACATCCTCTAGATCTTCCCACAAAACTTCAAATATCAACATTAACTTCATTCTCTGCTTGGTGTGTAGAAAAGACCAAGAAATCATGGAGACTCACACTTCTAGATGTGTTTTAGAGAAATGGGGGAAAATCAGATTCAGATTCACACCTATCATTGATCTTTACTTTGAAATTGGGCCATCCACATGAAATATTCAAAGCTTTAGGATTGCACTCCAAGGGCTTTATTTGAATTTTTACAACTTTTTGAAAAAATTGGAAAATTTTCCATTTTTCTCCACACCTCCGCCTTCAAGAAACAAGCCTGACATGTGTCCAAATAAGATTTGGGTGGAACCATGCTCAAATTCTACCATTTTACTCTCTTTTTGGAAAACATTTTTTTCCAAATTTTTCCCAAATGAGCTTTAGCCGTCGAGAACCGAGCCTAACAGGTGTCTAAATATGATTGGAGTGGGGCCGCGCTTCCTCTTTTACTTTTGAATATTTTTTCAAAAGGATTTTTTTCAAATTTCCCTAAGAGCTCGCACCTCCACCATTGATCGGGGAAAAACATTGACTATTTCCCTGATCAAGCTTGTGGGCCATTTTCAAATTTTAATCCTTAAGGAGGCAAAAAATCTAAGTTACCTCTGATGGCCTATCTGCCCAACTTTTTGAATTTTCAAACTACCATGTATCACCATGGCACACCTTGAGGAGGTCCCAAAATTTGATACCTTGAATGAGCGTGGGCTCGCCACGTGTCCTGTTCCGGTAAAGTCCGATCAATGCTTGAAGATCGGTGGAAGGCGCCACATGTCATGCGGCGAGGAAGAATCCTTTTGGTCGATGAAAAGTCTAATTGAAATGCAAAGTCAGTGGAGGCCTCCACATGTCATCCTCTTACTTTTTAAAATGAAACTCAAGGGTTGGTCCCCGAACATGCGCAGTTCCTCCACATGTCTCCATGGTGCAACTTCAAGATGGTGCCTAAAGTGGAGACCCTAAATGAGTGTGAGCTCACCACGTGTCCTATTCCGCCAAACTACTCCAACTTCATGAAAAGTGTTCTAAGTCCGGGGTAAGAAGCGAAGCCTCCACGTGTCCTCTCGCATTGCTCAAGGCCAAACCAAAAGTAGATCTTCAAATGAGCGTCATGCCTCCATATGGACACATTTTGAGTTGAGGATTTTCATGAATTTTGTCTAAGTACCCAGCTAATCCACGTCCAACCAAAAGGTGCCACATCTCCTTGTAGATAAAAGGATGCAAATTTGACCGAGAGAAATGCCTGTCAAACCATAAAATACAAAAAAATGACCATTTGATCCTGGGAATGAAATTTTCTTCAAGGAAAGAAAGTTTAGAAATGTTACAGGGCTCAAATACATTCTTCAGGGATACATCCATTCATTTTCTTCAATTACTTAGGGTAGAAATGATAAGGGAGAAAAATCCCGACCGTGGAGAACGGAAAAAATGGGGAAAACCTAAGTTTTTGATGAACAAAGAATGGGAGATTAAAAATACGCACTTTCCAGAGGAACAAAGAGAAAAGGATCAAACCATGGACCCTAAGTGATTTATGACCTAGGAACCAATTAAAAACACCCACAAAGACTGACCAAGCACAACATGGGGAAGGATAAAATGACAGAGGCCATAAATCAATAATTTTTCATAGGAAAATTGGGGTGAGATAATTTTGAGCACTAACACCAAGTATGAGCCAAGATTGAGAGGAGTGTTACAATTAGATGAGACAATAGTTAGAATAGTTGGGGTGATCAAAGGATTGAGTCTAACATTGCATGCATGCCCCAATTCCAATGTCTTATATGATGTGTCCGTAATTGATTTGCCTCCACTTTTTGCTTTGTGCTTGTTAAGATATTTCACTACCAAGATTGGCGGGTACCTATCAACAGATAGGTCACACATGCTTTTTAGGATAAGGGATGGATCCAAGGCAATAATCATGTTAGAACCAATTTCCAACTTTCACATTGAGCCCCTTGTGCCAAGTCCAATCAATGCCAATTTATCAATCTTTGATCAAGAATATTTCCCATGCATTTTAGTAGAAGGTACTAAAATTTTTAGCATTCTATATTTTATATTTGATGAGTGAGAAAACAAAAGGCATGATTTTGATCTATACAAGGATATGGAAGAAGCATAATTAGGAGTATAATGTGTACATGAAGAAAATTAACCCATTCCCATCCTCACTAAGACGAAAGACAAGGAAGAAAATGAGGTATGGGAAAAAAATTGATGTTTAGAGAAGCAAACAAGGGGCCAAAGGGTCTCGCAATGTTAGTTTCAAGACAAAACATCAATTACTATTCAAACGACATATTTAAGTTTTCTTTTTCAAACAACACAATGGAGTATTAAGCTCTAATCCATGAACTTCATTTGGCTAGAAAAAAAGTATCAAGAACTTGCAGTGTGTTCGAGACAAGTGAGGAAATTTTGAACCAAGTGAAAGGACAAAATGCTGCAAATAATGAACTCCTAAAGAGCTATAAAAACAAGGTATTTTTGGTATTAACACACAGATTGTATGGATAATATATCAAATCTAAGCATACATGCAATAAAAGTGGATATTATACCAGAAGAAATATACAAAACAAGAGATAAAAATCAACATAATATTTAACATGGTTCACCCAGTGTAGGATACATCCACCAAGAAATAATCCAATCTATTATCCAAAGCTTTCAAAAGATATACAATGAAGATTTACAATCTTCCACACCTCTCATGATGTACAATACTTTCTTTCTCTCAAGCTTCTCCTTCTTCTCCAAGAATTCTCTCTCTCACAACTATTTTCATAATAATCACTAACTCTCTCTTATAACCCTAGATTTCTAGCTTATAAATACCTTATAAAAACTTAGGGCACTTAGCCATTTAATTACAATCACAAGATCTACTTTAATACTAAAATTAGATATAATTTCCATGAGTTAAATAAAACACTCATGCACAGGTAACCGATGTCGGTTAGCCCTAACCAATGACGGTTACTTATTGCCTAACCAATGTTGGTCATAGGTGAATGATGTCACCCTTCATAACCGACGTCAATTACTTTTTTTCCAGCAAGTTGATATAACATGCTAAATTGAAGTAATTGA
The DNA here is from genome assembly GCA_018340775.1 of Taxus wallichiana var. yunnanensis. Taxonomy (NCBI): domain Eukaryota; kingdom Viridiplantae; phylum Streptophyta; class Pinopsida; order Cupressales; family Taxaceae; genus Taxus; species Taxus wallichiana. The sequence goes on along the minus strand of CM031237.1, from coordinate 87,075,529 downwards.
GCTCCACATATCAACAATCTCCCACTTGGAGATAAATTACTGCACTATACATGTACAATGTCATCCTTCGATCCGTTCCTTATATTTGTTTCTTCCTCTTCAAATCTTAAAATAAAAGATCACTAGAAGTGAAGTGTAGCTCCAACTTCTCTTTTTCTAATGGCTTCTTTAGCATATCTACAAGGTTTTTACTCATATGAATGTTCTCCCGTTTCAGCTACCCATCATCCAATACCTCATATGAAGTGATATCTCAAATGAATGTGTTTTGTTCTAGAATGAAATGTTGAGTTATTTTCCAAATGAATTGCACTATGAATGTCACTAAAAAAATTTCAATCATCTTGTTCCTTTCCCAAATCTTCCATGAACCTACTCATCCATATTATCTCTTTGCTAGCCTCTATAGCTACAACATACTTTGCCTCTGTAGTATACAAATCCACAACCTTCTGCAATCTCGATATCTAGCTAACTGTCATCCCACCTACTATGAAAATATATCCAATAGTGTGCATTCTACCATCCATATCTCCAACCATATCCGAATCAACATAGCCACATACGAAATATCCAAACCTACATAACATAACTACATGATAGATGTCCCTCTCTAAATACCTAAGTATCCATTTGATTTCTTTCCAATGTTATTTACCGAGATTGGCCATAAATCTATTCACAACTCCCACTACATGTGAAATGTCTTGTCTGATACAAACCATAACACACATGAGACTCCCGACTACTAAAGCATATGGTATTCGTGTCATGTATTTGATCTCCTCATGTGAGTAACAACACTAATATTTTCTCAATTTGAAGTTTCCAGCCATAGGTTTACTTACAAGTTTTGAATTTTGCATTTTAAACCTTTCTAACACCTTGTAGATATAATCCTCCTGAGACAAATAAAATTTCCTATTTTTTCTATCTTTGTGTATTTTCATGCCAAGGATTATTTTTTCAAATCTAAAATCCTTCATAAAAAATGTGTGAGCTAGCTTTCCTTAATCTCACCAATTTCTTGCATACTAGATCCAACAATAATCATATCATCCACATACAATAACAAAATAATATAGCTCCAATTTTCAAGATTTTGAAATAAACACAATGTTTAGATCCACATCTTAAGTAATCATGCTCATGCATAAAACCATCAAACCTCATGTACAATTTCCTTGGAGCTTGTCTGCGAGTCAATATAGGACCTTTTTCAACTTGCATAGTAATTTATCCTTACCTTTGACTTCATACCCATCGGTTGCTGCATATAAATCTCTTCATCCAAATCCCCATGAAGAAAATTCATCTTCACATCTATTTTCTATAAATGTAAATCATCTACTACAAATGAACTCAATATAGTACATATGGAAGTAATTTTTACAATAGGAGAAAATATTTCTCTATATTCAATACTGCTTTTTGTACAAATCCTTTTACTACAAGACTTGCCTTGTACCTTTTATGTCCACCCTCTTCTTCATTGATCCTATAAACCCATTTGTTTTGCAATTTCCTCTTACATGTTGGAAACTTAAGCAAATCTCAAGTCTATTTTTTTCCAAGGATTCCATCTCCTCATTCATGCCATGCTCCCATGAACGTAGGTCTCATCCTACATTGCTTTCTTAAAAATTTCTAATTCACCATTATCACAATAATAAATAAGATAGAGAAGGTGTAAATATTTTTAGAAATTTAATTACCCTTTATGAACTTCTCACAGGAGTTTGGGGTAACGAAGTCTCATTCTAGACCTCCTAGACATTCGCTTTCCACCCCGACAATGATCAACGCCGCTCACTTGTAGCCAACATCGGGTCTAATAACCGATACCGCTTTAGATGACAGATGAGAGTCAGTGGGTCAACCAATATAGGTTAGTGTGTAACCTTGTAGGTATGAGTTTTAAATCAAAGAATTCATTTTCATTCACAAACTTCTCAATAGGTTCATCCTCGGGTACCAAAATTTGATCCTCAGACATTCTCTTTTCACTCCATTCAATGTCATGAATCAATAACTTTAAAATTCTCTAAATCCCAAGATTAGAATCTTAAATCACCACATCCATAACCAATGAAAGTGCATCTCTTAGATTTTTCATCCAACTATTTTCTATTTTCCTTTTCAATATACACAAAATTTTCTCAATCAAAAACATTAAGAAAAGAAAGATCTACCTCTTTTCTCGGTCTAAGCTTCCTATGGTATTCCTCCATCTAGTGAACTTGAAGGCCCACGGTTATCATTGCAATTAAAATAGAAGGTCTGAAATCCATGAATTCCTTTACCAGAAGAAAAGGGGAGCCTGTAAAACAAAAGAATGTCCAACCCTTTATAATGAGTCTCAACCCTACTTTTATAGATTCAACACAGAGGGGAGAAAGAGAGAGAAGCGGGAAAAAAATAGTCTGAAGCTCAACCACCACTATTAATGCCTCCCATAAAATCTGCTCCCAAATCTATCTTGATTGTATCAATTTCTTATTCAGTGCCTCAAAGAAGGAGGAAACACGGATCAGATCAAAATCCGATCTGGTTGTTGGGGCAAAAATAGATCCTGCATTGATGGCCCTGAAGACATTTCTAAATTTTTATCCCACCTAACCTCCCAAAACTTAAAGTTTCATATCTACATGGCATAGATGGGGCCAATATCTTTCCAACGATGTCAAATTTGTAATGTTTTGAGCTCTAAGTCGAAATATATTCCCCTTCAAAGTTTGTATCGGATCCATACAAAAGGGCAAGAAAACTAGTTTGAAAGATAGCCCCTCTTTCTATATGGGACACGTGGAGGGATGGAAATTGTTCAAGGGTGGCTTCTATATTTTGTTCTTAAAATGGCGTGTGGGTGACATGTTGTTTCCTCCGCTAGCCTCGCTTCAATTTCTATGTTTTTGGCTAAGTCCTTTGTTCGGCAGGTCATATTTCTTGACCGAGGACACGCGACGGTCTAGCACTCGTCTGAAAACCCTCTCTTTATTCAACCCTTGAGTTTATGCCATGTTGACACTTGGCACCCTCTATTGGTTCTATCACAATACATTGACTATTCAACCCGACTTTGTCCCCTTTTTGAAATTGGACGCATGGAGGCTCCACGCTTACTTGGAAACCCGCTTAGGATTTTTCCTTTGGAGGAGCGTTGGGTTGACACTTGGAAGCCTCCGCAGCTTTTAGAACTTTTAATGGATCCTCTTACTTTTTGTGCCCTGGGATATGTGGTGAAATGGTGATTATTTGAGCCTCCACTTTTGAATCTTCCTTTTGAGATTTTCAAACCGACACGTGGCGGCTTCCGCGGCACTTCTATACTTAGCTTCTTTTTTAGCCCCTCCCTATCTACCTTTTGACCTTTTTGACCATTTTCTATGTGGAGGATGGCAAAGTTTTAGATTCCCTTTTTGGATTCAACTTTGGATAAGCGTCGTGCCGACACATGGCTCTCTCCACTGCCTCCTTCATACTTAGCTGATTTTTGGACTCGTTCTAAACCTGCTTTTGAGCCCAAGACTTTGGATCTTAACCATTTCTTTTTTTCTTACTCCCGTCTTCTCTCGTGACACTTTTCCTCTTTCCCTAGCTATTCTATTCTATTTCGAGCCCACCTCAGTAATCTCAACTGTTAAATAGAAAAAAACACAATAAAATGTCTAACTTTTTGGTATGTTTTGCACCTTTATAAACATGAATTTTCAGTTTCATTGATTTTAAAAAGGTAATAGCCACAAAAACCTACACATTCATGAAATTCCACAAACTAACAAAATGTTCTGTTTAGAGTGTAGAATACATGTATTTTTTTAAAAATTGACAAAAATTATGGTATTTTTATTCATACATTGTTTCTTATGTTATAAAAGAGGAATGAATGTCCTTGGGTGGTTCTTTTAAATGAATTTTTTTTTCACCATGAAAATTTAGATATATGTTCAAGATTTGAATTTTGAGTGCTATCAAATTTTCATATTTTTTTGACTTATATATTTTTTAATTAATTATTTAGTAAAACTATTTTCAAATAAATGGCATACAAATGTCTATGCCAATAAATTTTAAGATTTATATCAAAATTGATTTTTTTTTCACAGGTAAGAAGAAGACTTCAACAAATAGTAATTTTATTTTTTTCAAATTTTTTTGATATATTTTGCTATTTTTCAAATTGGGTTGATTGTGTATGATTGATTGTCCTAAAATATCATATGTTAGAAAAATATAAAAATAAATAGTAAAACAGACTTTTACAAAATGAAAATTATATTTTTAGAAACCTAATAAAATTTTGTAAATTGTGTTAAAATTTTGTAATTTTATTTATTCCTTAACCATAATTACGTGGCACCTAAGTGGCACATTTTGGCATAAAATTAATCTCTAAATGGATTTGGTGCCAAAATGTGCCACATAGTTGCCACATAGGGGAGTTCACGTGAAGGGAGTTTACACAAAGGGGGTTTGTCATCACCAATCCGGCACTATGATAATTCTTCACCGGGAACTCCTCGTGCTATTATTATTTACTAATGCACACCTTTAGTTTGGTGGATGTAATATGGAAACAAAACAACAACATAACACAAGAATACCATCGACTATGATAAGACAGGAATGATGACAAATCTGAAATATCAAAGTAAATTATAATATTAACATGAAATCACATTATCAATCTCACCCATGAGGTACTTCAAGTGTTATTGACTTCACTTGCCTTTCACCAAGACTATGGGAGAAACTTTACAATTACACCTCTTAATGGCTTCTTCAACACACCTTTAAACTGATGGCTTCCTTCGCACACTTCCTACAATATTTCTCACTACTTCCTTCTATATTAAATGAGGGGGGTGGCCTCTCTATTTATAGAACTTCTAGGCTTATCCATCTTATCTCTAAGATAGGATAAGAAATCTACTCGACTGACGAATCATATTCCATACCTTAACTCTTATCTCGTACATGTAAGCTTATCTTTTAAGATAAGATAAACCTTATCATTTTACATGGGTTCCACATTTTTAGAATTTTTATAAATAAAATATAAAAATATTTATGACCTCACTCCTTGTCCTTATTACCAATATAATATTTCTAATTCCTAATCACGTAGACCCTACTTCTCTAATTACCCAAACTTTGACATTTTAACATTACCGGACCACTTACGACAAATATTTACTTTTTACAACATTCCTATTGTACTTTGACTGTTACCATACTCCACATTATTGGCGGCACCGTACTGACGGTGCCGTTATCTTCTATTAGACGCTACTACTAATTATACTTAACAACATCATATTCCTAATACATACATTAATGAAATAGAAATTACGGAGGAAAATTTTAGTGTCGACATCTTCCCCCTTCCTAGCTTCTACTCCGTCCTTGGAGTAGACTATTCTGGTGCTTGGAAAATCTTCAACTTGTCGTGGTTGACCCATTTTGTAATGGGAGTGCCATCCAATTCCTCCAATTAATACGTACCATTTTCATGCAAAACCGCTATTTTGTAGGGCCCCATCCATTTTGGAAGAAATTTTCTCTGTCTTCTTTTTTTGTATCTGGAATCATATACTAGAACCAAGTCATTCTCATGAAATGGAGACCACCGGATCCTTTGATCAAAGTATTCCTTCTCGCTTCATTTTCTTCTTATGGCTTGTATCCTTTGCTATTTCTCTCATTTCCTCCAAAGAAATGAAGATGTACCAACCTTTCTTTTACTGAATCACTTTCATCCATCCTTTCATTTTTCATAACTCTCATAGTGGGAATATCAAACTCAATAGGAAGAACTGGATCAATGCCATAGGCCAACTGAAATGGGGAGTATCCTGTTGCTGACTTTGATGTTGCCCTATATGCCCACAATGCTGCATGAATCCTTTTATCCCATTTATGTACTTGCAAGGCTGCATCTTTTGCTAGAATTTGACACAACACAAAATTTGTTCATTCCACCTGTCCATTTGTGCTTGGCTTGTATGTTGTTGCCTTCCTGTGCTTAATAGAAAACTTATTGACTAGGGCTTCTACCACCTCATTAATGAAGTGGCTTCCTTGATATGCTACAATTTCTAATGGGCAACCAAATATAGTGACAATGTGTTCATACATGAACCTTGCCACTTCATCCATGGAAGTTGTTTTCAATGGCCTAGCTTTAACCCACTTGGTTAAATAATGCATTTGCAACTACAATATACTTATTTTGGCGTGATGTAGTTGGAAGTGGACCTACAATGTCTATTCCCCACTTTTCAAAGGGACCAAGGGGAAGAATAGGACATAATGGAGCTGATGAAGTCTTACGGTTACCATATGCTTGACAAATATCACATGTCTTACAATAATTATAACAATCTTTAAAAATATTGGGCCGGTGATAACCTCGCATCCAAGATCCTTCTTGTTGTAAGTTGTCTAGAGAAGTGCCCTCCACATGTACCATCGTGGAATTCTTCTAGCAGATTCCTTCCTTGATCACATCCAATCGCCCTCTTGTCTTTGTCCATCGTGTCCTATTCAAAATAATACTCCATGCAGAATAGAATATGGATGACTGGCTTGAGTAATCTTTCTCTTAGTCTTTGCATTAGCACCATCAGGAAACTTGAATTCATTCAGATAATTCCAAATATCTATGTATTCACTAGGGATTGTGTCAAGGGATAACAATGCTGCATCGGGGAAATCATCATCATCACAAGATGATCCTAAACCATCATAGGCTCGAGAGAGTGCATCTGCATTGACATGCTTCTTTCCTGGCCTATCTATAATATCAAATTCAAATTCTTGTAGTAAAATTATCCATCTTGCTATCCTCCCTGATGGGTTAGGCTTATTTACAATATATTTTAGAGCTTGATGATCTATTAAAACTAGAAATTTTTACCCTAGCAAGTAATTTCTAAACTTCTTTACAACAAAAATGATAGCCAGAGCCTCTTTTTCATTACAAGATAATTTACCTCAAGAACGCTCATTTTTCTTGCTCCCAAAGTAAATTGGATGTTCATTCCCATTTTCATCCTTTTGGCTCAAAGTACTTCCTAGTGCTGCATCTGAGGCATCAATGTACACAATGAATGGCTTGCTCCAATCTAGATTCTTCAAAACAGGTGAAGACACGTGGCTTCCTTCACTGTCCAAAAGCTTCATGCGCCTTATTTCCTAGTTCATAAGTAACATCCTTCTTCAAGAACTGGGTTAGTGGCTGTGCAATCTTTGAGAAATTCTTGATGAACCTTCTATAGTAACCCACATGGCCTAAAAATGATCTCAACTTACTTCTATTAATAGGAAATGGTAAATCTTTGATTTTTGAAACTTTATCAGGATCAGTACCAATACCATCTCTGGATACAACATGCCCTAACAAAATGCCTTTAGAACATCCAAAGACACACTTTGTAGGGTTTAGTGAGGCTTGTGCTTCATCTAACCTTTGAAATGTTGTCTCCATTTGATGTGCAGTGATCCAACTTGCTCCCATAGATGCAAAAATCATCCAGAAATATTCTGATGAAGGTCCCAATGTAGGGTTCGAACACCCTATTCATCAAACGCTGGAATTTTGTTGGAGCATTACACAACCCAAAAGGCATAACTCTATAAGCAAACGTTCCCCAAGGAGTGGTGAATGTGGTCTTCACCGATCTTTCTCTCTATATGAACTTGGTATCCATCAACAAAACTATAACACTCCTGGCCAGCTACTTTGTCCAAGATCTGATCTGAAAATGGAAGAGGGTAATGATCCTTCTTTGTTTCCTTATTGAGCTTCCTGTAATCAACACAAATGCGTAGCTTCCCATTCTTTTTTATTGAGATCACAATGGGAGAAACCCATTCTGAATTCTCCACAGCAAATATGAATCCTGCATCAAGCAACTTATCTATTTCTTCTTTTACAGTCTTGGAAAAATTAGGATTCATTCTATATGGCATTTGCTTTATGGGCTTAGCACCATCTACCAGCTCAATACAATGTTCTACCCAACTTACTTGACGGAGTTCCTTGTAATCAAAAGTGAATAGGTGTATGTACCTTCGAAAGAGTTGGAGGTAGGATTCCTTCTCACTCTCCATCACAGCATCACCAATCTTTATTTGTTGGAGATGATCATCAACTTCTTCTTCGATAATTTTTGGGGTCATGAGTTGGTGTGATCGGAAGGATATCCATGACTGAAACATCCACCTCACTTTCTTCATCTTTAGTGTCCACTTCACTAGTACTAGAGTAATCAGAGGATGTCCAATCATCAGTTTCATCACTTGAATCCACAGGTTCTGCTTTATGATGTCGAGGGATCACGTTTATCTTCACCCTCTCTCTACCATGTCCAAGTGTCATGAAACCTTCATTCTAGTAGTTTCTTGCATGAACTCTCCTTAGCCATGGTCTTCCCAGCAGCATTGGGTATGCAACAGTACCATTTTTCATCACCTGAAAGTCTACCACACATACAACACCCATAACAGATATTGCCACATTTGAAACTACACCTTCTGGTTTAGTTTTTCCCTTATTTAATGACCTTAACATAAGTGTTGAAGGGCGATCAATTTTTAAACCCAACATATTCATTATAGACTCGGTCATTACATTAACTGCAGCACCTCCATCAACTAAGACATCATGAATTGAAATACCATTACATAATACCTCAGCTTGTGGAGCATAGGGATCTGCCTCTGCCTCCAAAACAGGGACCTAAACCTCCTTCCTTCGTTGAGCATTGAGTCCACTTTGCAACTCCCGCCTCTTCTCAAAAGACATAGCCAAGAGTTGACCATATGTAATATTTGCAGGCCTTTTGGACAGATCTTCCAAGATGGAGTATGGTCCTTGTCCCTGTGAAATCAAAAAATCCTGCACACCCAACTTTCTTCTCCTATGTTTCTTACTAGTTTCTTCTTTCATCTTCTTAGGATCATTTCCATCTTGGTTATCTTTTTCTTTCTTTCTTTTTGTTACAAACACATCTACTTCATTATTTCTGCTCTTATCTACTACATCAAAAGAATTCACAGGTGCTTTTCCTTTATCATTATCTCCTTTACCAGATGTAGAAGCTCTATCTGGATAATTATACTTATAATGACCCTTTTTATAACAACCATAACATACAACTTTAGAAATATTTCTTTTTGGACCTCTATCTCCTCCCTGAGAACTAAATTCCTTTCCTTGAAGAAGATTAATAGTTAACTGACCCATCTTTTTGAGAAAATCTTCATACTCAGTAGATGTACTAGGAGAAATATTTGTGCTCACCGGGAGTGGTTGTGGATTCTGGACCAAAGGTGCTGGTGTAGGCTCTACTTTAGCAACAATTTCTTTGGGCTCCTCTTCCATGCTTTCTTCTTGCCTTCTTGCAATCTCCTTTTCTTGTTCAATGGTAGTTGGGCGGTCATACTTCACTCGTTGTCTGATCTCTGGCTTCATCCCAAGAATGAAGTGCTTACAGAGGAGATTATCCATGCCATTCATCAACCCATCTCGCTAATCCTTCCTTCCAGATCTGGGCATCGAGCTTCCTCCTTAGCTCTAGAACACGAGCATGATAATCCCTTATCTTCTCCTTCTCTCCTTGGGATAGCTTTGTGATCTCGATCATGAGATCTACATATTTCTATTGTTCACCAAATTCTTCAAGAAAACTTTCAGTTAATAAATCCCATGAATTTTTCACATTATCACCTAGTGTTTCAAACCACCTAAGTGCTGAACCATCCAAAAAGGTAGGAAAAAATTCAGTCCATTGTTCCCTTCTTATAAGGCCATTACAAATACAAGATCACTTAAACTCTTGAATGAAAGAAGAAGCATCTTCATTAGATTGAGTTGAAAAAATAGGAATCTTTCCCATTTTCAAAAGTAACCACCGTGAAATACCAACCCACAAGTACAATCAACAAGACTTATGTGCATAAATAATTAGATCACTATACTAGAAAGTGACTTTACACCTTTCTACAAAGAAAATAGAAATGACCACGGTAAACTATGGTAAAACTTGACTTATCATGGTAAAACCGACTTTACTGTGGGTAAATACTATTCATGGTAAAAGTGAAGTTATCATGTAAATACTATTTATGGTAAAAAGTGACTTTATTGCGGTAAATACTATTCCCAAAGAAAAATGACTTTACCATGGTAACTACTATTCATGGCAAAAATGACTTTACCATGGCAACTACTATGCACAAAAAAACAAGGTTACCCTCCAATTGATTTTTGACTAAGTGGGAATATCTCTCCGAAAATCCACCAACGAGGAATGGTCCCAAATGTAACCAAAATGTCATCACCAATCCAGGACTATGATAATTCTTCATCGGGAACTCCTCATGCTATGATTATTTACTAATGCATAACCTTTAGTTTGGTGGATGTAATATGGAAACAAAACAACAACATAACACAAGAATACCATCGATTATGATAAGATGGAATGATGAAAATCTGAAATATCAAAGTAAATTATAATATTAACATGAAATCATTAATCTCACCCATGAGGTACTTCAAGTGTTATTGACTTCACTTGCCTTTCACCAAGACTATGGGAGAAACTTTACAATTACACCTCTTAATGGCTTCTTCAACACACCTTTAAACCGATGGCTTCCTTCGCACACTTCCTACAATATTTCTCACTACTTCCTTCTATGCTAAATGAGGGGGTGGTGGCCTCTCTATTTATAGAACTTCCGTGCTTATCCATCTTATCTCTAAGATAGGATAAGAAATCCACTCGACGAATCATATTCCATACCTTAACTCTTATCTCGTACATGTAAGCTTATCTTTTAAGATAAGATAAACCTTATCATTTTACATGGGTTCCACATTTTTAGACTTTTTATAAATAAAATATACAAATTATTTATGACCTCACTCCTTGTTCTTATTACCAATATAATATTTCTAATTCCTAATCATGTAGACCCTACTTCTCTAATTACCCAAAATTTGACATTTTAACATTACTCGACCACTTACGACAAATATTTACTTTTTACAACATTCCTATTGTACTTTGATTGTTACCATACTCCACATTATTGGCGGCACACGCATCGACGGCACCGTTATCTTCTATCGATGCTACTACTAATTATACTTAACAACATCATATTCCTAATACATACATTAATGAAATCGAAATTACGAGGAAAATTTTAGTGTCGACAGTTCACTGAAAGGGGTTTGCTTGAATCCCCTTTTCCCGAACCCCCTAAACCCTAAATATTCCACCCAAAAGTATATAATTATCTATATCTAACTCCGTGCCACCAAAATTATTTGAACCCCCAAAGGGTTCACACAAAGGGGTGTTTCAGACAAACCCCCATTTGTGTGAATCACTTCCTTTGGCCTACGTGGTAGTTCGTGCAAAGGGGTTCATGCAAAAGGGATGTTCACATGAACAACCTCAATTTTGATCCTACCCAACCTCTTACTTGCGTTTTTGACACGAAGTGGGACACAACATTGTGCTTTAACCCTATAATTTAAAACACGGATATGCTCGTGAGCCTTCTTCTCTTTCTTCTATCATAGGTTCGTTTATTCTTTCACAAGCCCCACCAATCCATTGTTGAGTCCTTCTACTAATTTTATGTAAGATTTAACTATGTTTTCTCCGGTTCTTCCTCTGTGGGGTTGTGGCTGATCCAATACTTCGTCCAGGGTGAAATATGGATAACATGTACTTGTGATTGTAATTATCCAACAACATGCATGAGTGATAATATGTCTTACGGAGGAATATTAGGAGATGGAAATAGTGTATTGGGTGGATGCACTTTTTCCATTATGGGTGATCATAGGAATGTCAAGAGTAGACATAGAAGATGTCAATGTTAAGGGCACACTAGATATGGGTGCTAAAGAAGTAATAGGTGATGAAGAACATGGAACCTCAATAGAAGTGGTAGGACTAGCATCAAAAAATCATAAGGAGATGATGTAATAGAAGGATATGAATCATACATCTTATTAGAAAATCTCAGAAGAAGATGAAAGTGGAGTAGGGGATTCAGACTCACGAGTATGTAAAGAAGTAGAATCATGACTATCAAGTGTCTCATCAAAATCAAACAAAGATTCAGATGTAAGGATGTCTTTAAGAATATCATCAATATATAATGAAGAGGGGTGAGAACTAATATGCATTACATCATGAGAAATGTTTTTAGAAATGGAAGGATTATGAGATGAAGCTATAGAATTATCTGAACTAGTATGAGAAGCAGAGTCATGCACATGTTTACGATATTGGTATTTGTTATCTAAAGAATTATCATAAATATTAACCATGATGAAACTAAGAACAACATCATCTAAGTTCTCATTAGGAATAACATAAGAGGGGTGCTTATAATTATATAACAAGGTGTATAACGAGTAAATCTTACCATATTAGAAATAATTACAAAGGTGGTAGAATGATCAAAGCTAGTACCTAAATTGCATTTATTAGCTAATATTTTTCTTTGAGTATCATCTAGAAGAACTACATTTTTTTATAGAGTAGGAAGCTCAGCTATGGTTACTTCATCATAGATAGGATTGAAACTCACATGAGGCATGAATAGCCGAGAAGGAGAAGAGTTTTCCTTATCCATTTGGGTATTAGTGGATCCTAGGGAAAGAAGTTCTATACTAGAGGTTCTCGGAAATGATTCAATAAAATATAGATATTTTATTAAAATATAAATTCAAAGATATGTTGTAAATGATGTAAAATGAAATATAAATAATAACAATTTATTTACTTGTAACTATGAAAGGAAATGAGAGGGGTAAGTTACTTATCTGAATTTCACTTATCTTGTGGTGAGTCTAGATTGGAAAATGTAATGGAAAAAGCATATAATATCGCAACGAACCACAAAAAGTGTAGTAGATGAGAAAATGGCTAGAATAGGGTTCATGGAGAGGGACAAGGGTGTCGGCGGGCTCCTAGGACTATTTTTAGGCACCAAAGTGTACATAAACTGTCGGAAACGAGTTCTGATATGGTCGTTAGGGATTTTCACTTGCTTGCATTTGGTCACTGTATGTCAAACTTGATTCGCTGTAGTACCTATAAACTTGCAAAGAAATATAGACCTACAAAAACCTTAAATAAACATATTAAATCCTAAAAATAAAGATGTAAAAATGAGGGGTCGAGAATTTCCTCGGTTGTCACAATGATGGACATACAACCGAGCACTACACTCCATCTCAAACTCACTATAGTTACGTGTGCTTGTGTGTGCAATAGTTCTCTTAGGTCTCCTTCACACCAATGATGCCAAGATAGTGGACAATAACTAGATTAAAATGCAAATGTGTGGATGGAATAAAATGAACTCCCCTTCATATGTAGTGTGTATGTAGAGTAATGTGCCCAAATGCATTCCCTTGATGTATGTAGATAGCTATCCCTTGATAAGAATTTTCCACCCTTATAATGGTATGTATGTTGTGTTTATATAGGGATCTCTTACTTGAATTTCAACATTAATGACTTGACATGCCGACTAGTACCTCGAGATATGAAATGTGAAAATGAAAATATCGACCTTAAATTTCAAAAAATAATACCAAAAATAAAGAGGACATGTGCACCCATAATGGACGGGGCACATAGTGCTAGTGTCCACTTGGGTGTTAATGTCCGAGAGATAAGTGACGACAGATGAGTGAGAACTAATAGATTGGGATCCATGTGACTTGACCAGAATTTTTGTATGAGACAAGTGTGGAAGATAAAATCAAATAAAGATCCAAAAGACAAGAAGATGCGGTATGGAGTGGGTCATCGGTGAATACTTTATTACATGATATCCATATATAAAACAACATACTTGGTGGTGTAATAATAGTAATAAGTGTGTGGTTTGTGTCTACAACAACCTATAAAATATTAGAAGCCAAAAACAAGCTTACTATAAATTAGAAGCCATCTAAAGAAATATTTATTTAACATAATAAAAGAAGACCAAAACACACTAAATCTACAAGTATATCTACTAATCGTCTCACGTATATTGACCTTATTGATAAGGCCCGGGAAAGTTTGGTGACAAGGAAATATTTTCATACGCTTGTTTAGAGGTATCCTTTTGGAGACGGGGCTCTTTGAGCCACTTCACTCTATACAAAAATTCATTCTCATCCTCCATAATTATTCCATTAGAGGTAGTTATATAGTATTTCGAGAATTGTATACATTCTAGGTAGAGATTGAGGAAGCTTATATAAAGCTTTAAGGTCTATCCATTCCATCCACTTCCCAAATCTATAAAAGTCATGAAATATTTTAATTGTTTCTCAAACAAGAGGGTATAGTAGCCTATTCTCAAGGAAAGGATAGTTTTATTATATTCCAGTTCGATGAAATTGATTTATATGTTTGGTACCTAGTATCGAAAGGAAGAGAATATAGGCTTCCTAACCACTAATTGCTTCACTTGTTCTCATGCCTTCAAAATTGATGAAGAATAAATGACCCATGAGGAGAAATAAGAAAGTCCCAAAATATTATGTTAGCCAAATAAATCCCTTTCATATCTCTTGACCCTTTAGAGCGTACTTTAGAAATATTGAATCTACAATGAACTTTTCAAGGTTTAAATCCAATCAAAGCCCTTAAGTTTTTTTTTTTTTGCAATGTTTTTCTTGCTTTTCAATGTTTTTCTTCCTTCCTTTAATTGTACTGTTTAGACATTTTATAAATTAAGAAAATCTAAATACTCTTAAAGAAAAAATTAAGGACCAAACCCTTAATTATTTTTGATTACATAGATGTGAATCCAATAAATATAGAATTATAGATATATAAAATAATTTACACCTTAGTTGATTGTGTAACAAACCATCACCCTCACCAATTAGACTATAAATATTTTAACTATCCTTTAATTGTTACAAAGTGATTAAGTTAAATAGAGAATATAAGAGCCTAATCTAAATTTTGTTATAACAATAAATGAATAACAATTAAGTACAAAAATTAACTCAAGAAAACTAAGAAATAAAATCAGAAATTGTACATGAAAGGAGGAGAAAGAATTGCTTAGATGATTCATAATGAAATCTAGAGTGTATTGAAGTGCTGACCAGATGAAATGAAAGGCATAAGCGTTGTATAGGGACCAAGAAAAAGGAAGATATGGAGGAGAAAGCTAGACAAGGGTTCCCGAGAAATGGGTAGGAGTTCCCATGGGTGCTACGGAATCAAACATGTGCCTATGTCTCGTGAAAGTGCAAAAAAACCCAACATTTTAGGGTCGAAGTTATTCATTGTTGTTTCCTTTTGGTTGGTATGAGGTCACACAATGATCGTTGACATCATTAGAAACTCCGTAATGAAATATGAACCTACAAAACCCTCGGATAAACATCAAATCCCAAAAAAAAATAAATATGTTGAACGAGGGGTCAATCTATCCTTAGTTGTCACAATCATGAACTTACGACCGAGCATTGCACTACATCTAATATCCAATGTCGTTCTATGTGTGTGCGAACTGTCCCCTAGGTGGCTCTTGTCGTGTCATACTTGATAGTGAGAAAATAATTAGATGTAAATAAATGTAATAGATGTGTGCGTGGAATAGAATAGACTCCCCTCCTATGAAGTGTGATGCATAAAACCATCCCTTGTCCCTTGTGATGGATGATAGAATGGATGCTTTGATGCTCTTTAATAGCCTTTTGATGCAACCTTAGGTGGCGATAGATAATGTTTAGTTCTTTGTCCCTTATCTTGATCACATAGCTTTATATTTATATGATTCCCTTGCTTGAATTTCGTAATTAACTCACCAGGAATAATTTTTGATATAAAAGTTCCCTAAAAATCCTGAATCATGTCGATTCGAATATATTTTTTGAGAGCTTTGACGATCGTAAGAATGCGAAAAATGGACACTGCGAGCTCTAGTAATGTCCGGCCAAAGTTTAGTCAACAAAAATGTCAACTCTAATCAACAGTCAATGTTCTACCAATGGCATTGTGACACGTGGTGAAAAGGAAAAGGGATTCATTTGTCGGTTTTCAACCTCCGGTCTTTGTGACAGTGTAAAAGTTTCCAAATGCAACAAGAGGCTCAATTTTTTTAATGGATGGGAGCCCGACTTTGCCGTGTGGACTAGTTTGTTATCACCGACGTGGTGGGTCCACAAGCCACCATGTGGCTTACCACCACTTAGCCATATTTCATTTTGAATATCATAGTATTATATGGTCGAATTTTATATTATTCACCATGTTACTATGTTATTTCAATTTGTAATATTGAGAATTGACCGAGTTTATTATACTCAGTATTATTTCCACTAACTCGGCGAGTTACCTTTTCATACCGAGTTGATCACATATTAATTCACCACATGGCTCGGTTGGAGATACCACATGACTCAGCCAACATAGGGAGGATGAAAATGCATAGTCCATGACTTGGCCTACAACACGGTGGCAGACCCAACCGACCCCACAACTCATGTAGAACTTGCCACATGGAGCGGCCAACATAGTCCTCCAACGAACCAACGAAACCCACATAACTCAGCGGGAGAATAGCGTATAGCCCGAGCACAAGGGGAAAATGTGTGACTAAGGCCACAAGGGGGATAGCTTGATGAGCCCTATTAAAACCATCCACCCCTTGCATGGTTAATGTGGTATTTCCCACCAAATGCAAAGTGTCCCAACCAAACACAACGCGACCGAGCTATTAGTGAGGTGGGATTTGATCCCCGACCTTGGTGGTGGAAACG
Source organism: Taxus wallichiana var. yunnanensis (assembly GCA_018340775.1). Lineage (NCBI taxonomy): Eukaryota > Viridiplantae > Streptophyta > Pinopsida > Cupressales > Taxaceae > Taxus > Taxus wallichiana. The sequence continues at coordinate 87,058,713 of CM031237.1, read as the reverse complement.
AGTTATCAACCAACTTGGCCAGTGAGTTGGTTGAGTAGTGAGTTGGATGATAAGGCCCTTCCACTAAATTTTAGGGGCCTATTTTAATATAAATAGGGACCCCTCTCTATTGTAACACACACAACTTGGAAGCTCATTCCTAGAGCTCGGAAAGGTGGAGATCGAGCTAAGAGGAGAGTTAGATATTATGTCAATGACATAGTTGTGTGAAGTCCTAATTTATTTAGGCATTATTATTTTAATTAATATTGACCTATTATTTTTTAGGCAATAGTAAATTAAAATTATCATGACTAGGAGTTATTAATACTACCTAGTTGGCCTATAGTGCCACACCAAATTATTGTGAAGCCTGGAATATCGAATGGAGTGCCATAGGGGAGTTACGAACCATCCGGAAAGCCAATCAAGTACCGAGAGGTTATCAAACAAAGTGGATTTGGTGCCATAGAGATTGCTAAATATGGAAGGAAATGGGAAGTCAAGTGTTATTTTTCACCCTTGTCATATAAAGGTCTCGATATTCTTCTAAGAAAGTTCTTAATAGTTTCCATTAGGTTTTCTTGTGAAAGTAATATTGTAACTTACAAGTTTTGACTAGTGGAATGGTTCAATAAGAACCCGGAGACGTAGGTAATTGCTAAACTCTATAATCAATCATTGTGCAATTTTTCATTATATGCTTGCATTAATTTTAAATTGATTACTTAAAAGGAAAAAATTATCAAAAATAAAATAAGCCTATAGGGGTCCAAGATCAGGTGAATAAAAACTTGATAATTTTCAGATCAAGTTTGGTATTAGAGCTGGTTTTGTAGAAATAGATCTATACATCTTCTTCCAGTTATCGGTTATGCTTTCCTTATTAGTCACCATGATGCCAGTGATGATCACTCGACATCGAGAACATGTTCACTAGTTCATGGAGTTACAAAAACTTGGCTAGTGTTTGAGAGTGTCAACGCCTAATAAGAACAATGCAACACGAGTTGCAAAGAAGCTTGGATGATCCATTTGGGAAGGTGGCTGAAGTCGATCCAACTTTGAAGCGCCACTTAGAGAAGAAACCGTCACCAGAATCAAACATGTGTCATCATTGTGGAAAAGGGCATGATACTGAGTGATGTTGGGATTATGCCCAGAGAAAAGGCCTAAGTGGATGCTAGAAGAAGGGAAAGGCTATTACCGGACCCAACACTAGCCATTCATTGGCACCATTGGCACAAAGAGCACCAATGGAATGTCTAGATATTATAACGAGACATGCGAGTGCCTCTAGATAGTGGATTCACTTGTTTACATTAGGACAGTTAGTGACCCTTATTCTCGATTGGACTATCGGAGTAGGGTACGTAACTATTGATGTGGTGTGCCGATTAGGAATTCCCATGACACCACTTCCACATACCAAGACAGTTGGTACAGAAGATGGTACTCTACATGGAGTGTCTACCAGTTATTACATCTTGAGCTTCATTGTTGGGAGATGAGTTTCCAACAATATCACTCTCGACATCATCCCTTTGGAGATGGACAAAGTGGTATTAGGAAACTTCTACTTGACTGCTCGTCGGGTTATCTGACTGATGATAAGAGTGGAGTGGAGATTCACATTGGGCATAGCTAGAGGATTGAGTTCACGACAGGTCATGTTGATTGTCTTGCACAAGGCAAAAAAATAAGCCTTTGGACTCATATGTACTCGGGGATCATGCAGATCCTAGTGTAGAGTCGAGCTCATATGTCCCTGCTGATCATCCAGATCCTGACACTGAGGTCGCGTACATTCCAATAGACCATGAGGATCCATATGTAGAGGAGAAAGATCCCAGGATCCACATGACACCTATTGAGTTATCCTAGATAGACACCGAGGATTCTACATTTGGTAAGAAATCTAAGGTGCAAATAAAGTCAAAATTTTCAACTATTCTATTTGGTTTTTTTGAGCATTATTTATTGCTCTTATTGTAATAAAACCATAAAATTTTGTGTTAGGTAGAATGAATTATCCAAAATTCACCCCTCAAGGTAATTTTCATAGCATGCATCAAATTCTTCAGTCCCGAGCAAGTAGAATTGATTCAAGGCCAAAAAATCATGTTTTTTTGGGTCCCCTTGGCTTCTCTCTAACTTCCCCATCCAGGAAAAAACATAAGAAGTTAGAGAAAATTGGAAAAAATCCATAAAATGTTCTCATTTTGGTGTTTTACAAAAATCTAGATATTTTTTTCCGGTGGTCCATGGGATAGTCGGGCCAAAAATACATGCGGGACGTCTGCAAATTCAAAATGGCCACAGAGGCGATAAAAGTCGAGAAAAAGTGGAAGTTTTGTCCCACATGGTCTGCGTGACATCCGGAACACAAGTATGCACGGAAGTGAAAATATGATTTTTCTGCAATTCAATGCATTACAAGTGGCACGGAGAAATGTGTCCAAGATAGCCAGGACAAAAGTACATGCGGGACACGAAAGGCAAAATCGCCGCATAAGGGCCAAGCTAAAATGGGATGCGGTGAATGCGGAAGTGAACGCCCTCATGACCCGGTCAACAAAGTGGATGCACGGGGACAAGGAAGCTTGAATCGGGTGATGCATAGATTTTTGTCTAGGACAGCCGGGACATGTGGAGCCAATTTTTCGAAATAGCCGAATGAAGAGAAAAAGTCAATGTTTGACCTCCCGAATTTCAAACGGCCATAAATTTTGACTCCGAGCTTCGATTTTCATAAAATTAGACATTATGGAAAGAGCATGAAATCCTCTATATCAAAAATACATATATTAAAATAAAATAAAAATATTCAGCTCCAGTCGAATTAATGATCATTCCCGTTAAATGACGAAAATGCTTCATGCAGACCCAAACAATTGCCGCACTCGAAGGCCATAACTTTTGCATTTTTCAACAAAATCACATGAAATTTGTACCGTTGGAATTTTTTTTTCTGAGCCCGATGTAAAGAAATCAAAAAATTCTAGATTTCATTAAGGATAGATAGAGATTTTGTGAAAACACGGCCAAGTTTAGAATAGTGTTTTATTTGGTGGTTGGATGCATTCAATGAAGCATGGGCTGCCATATTTCACCGCTTGCAAGTCATGGGATAATATAGGAGCCTTTTTTGTGAAGAAATCTGTTATCCAAAATTCACCCCTCAAGGTAATTTTGATAACATGCATCAAATTCTTTAGTCCCAAGCAATTATATTGATTCAAGGCAAAAAATCATGTTTCTGGGGTCCCCTCGGCTTCTTTCTAACTCTTCTGTCCAAGAAGAAAACCCAGCAAGTTTTAAAAATGTGAAAAAATTGCAAAAGCCAAGCTTGGTGCCAAAATACAGAGAAAATCAGCTAAGTCTTGTCCTAGGTGGTCCTTGGGACAGTTGGGACGCCGGACCACGAATCGGCCGAAAAGCCGCCAGGCGGTCTGCGCAGCATTTGGGACAGTTGGGACGTCGGGACGCGCGGGACGCAAAAAGGTGAACCGGCTGAAAAGTGGAAAAAATCGACTAAGTGCTGTTTTCATAGTTTGGGACAGCCGGGCCAAAGGTACGTGCGGGACGTGAACTGGCCGAAAAGTCGAAGCCTAGCGATTTGGGACAATAAGCCGGCCAAAGGTACGCATGGGACGCGAAAATCCGAACCGGCCGAGAGAAAAAAATGTCAAGTTTGGGACATCTGGGACAAAAGTACGCGGAGGACGTGAACCGGCTGATTCGGCTGAAACATGAGACTTTCGTCCAAGGTAGTTTGGGACATCCGGGCCAAAAGTACGCATGGGACGCGAAAAGCCGAAAGAGCCGAGAGCGAATGGAATCTCGCCATGTGTCTTCACCGCAAAGAGGGACAAGGAAGCCCGAATCGCCGAGGCAAGAGATTTTCATCCGGGACAGCCGGGAAAAAAGTACGTGTAGGATGCGGGGGACGCGAAAAGCCGAAGCGGCCGAAGGCAAAGAAGAAAAGTCAACATTTGACCCGTGAAACTTCAAACGGCCATAACTTTTGACTCGAGCTCCGATTTTCACAAAATTGGACTTTCTGGATTTCTTATTTTTAATGAGGGTAGATATATTTAAATAAAAGAAACATATTCGGCTCCAGTCAGTTAATGCTCATTCCCGTCAAATGACAGAAAACGCCTGCCAGACCCAAAATAGCTGCCCGCACTCAGAAGGCCATAACTTTTGCATTTCTCAACAAAATCACACAAAATTGGTACCGTTGGAATCATGGCTCGAGACCGACACACGAAATAAATAAATTCCATATTTGGTGAGAGATCAATGGATATTTTTATAAAACGTGGCCGAGTTCATAACAGTGTTTCATTTGGTGGTTGGGAGTGCAATTAAGAGGCATGGTCATCATTCTTTCTCTCTTTGCAGCTTTAGGACAGTATGGGGAGCCTTTTTAAAGTAATGTACAATCATTTTACTCCATTTAATTCCTCTTACAAGTGGTTGAAGGACAGATTTCAGGATTTTCCATTTTCCCTTCTCTCTCTCTTCTCATTTTTCTATAAATTGGAGTGTTGGGCTCATTGTAAAGGAGAGAGTTTTTAGGTAGAGCAAAGCTCTGTCAAAATTGCTTTGTGAAGCCAATGTGCTTGCAGGCCCTTGTAGTGGACTCCTTACATGGTGATCCCGGCCCTTATCTTGTAATAGATTGAACTGTGCATATCATGAAGCAATAAAATATCAGTTTGTGGATGTATTTTCCCCTGCTTGTGTTTTCTTGCATTATTCTTGCCCTTTAATCTTTCTACAAGAATATTGTGTCTATTAATATGTTCTTGCAGAGATCCATTATCATTGTGTATGCTTGGAATATCGTTTGAATGCATTTTGCTAGATTATGGAGAACTGTCATCATCCTCTTCTAGTGTGCACTTTGCTTCATATTTCACACATTTGGAGACTACTCTCACACCCTCCTTTTGGTGTATCACCGCTTTAGTGTAGGATTTTATTTTATGCATTCTCTCTCCTGGTCCTTGGAAATTTAGATTAGAATAGTTAGTTTCCCCGCATTAGAGTAGATTGTTGCAGGGTAGTTTAGGAGCAAGGACCAGCTTTCTCTAGAGGTATATCTCAAGTAGCAAGTCCCAAAACTTGGAGATAGTACCCATGTTATCCAATCACACCGTGAGTTCAAGTATATACACTTGTATAAACACAAGGGTGTTGTGATTTGGTGATAATAGAAACATAACATCATTTCACTCCATTTAATACCTTTCACAAGTGGTTGAAGGACAAATTTTAGGATTTCCATTTTTCCTCTCTCTCTATCTTCTTATTTTTCTATAAATTGGAGTGTTGGGCTCATTTTAAAAAGGAGGTAATTTTGTTGTAGCAAAACTCTATCAAAATTACTTTGTGAAGTCAATGTGCTGCAGCCCTTGTAGTGGACTCCTTGCATGGTGATCCATGCCCTTATCTTGTAATAGATTGAACTGTGCATATCATGAAGCAATAAAATACAAGTTTGTGGATGCATCTTCCCCGATGTGTTTGTTTGCACTCTTCTTGCCTTCTAAAACTTCATTACAAGAATATTGTTTCTATTTTTATGCTCTTGCAAGGATTCATTATTATTGTGCATGTATGAAATATTTTTGTGAATGCATTTTCCAGATTGTGGAGAACTGTTATCACCCCTTCTAGTATGCACTTTACTTCTATTTTTCACACATTGGAAGACTAATCTCACACCCCTCCTTTTCTGGTGTATCACCGTTGTAGTGTAGGCTTTCATTTTATGCATTCTCTCTCCTTGGTCCCTTGGAAAGGTTAGATTAGGACAGATTATTTTTTCTGCATTAGAGTAGATTGTGGTAGGTAGTTTAGGAGCAAGAACCAGCTTTCTCTAGAGGTCTATCTCAAGTAGCAAGTCCCATAACTTGGAGATAGTATCCATGTTATCCAATCACACCGTGAGCTCAAGTATATGCACTTGTGTAAACATAAGGGTGTTGTGATTTGGTGATAATAGAATGTATGAATAAGACCCTTGTATGGGTAATTTTTTTGTATACATCTAACCGAAGCGAGACACATTAGTTAAATTCCCAATTTTGGGCAATGTTTGTACTCTTATATACTTGCATTAGTAAGACCCCTTAGAGGGAAATTATTTTGGTAAAAATTTTAATACCAGAAGATGTAGTATGTATTGGTCCTTGTTGAGTTATTTATCCAATAGGAAGACACAAACAAGGTCAAACCACGATTGCGATGCAGTGGAGAAGACCAAGTATAAAGGCCACCAAGTAGGAGAAATTTTCATGACAGGTTATCATGTGAAAATATTTTCCTATAAATTGGTATTTAAGATTATTGTACAAGACTCCAAAAATGGAGCATTTTTACAACTATTTTTGCATGATGTATTAGGATATAATTTCCTACAGCTTATGTTTGAACATTGTATAAAGACCCTTTTAAGGGCTCATATCTCCTAATCAACTTGTGAGTACTTGTTAAAGCTTGAACAAAGGATTTGACTCAGATAAATCTTGGAGATTGATCTACCATTTGTGCAGATAGTAGAATTCACGAATTCAACACAAAACTTCATTCTATGTAGAGGCATTGTGACCATGTAGTAGAATGGTATTTGAATCACCATTGGCATTGATGTCAGTCGAACTTCATTCTGTAGAGGCATTGTGGACTGCAGAAAGTGGTACTTGATATTAGTTTTTCAAACAAGAGGATATCTCAAAGGATTAGCTCAAAACATCATTCGGTGTCAAGGCATTGTGATCGCACATTCAAAGTGTAGCTTATCATCAAACTTAACACCATGTAGAAAGGCATTGAAGTCTATAAGAGACTTAGCACTATAAAATGGAGGTGTTGAGGTTTGTAAGAGACTTAGCACTACATAATAGAGGCATTGAGGTCTGAAAAGGGACAAGTATTTTTCCATCATCGACATTAGATCAATCGTAGCTCTAAGTAGCATGGAATTCCTTCGAACCACTTTGGATTACTGCAATCAACTCGAGCTAAGCAACTATGTTATAGAGTCAAAAAAGATCCTTGTTGTCGATTTATGGAATCTTAGCACCACACAAAAGGTAGAAGTATAGAGATTTCATTAAGAAACTTAGCACCATACAATGGAGGCATGGAGGTCTTCTTCGGATATCAGAGTGGCGCAACAGAAGCGTCATGGGCCCATAGCCCATAGGTTAGGATAAGAGAAAAGTTGTTGAAGTGAGAAGGTTACAGGAGAAGATACCAAAGGGTCTACTACAACAACACTTCCAAGGTTGCACCAGATTTTCCAAATTCAGGACATGATGGAATAATGTTCCAATATAAGCTTTTTGGGACTAAAAGCCTTTCTCAGTGGGGAGGTGTGATCAAGGAATCATTTTTGATATCACAAGGTCCCTAAACATCCCTAAATTGTGTTAGTGTAGAATATATTTTTGAGAGCTTTCCAACGACTATAAGAACGTGACAAAGGACACCGGGAACTCTAATTATGTCAACAGAAAGTCAACTCAACTATGGTCAATAGGTCAATGTTGGACCAATGACAACTGCGACATGTGGCAACAATTTAAAGGGAATATATTTTGGGTTTCTACCTCCGGTCTTTGACAGGCGTAAAAATTGGTGTTCGCGACAAGAGGTTCAACTTTTTTAACGAAGGGGCCTGATTGCTGTGTGGACTAGTTTGTTATCGCCGACATGGTGGGTCACATGCCACCACATGGCTTGCCACCACTTAGCCATATTTCATTTTGAATATCATAGTCTTATATGGTCAAATTTTATATTATTCACCATGTTACTATGTTGTTTCAATTTTTAATATTTAGAATCTAACCAAGTTTATTATACTCGGTATTATTTCCACTAACTCGGTGAGTTACCTTTTCATACCAAGTTGAATGCATATTAATTTTCCACATGGCTCGGTTGGATATACCACATGATTCACTAGGATAGAAAAGATGATAATGTATAGTCCACGACTCGGCCTACAACATGGTGGCAGACCCAACCAACCCCACAACTCGTGTAGAACTCGCCATATGGAGCGGCCAACACAACCCTCCAATGAACCAATGGAACCCACATAACTCGGCGGGAGAACAACGCATATCCCGAGAACAAGGGGATATGGTGTGACCAAGACCATGAGGAGGATAGGGTTGCGAGCCCTACTAAAACTATCCACCCCCCTTACGTCGGTTAATGTGGGATTTCCCCACCAAATGTAAAGCGTCCCGATCAAACACAATGCAAACAAGCTATTAATGAGGTGGGATTTTATCCCCCGACCTCGGTGGTGGAAATGAGTTATCAACCAACTCGGCCAGCGAGTTGGTTAAGTAGTGAGTTGGCCGATAAGGCCCTTCCACTAAATTTTAGGGGCCTATTTTAATATAAATAGGGGACCCCTCTCTATTATAACACACACAACTTGGAAGCTCATTCCTAGAGCTCGGAAAGGTGGAGATCGAGCCAAGAGGAGAGTTAGATATTATGTCAATGACATAGTTGTGTGAAGTCCTAATTTATTTAGGCATTATTATTTTAATTATTATTGACCTATTATTTTTTAGGCAATAATAAATTAAAATTATTGTGACTAGGAGTTATTAATACTACCTAGTCGGCCCATAGTGCCACACCAAATTATTGTGAAGCCTATAATATCAATCGAGTGTCATAGGGCATTACGAAGCATCTGGAAGGCCGATCGAGAACCAGAGGATTCTAAACAGTGGAGTTGGTGCCATAGAGCTTGCCGAATATGCCAGGAAAGGGGAATTTGGGTGTTATTTTTCATCGTTGTCATCTGAAGGTCTGGATATTCTTCTAAGAAAGTTCTTAATAGTTTCCATTAGGTTTTCTTGTGAAAGTACTATTGTAACTTATAATTTTTGACTAGTGGAATGGTTTGATAAGAACCCAAAGATGTAGGCAATTGCGAACTCCATAGTCAATCATTTTGCAATTTTTCATTATATGCCTACATTAATTTTAAATTTATTACTTAAAAGGAGAAAATAATTGGCAAATAAAATAATCCTATAGGGGTCTCGAGATCAAGTGAATAAAAATTGATATATTTTGGATCATTAACCACAAAAGGGATAACTAAAAAAAAGATAAGATGCTTAAACAACTAGAAATAACCCAAAAGAGATGATTAAAAGTAAAAAGAGGTTAGGATCACCTAGAGGGAACAAGAGCACTTGACACTAGCATCCTTGCTCGGCACTAGTGTCTCGACTCAAAGAAATTGAAGGGCGGAAGTCAAACAAAGAAAAAAATGTGCAAGACCAAATGTCAAAGTAGAAGGAAAGAAAATATGGAAAAGGAGATGGGTAAATTATTACTTTTCTTACTTATGAATCATATGAATAGTAGTATGTAATCATAACTAGATAATTATCCAAATTATGTGATTTTTTATCTATATTTTCCCCCACTTTATGTCGTTGAGTGAATGCTCAATAACATAAACTATATAGAGATGTGTACTTGATAACTATGTAGATCAATGGTGAGAAAATTTACGAGAGACAAGGAGAAGCATGGAGTGATAAAAATATGTAGCGTGGAGACTAAGGGTGATAAATTGTAGAAAGTAATGACATATTGACCCTAGGGAAGAAACACATGTTATAAATGTTGTGAATGTTCATGTTGTCGACGTCGACGCGTTGATGTGTGTGATGTTGAATGATGTGAGTGATGGTTGAATACTCCTTCCGATACGATAAAATTGCAAAGGAGAAGAATGATCAAGTAGTCAAATATACATGTTTATGTGTAAAAAGTAGGAAAAAATGTTAAAAACTGTGAAAAAGAACATGTGCACTGATCTGTGATGAAGAAAGAGTGTAGAAAGGATCCAGTAAATTTTGAACAAGAATGATTTTTTTGGGTGATCTCATGCCGGTGAAATGGAAGAAGTGTAGTTAGAGTAGTCCGGTGTCATCCTCCAACATCTAACTGCTTCCTCCGAATGAAAAAAAGTGCAAATGGTGTGTAAAAATATGATCCATTTCAAACAGCTTCGATCCAATGCTAAAATAGAAAAAGGGAGTGTTGTGCATGAATGCCAAGTGCTAAGCACTATGTTCTTTGTAAAATCGGTTGTGTAAAACTGCCAAAAATGTGTTGAACTGAAATTTTTTTATGTAAGTGTCCCCTAGTCATAGGCATCCACAAAGGGTCAAGGGTGCTCAAACATTTTTATCTAGGTTTTGGCGTTAGTGGTTGTCTTGTCTGAAAGGACCCAAGTAAGGATCTAAGCCCTAGCTAACGCCGATAATTATTTTTTCAGTACTAAAATGTGGTTAATCAGTAACTATATAATGTTGTATGGGAGGACTTATTCTCCCAAATGATTCCCCCTCATTAGGGGTGCATGCAAAGTTCCTAAAGGAGCATGTGACCCAAAGGAGGACCGAACGTTGTGTTAATAATGATCCTTGTAGGGAGAGTGTGCCTCCTAGAAACCAAGACACACACAAACAAGTTGCTAGGAGAAAAGTGTCGAGTATGAACAAACACGCATATAAAATGCAATCTAGAAAACAAGTAGTCAATGTAAAATAAGACACAAGAAGGTAATTTAAACCCGTAAGAAGATATAAGTAGACCGTGAAAAATAGGTTGCAAACATGGGAGACCACTTAGGATTTCATAAGACAATCAAGGTTGATGAAGCCAAACAAAGAAAAGTGTGCACATAGGATAAAGGGTAAAGCCTTCAAATAATGAAAAATAATGATAAGCAAGTACAAGCAATGTAACCAAAATGATGGTAGAAAATAGACTTACAAAACAAATGTTGTACATAAAGCACTCGTTAGCATGTTAGAAATATATAAGCTATGTCAATGTGTGTATGATCGATAAAGTATTCTCACATGAGACAAAATGAACCAATAATACCAGTAGTATATGAAATTTGATGCCCCTAGGAGCCGTTATGGGACCGGTAATGAAATCTTGTGCCAAGCATATGTGTTGTGTGTATAGATCTATAAAACCTATGATCATAACTAGAGAGAAAGTGAATGCACATGTGTGTATGGAAGGATAATGACATACACGATATTTGTCTAGGATGTGTAATAATATGTGCATGTAACAAGTAAATGTAAGCAAGACTAATTGGGACAAAGATATGCAACATGTTGTGGAGTGTAAATGAAATGAAATGGAATTAAGAGTGCATTTGATAGAGCCACGTGCCTCTCGAGTGAGTGTGAATTGAATTTTATGCGGTGAGGTTCATTTTTTACGCTCGCTCAACAATCAAGAATGAATAGTAAAAGAGACCGCATCATTCGAAAATGGTTTGAAATTTTTTTACCACAAAGATGTGATCGTCACGGTGTATAGTGTAGAGTGTAATGGCATGAGGGAGTGAGTGAGTGATTGAACCCGCAAGTGTGATGAGGTCCACTTGAGAACTAGACCCTCAACAATCGAGTATGGAACATGGAACTAGAGTGCATCATAGGGTAGTGTATTTTGTTAGTTGTGTGAGACATGTGCGGTGTTTGTTTGATTTTTGGAAAAAGAGATATATTATATAGTTTTTTAATATGTGATGTGCATTTTTAATATATGATGTATTATGTTGATTGTGTGGGAGAGATATGTGTTGTGTTGATTTCACGGAAGAAAGAGATGTGTTTTGAATTTGATGATCATATAGTTAGATGTGCAAGACCAATGTGTCGTAAGAGCACCGCATGTGTAGTGTGGTATAAATGTGTACATTATAAAAGATGTCTATGTTCATTACACGAAAGAAAGATATGTTTTGTGATGTAATATAGGTACATCGTGAATGTGCATTGCATGTTGCGTTGATTGTGTGTAGTATGAAGAATATATCACAAGTGTGTTGATTGTGTAGCATTTCATGTCGATCATGTGCAAAAAATGATTGATTGTGTGATTTATATTGTTGAGCATTTAATGTGTATCATTGATTGTATGATGTGTTGTATAATAGAGAGATGTAAGCGTTGAATGTGCAATTTGTGTTGATTGCGTACAAGAGAAATGTGTTCTGTAGGAGATTGATTGTGACCTTTTCTATTGTGTTGTATATAAAAAAAAAGATGTCGATTGTGTTGTTGTATATTGTGTTTGATGTGTATGAAGAGTATGTGGTGTAACTATGTTGAGTAAGTAGTGTGTACTGGTTGAGGTTCATGTGTATAGGATGCCCTCAACAGTCAAGTGTGAACCAAACCACAAGAGTGCATCATCTAGAAATGACGATACAATAGTGTATTAGGATGTATGTGGTGTATGTGATAAAATAGGTGCGAGGTGATGAGTAATACGTGTGTTTATGTTATAGAGGGGAATAAAAAAAAACCCTACCGTATGAACGATAAAAATGATCAAGTAGTATCATCGAAGAAGTCATCTTTGTCATAGTCAAAACCATCTGGTGAAGGATCTGAAAAATTATAAGAAATAGTGTTAGGTTGGTTGCTTAAAGCACTAGTGAGATGTAAATTATACATTCCCATAGCATATTCTTTGTCAGTAAATGGAGGTAGTAGACAACCATGGGAATACCAAAGAATGAGGTTTTTGAATAGCCTAGGAATGATTCATTACAAATGAAGACACAAACAAATGGCATGGGAAATGATATATCAGTGTGATTGGGATCCAACGTGCCCCCAATGTAATCAAGCCAAGAATGATCAAGTGTATGTGGAGAAATGTGAGGAGCAAAGCAAGAAATATAGTGAGATAGAAAATACAAAGACCATAAGTAATGGTAAAGGAAATACATTCATAATAAAGATGAGAATCATGAGATGTAAGTGAAATTTTGTCAACTATGAAGCCTAGTTGAGTCAATCCAAAATGCATACATATAGATTCAAATATAGTATGATTGAATGGAATATGTTCCCAATAAGATTCATTCGTTAAAAGTGTGCATGTAAATGGAGGGTGTACTAATGAAAATTTCTCATGTGAAGGTACAGAGGATAGATTGACGTCCACTAACTGGATAGGACCCCAATAAAGAATCATAGCAGGTAGTAGTAGAAAGATGGATGTGATTGTGTAGAAGAGACATTATATATCATCCAAATAGCACCTTCAAGTGGTGGTAGATGAGACAGAGTATCCATAGGTTATGGTTCATCGAGTATCAATTATTTGAGTAGGCAATGTAGTATTTGGATTATGGTCTTAATATTTGTATCGGTAATGATCATGACGAACCTGTATACTCTATGCCCTCATGGATGAATTTCACATAGTGATGCACTATAGAGGGAATGACTTGCATTGCATTAAGCCATGGCCTACCAGTGAGAAGTTGTATGAAACTAGGAAGTCAATCATAAAGAAAACCTTGTTAAGAGTTTTCATTCCAATAGTGATATGTAGGGAAATGTGACCTAAGCATGGATTTACATAACCATCATATGCACGAAGAGAAAGGCATTATGGACTAACATTAGCACCAAAAAGACCAATTTTTTCAAGGAATGACATAGGAAAAAGATTTAGTTAAGATCCATTATCTATCAAAGTGTGTTTGATAACCATATTATAAATGTGAATCATGATATGCAATGGTGGGTCATTATCGAAAGTAGTAAGATCAACACAAGGATTAGAAGGAAAAGTAATATTCTAAGAGAAGACATCAATGAATGTTTGTTATACTATATTGGGATGAATTTTAGTAGGAATATGAGTGGTAGCTAAGAGAGTTTTAAATTTATCTCTTAATTCGGTATTAATGAGCAAGTATTCATTAATTGAGATACTCATGATGAGAAGATCCTACGAAGATAAAAGTAATATAAGTATGAGGATCCTAAGATTGCAAAATCGAGTTCAGTTCATTGAAATTATTAAGATAAATATGGAATATATGAGCCTAATCTAAATGCTATTGTAGTAGTAAATGAATGACAATTAAGTACAAAAATAAACTTAAGCAAACTAAGAAATAAAAGTAGAAACCCTAGTTCTAAGGAGGAGAAAGAAGTGCTTAGCTGATTCACTATGAAAAATAAAGTGTATCAAAGTGTTGACCAGATGAATTGAAAGGAAGGAGCGTCACACGAGACCTAGAAAAATGCAAATATGGAGGAGCAGGCTAGACAGGGCACCCGAAGGGCGGAGTACACGTGGATGCAACCAAGTTAGGTTGTGGAGCCTGTTTTCATGTGTGAAAGTGTTGAAGACTATACACTAAGAGTATTTTACACTTTTCATGTATCCTTTCGGGTTTGGGGCCGGGCCGGGCCCCGGGGTCCGGGGCCGTAGCCCTCGGTAGCAGGGGTTCGCGGCAAGCAGCCCTTGAATTTTTTTTTTTAGGCGTAAATTTTTTGGTCTCGAAAAATTGCACCCGAAATATCGGGAAATGTTCTTTTCTCATATGGGCGAGTTTTTTGACCCATAGGTTTATGGGACGGGTTTTGCCCATGGTTTTGATACCCATGGTTTTGTAAAACTCGCTTAAGCGAGCTTGTCTATTTATATGGTCTTATGCATATGATAGATGCACAAGCAAATGTATTGCAGATGTGTTTTGAATTCGGGTGTGAATTCTGTAGAGTTTGTTGAGCATAGCTCCAAATGGATCTGGGTATTGTATTGAGAGAGCGATGGCTTGTAATAAAATATGAGCAAGTGATTCTTGGTGGACGTAGCCCAAATTGGGTGAACCACGTTAAATATTGTCTCTTTGTGTTGTGTTATTTTGTTCTGCAATTTTATTTCATATCTGTAATAATGTCTGCATATTAGTTTCTACTATTGCGATTCTAGTGGGGATTATTCGACATATTTTATCTCTTATTTCCTAACAATTGGTATCGAGCCTAGTTTGGTTTATCAAGTGTTGAATCGTAGGGAAAGTTTTTAGCTTGAGTGGGAGCTATGGCGATGAAGGAAGATCTAGGGTTGATAAATTCAACGCAGAGTTTCGATCTTTGGAAGATGCAGATGGAAGATTACCTTTATCAAAAGGATCTTTATACTCCGTTGTCTGAGAAGGTGAACAAACCCTCGAGTATGATAGATGCGGAATGGGATTTGCTGGATAGGAAAGCACTTGGAACGATCCGGCTGAGTCTTGCATCTTCGGTATTATTTAATGTCTCAAAGGAAAAGACTACAAAAGATCTAATGGATGCATTAGGGAAGTTGTATGAAAAACCCTCTGCCTCTAATAAGATATTTTTAATGAAAAATTTGTTTAATATGAAGATGTCGAGAATAGTTCAAGTAGCGATCATTTAAATGATTTCAATACGGTTGTGAATATGCTAGCTTTAGTTACAATAGAATTTGATGAAGAAGTTAGGGCTTTATTAATTCTGTGCTCTTTACCTGAGAGTTGGAATAGCCTGGTAATGGCGGTAAGTAACTTGGTTCCAGCTAACTCAAAGTTGAAGTTTGAGGATGTTGTAGGGGTGATTCTAAGTGAGGAAATGCGAAGAAAATCTCTAGGGAATCTTCTACTTCAGGAATGCTTTGACAATGGAAACTAGAGGGAGACAGAAGAATAGAGGAAACCGTGGAAAATCAAAAGATCGGGAAAGGTCAAAATCCAAGAACAAGATTGTATGTTGGAATTGTGGAAAGCCTGGGCATGCAAAGAAGGACTGTTGGGAGCTTTGGGATAAGAAGAAACAACAAGAAGAAAACAAGGAGGCAAATGTGGCAACGGGTAATGTATGTCAAGATGCTTTGATTCTTTCTTTGTACAATATTACTGAATCTTGGGTTTTAGATTCAGGGGCTTCTTTCCATGCTTCTCCACATAGGCATTATTTTGTTGATTATGTTCAAGGAGATTTTGGGCATGTTTTTCTTGGTGATGATGAGCCTTGCAACATAGTTGGAAAAGGTTCTGTTCAGGTTAAGATGCAGAATGGGAATACTTGGCTATTGAAGGATGTCAGACATGTGCCTACATTAAGACGAAATTTGATATCGACAGGTAGTTGGGAAGTGATGGTTGTACTGTGATATTTACAGCAGACTCTTGGAAGGTTACCAAGGGTGCTCTTATGGTGGCAAGAGGTAAGAAGGTTGGAACCTTGTATTTAACCACTGATAGTACTAATGATTGTAATCTTGTGGCTTCAGATGCAGATACAACATTATGGCACTATAGGCTCGGTCATATGAGCCATAAGGGCATGAACATCATAAAGAAGAATTTTCCTGGATATACAAAACAGTGTTTGGATTTCTGTGAGAACTACATATATGGGAAACAAAAGAGAGTAAGGTTTGTCGAGGTTAGACCTACAAAGAAAGAGAGTAAGTTAGAGCTGGTGCATTCGATGTGTGGGGCCACTGGGTATCATCTCTTGGGGTTCAAGTTATTATGTTACTTTTATTGATGATGCAACAAGGAAAGTTTGGGTTTATTGTATTAGAAACAAATCGATGTATTTGACACTTTTTTAAATGGAAATCCTTGTAGAGAATGAAACAGTCTTAAGCTAAAATGTCTCAGTCGATAATGGAGGGGAGTATTGCAGCAATGAATTTGATGATTATTGTTCTAAGAATGGAATCATGGGAAAAGATGGTTCCAGAACTCCGCAAAGTAGAATGGGGTATCGTAAAGGATGAACATAACTATAATGGAACGTGCTAGAGCATGAGGTTACATGCAGGACTCGCTATTTCTTTTTGGACAAAGCGATGAACACAACTCGTACTTGATAAATAGAGGACCCTCAAGTGCCTTGGATGGAGGCATACCTGAGGAGGCTTGGTCCGGTAAGAAAGTTGATTATTCATTTCTTAGAGTCTTTGGATGCGAGGTGTTTGTTCATATAGACAAGGATGATAGGACCAAGCTAGAGGCTAAATCAAAAAAATGTACTTTCATTGGTTATGGTGGTGATGACTTTGGATTTAAATGTTGGAGTATTAAGGACAAGAAAATCATTCGGTCTAGGGATGTGGTCTTTAATGAGAAAGTCATGTATAAGCAATAGTTGCAGAAAAATAGTGAAGAATCCAAGAAAGAATATGTAGTGGTAGAGGATCTTCTGGATGGGAAAGTGACACATGAAATTGTTTAGGAACCCCCTCAACAGAACCCCAAACTCCTATATTGAGGAGGTCTTCTAGGGTAAGAAGAGAACCTGAACATTTTTCTCCTTCTCTTTATTATTTATTACTCACTAATAGTGGAGAACCATAGAGCTTTGATGAAGCAATGCAGGTAGATTCCAGGTAGAAGTGGGAGCAAGCCATGGATGAGTATCATCAAGCTCTCATAGAGAACCAGACATGGGATTTGGTAAAGCTACCCGAAGAAAAAATAGCATTATAGAATAAGTGGGTGTTTAGAGTCAAAGAGGAAGAAGGAGGCAAGAAAAGATACAAGGCCCGGTTGGTGGTCAAGGGGTTTGCACAGAAAAAAGGTATAGATTTTGATGAGATTTTTTCTCCTGTAGTAAAAATGACTTCTATCATAATTGTTCTTGGAATAGTGGCAACATAAGACTTGCACTTAGAATAGTTAGATGTAAAGACTGCATTTCTCCATGGTGATTTGGAGGAGGAGCTATATATGTAGCAGCCAGAAGGATATGAAGTCAAAGGTAAAGAGGAGATGGTGTGCAAACTGAAGAAGAGCTTGTATGGCCTGAAACAAGCTCCACGTCAATGGTATAAGAAGTTTGATAGCTTCATGATGGAGCAAGGTTATATCAGATGTCATTCTGACCATTGTGTGTATACAAAGAAATTTGAGGATGGAAGTTATATTATCCTGTGTTTGTATGTTGATGACATGTTGGTTGTAGGTAAAAACATGCAGGAAATAAAATTACTCAAGAAGCAGCTAAGTGAATCCTTTGCTATGAAGGATTTGGGTGCAGCCAAACAAATCCTTGGTATGAGGATATCTCGGGATAGGAAGGAACGAAAGCTGACTTTATCTCAGGAAGAGTACATTAAGAAGGTCTTGGAGAGGTTTAATATGCAGGATGCTAAACCGGTTGGGACTCCTTTGGCAAGCCATTTCAAGTTATCAAAGGAGCAATGTCCCAAGACAGAGCAGGAGAGAAACCAAATGTCCAAGGTACCTTACTCATCAATAGTTGGCAGTTTGATGTATGCTATGGTGTGCACTAGGCCTGATATTTCCCATGTAGTGGGAGTGGTGAGTAGATTTATGAGTGATCCAGGTAAAGATCATTGGCAAGCAAGTAAAGTGGATCCTTCGGTATTTGAGAGGGACCATGGGGAAAATTTTGTGCTACAAAGTGGGATCGAGACACCACTTTACGTGGTTATGTAGATTCGATATGGCTGGAGATGTAGACGTAAAGGAGGAGCACGACAGTTATATTTACACTATAGGTGGGACAGCAGGTGAGCTGATTTCATGACTACGTGTTGGTGGCTTTGTCAACCACGGAGGCTGAGTATGTTGCTACCACAGAGGAAAGCAAAGAGATGATTTGGTTACAACAATTGCTTGAGGAGTTAGGCCATAAGTAGGAGGAATGTAAGCTGCATAGTGATAGTCGAATGCTATACACCTAGCTAAGAACTCTACTTTCCACTCTAGGACAAAGCATATACGATTAAGGTATCATTTCATCGGGACAACTTTGGAGGAAGAGAAGTTGAAGTTGAAAAGATTCATACCACTCGAATCCTGCAGACATGATGACCAAGGTGGTCACAAGGAAAAGCTAAAGTTGTGTTAAGCTTTTTGTTGGTCTTCACGAAAACTAGTGAAGGGTTGAGAAGCTTTCTCGGAGAAAACTAGTCTCCAAGTGGGAGATTGTTAGGTTGTGGAGCCTATTTTCATGTGTGAAAGTGTTGAAGACTGTACACTAAGAGTACTGTACACTTTTCATGTATCCTTGCTGGGGTTTGGGGCCGGCCGGGCCCCGAGCGAGGGGTCCGGGGCGGTAGCCCCAGGTAGCAGAGGGTTCGGCGCGGCCCCAAATTTGTTTTTAGGCGTAAATTTTTGGTCTCGAAAAATGCACCAAATATCGGAAATGTGCTTTTCTCATATGGGTGAGTTTTTGACCCATAGGTTTATGGGACGGTTTTGCCCATGGTTTTGATACCCACGGTTTTGTAAAACTACTTAAGCAGTTGTCTATTTATATGGTCTTATGCATATGATAGATGCACAAGAAATGTATTACAAATGTGTTTTAAATTCAGTGTGTGAATTTCAGAGAGTTTGTTGAGCATAGCTCCAAACGGATCTGGGTATTGTATTGAGAGAGCGGTGGCTTGTAATAAAATATGAGCAAGTGATTCTTGGTGGACGTAGCCCAAATTGGGTGAACCATGTTAAATATTGTTTCTTTGTGTTGTGTTATTTTGTTCTGCAATTTTATTTCAGATTTGTAATAATTTTTGCATATTAGTTTCTCTCAAGTTGCAATTCTGTAAGGGATTATTCCGCATATTTTATCCCTTATTTCCTAACAGCAACAAACTGGAAACAAGCGTCTATCTTTTCAAAAGTGCTTATAAAATCAACTTTTTAGGGTCGCAAGTTGTTCGTTGTTGTTCACTTTTGGTTGTTATGAGGCCGCACAATGATTGTCGAGCTCATTCGAAACCTCGAATGAAATATGAACCTACAAAACCATCAATTAGACATTAAATCTTGAAAAATAAAGATGCAAAATTAGAGGTCGGATATTCCTCACCTTTCACAATGATAAACTTATGACTCGAGCGGTGCACTATATCTTATACCCAATGTAGTTTTGTGCATGTGCATAATCATGTCCTGGGTGGGTCTTGTGTGTGTCGCACTTAATAGCGAGAAAATAACTAGATGTAAAGAAATGTAATAGGCTTGTGTGTGGAATAAGATATACTCCACCGCTATGAAGTGTATGTAGAAAACCATCCCTTGTTCCTTGTGATGGATGCTAGAATGGATGCTTTGATTCTCTTGAAATAACCTTTCGATGCAACCTTAGGTGGTGATAGATAATGCTTAGTGTTTGGTCCCTTATTATGATCACATAACTTTATATTTATATGATTCCCTTGCATCAATTTCGTAATTAACCCCGAAAAGGCCGACTACTAAAACTATAACATGTGGAATGGCTAGAAATGACCCAAAAGAGGTGAGTAAAGTACAAAGAGGTCAAGAACACCTGGATGGGACGGAAGCACCTAGCGATGGCGTCCTAGGCGGGAGCCGGTGTCCAGACTTTGAGAAACTAAAAGGTCGAGGTCATACTAAGAAAAAAGGTGTGTAAGACCAAATGTGACAGTAGAAAGAAAGTAAATATGATCAAGGATATGGATTAATTATTACTTGTCTTACTTAGGAATCATATGAATAGTCATATGTAATTAGGAATAGATAATTACCCAAATTGCATGATTTTGTGTCTACAAAACCTCAAACAATTTTAAATCATGTCTCTTCATGCCTATGTTGAATAGTGTTTCTCCTTAAAAATATTGTCTATGAAGATCACACATAATTAACACTTGAAGGCCTATGGCTGATGTTGTTTTTACAAGACACAATACTAATTAACCAAAAAAATTGTAAATCCTTCATAATTTCCCAAGTTTGATGTATATTTCAATGCAAAACCACAATTTGGGTGGACTGTTGTGATCATATTTGTGCTAATCTTGATATGAGGAATTGAACTACTTCACTCCATTTTAATTGAACATTGGAGTAGATTTTGGACCTAAAGGAAGTCACGTGTATGGGCAATGCAAATTGATTAAGAGAATTGAATTAAAAATTATCATCTGGACACAATGATTTATCTAGAAACCATTAAATAATCAAAGGATTTAGGTTTCAAAAGATAACTGAGATGAATTTGACGTGATTTAAGGAAAAAATGCAAGCTAAGATGAAAATTCTCTTTCATTTTTGAATCTCTTAAGAAAATTGAGGAAAAATTCAGTCCATGTTGAGATCTCTTTGTACATGCTTTGGAATCAAAGGGAATTTAAATAAAGAGAGAATTGTGTGGGGGGCTCTTTATGAAAATCAGTTGTGGCTTCAAAAAATCTACAAAGCAAGTAGCATATCAATAAAGTCCTCGCACGCCTCTAGAATCGAACTACAACTGTTGAATTCAAATAAGGTAAATGGTCCCACATTTAGAGAGGAAGTAAGATCAAAGAGGGAAACATATTTCCTATCATATTTAAATAATATATGTGGAAAAGGAGGTCCTCGCTCTTCTCTTAAGTAATTATGGAAAACAGATGGTCAGTAAAAATGTTTCGATACTATATGAGATAAAAAATTAAAATATCACATACTCTAGAATTGAGAATATCCTCCTTATTTTTCTGAGACAATAATAATGACATAAATGATATGGTACTTTCTAGTTAGAATCCATTAATTGACACTGTAGAAAGTTGGAAAAACCGTACTTGCAAGTTATATTTTAATTTTATTCTTCTCTTATTTTTGCTTACAAAACTCTTTTCTGTATTAAATTATTCTAAAAGAGTCAAATAATTTTACAAAAGTCATGTTAAGGAAGAACACTAGTTAAACTATTTCAGTACAGTGTCCTTCATACATGCTAGAAGGAAGCCATCCAAATAGGTACTACGAGCATTACAACATTCAATTTTGTCTTTAAAAAATTGATACCAATTGGATAAAAATTGTCAACTCTAGTAAAAAATATAATATATATGGTTTTGAGAAGAGATAAGATTGTCCTAGTTTTTCTGATACACAATAATAATCGGAAGATAACACTTGACAATCGAAAGTTAAAAACTATTCTACAAGAAACAAACTTTAGGACCACACTTTTTTTTATTTTAGCATTCTCCAAATGAAACAGTTACTTCCCAAAAAAACACATTTAAAAATGCTAGAAACACCGTGCTATTTAATAAAATGGATTTGAAAAGGTAGTTATGTTGTAACTCCCACCAACTCAAACACATTAAACAACCCAATAAAATACATAATAATTTTTTATTTTTTTTGACTTGCTTGAAGATAATACAACACTACACAAGTTCTCTAGGGAATACAACCAACTAATGACATGCTTTCCACAACATGGACCCACATTGGTTATAGATAAACATGAGGCACACACTTAGGACACAATGGTTCATCCAAAATATGCAATTTTACAAACAAGGTCTTCCCACATAAAGTTTCTTTAGAATCATGTTTTAGCTATAGGTACTCTTAAATTCTTTGCTTTTCCCAGAGGAATCATGTTAGGAGAATTTGAAATTCATGTTTCCTTTGAAGAATTTTCCCTTACCTTGCTAATGTTAATATACAGTGTAAACCAATTATTGGGTGGTAAGAGGTTGCTTCATTTACTTGATTAACTTATTCATTGGTTAGGAGGCAGTTAATTTCTCAAGGCTCTTAACTTCATCAATCTATTTTCAACGTTGTGCTTTTAAACATATATGTTTTACCTTTTCAAGCGGTCATTTTTATTTTATTTTTATTTTTACAGTACATGACTATCTAAATCTTGGATTCATCATTAAGATCTTATTAGTTGTTAATAAAGATTTCATTGGGGTCAAGAGTCTAACCAGAAATATTAAAGGTTTCACTTGGGCTTCACTTGAAGAGATAGACATAAGTATATCTGTTTACATTTTCAACGGGTAAGATAGATTGAAGAGTTTCTTAATCAAGTTCCTTCTATTTATTATAATTTTATTATCTTCCAAGATTTAATCATTGATTTCACCTTAAGACCATTCTAAGGACTCACCACAATAAGAGATTGTTGATTAGTTTACGTGGGGTCACAAGGTATATTTGTTTCTCTTGTTTTTTGCTAGATTCAAAACATAGTCCTCTACCAAATGACACATGACCAAAGGTAACTAAAGTGATGTAAGTTGATTCAAGTTTAGATAGTTAGAATTAGGTTTGACAATTCAAGGATAAATCATATTCCAAAAAGTGAAAATTTAACGAAGGATACTATATGCCTGGAAAAGTGACAAGCGAGCGTGGGAATCTACAGAAACTCTTCCACGTACCCGACCTCCCGAGGTCGTGCCGAGACAGCCGGTGGGATGGAATATGCGTGGGATGCAGAAAAACTAGTTAGGAAATCTAATGTCTTCGATACGTACTAATGGAATTTGCGAATCTAAGGCAAAGAAGGCCCTTCTAACTTGGACTGGTGTGATAGATCGATCGGCAAGGATGACTGCTCGAAGGCTCCAATCAATATCGAGCTCTGGCGTGATTCAATCTATGGGTTGTGGAATACGTGGGAAATGACCTGGGATAGTTTCATGTATGTCTCCAGATAAGGTCATATGGTGGATGGTGGAAACAATTGACTCTACGGACGATTCTCTGGCCTAGTCCAGAATTCTCTAGCTTCGTTAGCCGCTATATCTAGTAAGGACAATTGTTCGATGATGATGGGTGGAAGTGGAGTGGATTGGAATACTAGTGTGCGTAAGCTGTGTTTATATCTAATTGAGTTATGGATTCGTTAGGTCATGGAACTTGTGGGTCACAACCGTAGACTCTTGTTTGTTGCGGTCCTATTATGGTCATATACGAAATCAAGTCCTAATTCTTAGTATCCAATAATCATATGCTTTCTCAAACTTATATGTTCAGGACCAACAACTGCGTGATTTTCTCGTAATATCTCACAGGGTTCGTGCAACCTAGATCCTTAGACTAGTATCTATATCTCGTGAGAGTGTCTCCCAGCACCTAGTTGTGGCACCAAAGGATTACAACCAAAGGTTTGTTCTCTTTTGAACCCTTCTACAGTCATGTGAATTTTTATCTAGGGTAATCTGTA
The DNA here is from genome assembly GCA_018340775.1 of Taxus wallichiana var. yunnanensis. Taxonomy (NCBI): domain Eukaryota; kingdom Viridiplantae; phylum Streptophyta; class Pinopsida; order Cupressales; family Taxaceae; genus Taxus; species Taxus wallichiana. Next base: position 87,034,888 of record CM031237.1, on the reverse strand, counting down.
ATTCGGTTGATTTGACCAAAACGTGTATGCTTGGTCGTATTCTATATTTAACCCTCTCAACTGAGAACTGATCAATTGTAAATCTATTGTTGTTTGGAAGACTTGTATTCTGAGATTTTGGTCTATGTCAACTATACCTTGTGACAAGGTTTTGTTGAGGCACAATTGGCTCAAATATGTATTCCCTGGGCTCCCGGGGTCCCATGATTGTCATACAAAATAAAATGTAAATCTAACTGTAATAAAGCAAATTCTAACTATGTGGAATAAAACTAAAACATATATAACTTCTATTTTTGCATTTAACTTTATGAGAAGAAAAGTAGCTATTTAAATGTATCTAGAAATAACAACTAAATAACAATTTAAAACAAACAAAATAACCGAGTGTAGTTATTTGTCTGTGTAATTTGTAGATTTATTCTAAATAATGCAATAACTTGCTTGATCTATTTGCGAGATTCTCGATCCTACCTCAGAAGTGAAGAGTGAATCATAGTTTCTCAGAAACTATCAATCCCCACAGCTTCCCTGGCAATATCGAGAATAAAATCTACTGAAATGAAGCAATTTTAACTACTTTATTTGATATGATTCTAACTAAAACTTTGAAAGCTAGAACCTGGATTCCGCAGAACAGTGGCGAATCCGATGGTGTATGTGATCTTGTCCCCTCAGTGTGATCTCCTCGTTCTTTCGTGTTCACGTGGATCCAGAAAAGCATGTAATGCTAGCATCGACAGAAATAGATATTGGGACAAGGACAGCTCAGAATGCAGACTGAAAATGCGAGTAGGAGAGGGATAGCGCAAGAGTACAGAGCTTGGCTTATGCAATTCCTAGCGGGATTTTACTGCGAGTCATGCAACATAAAGTGACCAGAACCTGAAACTATCCTGTTTGAAGAGAAAACCTGTAACTTTAATGGCTTCCTAAGCTATTCTACTCCAATGAATTGGATAAAACAATAACACCGTTTGCACAAGCTGGATATGTGGCTTAACAACAGTTGAATAATGCTAACTAGACATATAATGAACTAAACCAAGCACTGTAAGCAAAATGAAAGCTAAATCTAATGCAAAGAGAAATTCAGAGACAAACTTCAGGGCCGGATTGGGTGAAATAACAGTACTACCTGCACAAGATGGGTATGTGGCTTACCAACAGCTGAACAATGCTAACTAAGCATGCAAGGAATTAAAACTATGGCTTCTAAACAGAATAAAAGACTGAACTATGAAAATCAGAGCATCAAAGTGAATGAGGGGCAGACCATTTTCTTGTGCACAAACCATTTATTTATAGCTTTCATTCACCCAAAGATCAAAACCAAACTGAACTCTAAAAACCATAAACAATGGCCAAACACTATTCCAGGGGACCAAAAACATAAATGCAAGCCCAAGTCGGCAAAGAAAAGCTGGTGAAACGTTGATATTTTACGTGAGTCACGTCAAAGCGCTTTCTGGAAAATGCGTGCAGGACCACCGCTCTGAGCAGGGCGGCGGTTACAGGACCGCCGCCCTGATCAGGGTGGCGGTCACGAGACCGCCGCCCAGGCAGGGCGGCGGTTTCGTAACTGAAGGGCAAAAGGCCAAGAAAAGAGGAAAAAAGGGGAAAACAAAGGATGCGGGGGCTAAGCGGGGCATGCGGGATGTTAACGCATACTCCGAGGGCTTTTCCTGGATCCCGAACACCTTGCGAGGAGACCTGTATCATCATTGGGGAACTTGTCACATTGTTCTGGTAGTACAATACCTTACAATTTTGGGTACGTACATATTGCCCCCTTGGAGAAGTGTTTTAGCCATGAAGAGGCATAAAACGGTGGGTCCGAGTATGGCAGTCCCGAAATGGGAAGTTTAGAAGTTATACCTTACACGTCCGTGTGTTGAAATGACGCCATCCAAAATTCCCGCTACCTGCAAAATGAAAAGAGAACTCAAGTGCAGATAGATACAATAGTTTGAAAAATAAACGCTAAGAAAACAGGGAATGAGAACATACCATTCGTGCGGGGATAGGAACTTACCTCCATCAGCGCTCCAAACCTGTGAAAAATCATTTTAAAATGAAACAGAGTGCTATATATATGAAAGTGGGCCCATTTTCCTATTCATTTGCATGAGTTGATTTGATTGTTTTTTAGCTATGGGACCCACAAAGGTGATGGTTTATTGCGTGGGTAAAGTCAAAACATCCGCAGTGAGATCGTGATCATGCCTCCACGTGCGGAACACCGCCCCGCTAGATCACAGGTTGGTTTTCTTCAATTTTGTGTTTTTCCCCCCTTTAATTTGAAATGCTGAATACTTTGTAATGGGGGGGTTATTTTTGAAAATGCTAGTGTTAAAAGGTTCATCTAGGGGGGCGCCTACTGGGTAGGCTCCGTTTTTAGGTTAAATGGTCATTTTTGGGACTTTTTAGGTGTTTTTAGATTAAAAACCCGCGTGGGTTTTCGGACCACGACCGCCACCCCCAGCCGGTGCGGCGGTTACATGACCACCGCCCTATTCAGGGTGGTGGTTACACAACCGCCGCCTTTAAGGCGGTGGTTATAAAACCGCCTCCCTACTCGGGCGGTAGTTTTGCCTGAGAATAATGCAAAAGGTACCTGTTTTTGAGATTGTGTTTGTATTTTTTGCATTTCTACGCATTTTTATGACTCTCTCGGTATTGTTTGGATATTAACTTGCTCTGTTTTGTGTGTTTTTGGGTGTATGCAGGTGAGAGAGGAGTACATTAGATGGAGCAGAGAGAGAGTGTGATTGGCTCTCAGGGGTACTGGATGCCCTCTCACAGGATGAGGAGGACACACTTCAGAGGGCTGGTATACTACGCATATCGCGCGTGCCCCATGTTGCACCATCTAGTCACATCCTTTGTGACTTATTCTCTTACTGGGATGCAGATCGGAACACCTTCCGACTGCCAGGGGTCCGTGGTGAGTGGACCATCACATTAGAGGATGTCTACCGCATTCTGGGGGTCCCGATCATCGGGAGGCGACTTACATTAGAGACAGCAGGCTCACGGGCACAGATTGCACAGTGGGCAGCTTATATGGGAGATGCAGCCATCTCCACAGTGGTCGAAGAAGGGGTGAGAGTTCGATCCATTCCTTATTTTCCTATCCCCATATTTTGACAGGCCATCATGGGGATCCTTGCCTCGAGATTGGTCGGGGACAAGGGAGGGGACACATTGTTATATTGTTGGGCCCCCATCATTGCACCGATAGAGGGGCATGGCCGGATATACGCCTGGTGTGCAGATATTCTGGGGACCACCTACCATGATCTATATAGGGTGGTCCATTTACAGGGACAATCATTGAGCCACCCAACTCTAGTAATGAGTGGGGTGTATGAGCATTTTATCCCTTATGGCAGGGGTGTGGAGGTGGCAAATCCTGGGGCTGTGAGGGCAGCTAGATGGATGGACATGTCAGTGCTCAGAGCACCTCATCAGCAAGTTGCCTCCCTCACTACTGCTGACATGGAGGTGACACCGTACCACTTATGGCCGCATATATGGGGTGAGGGATTCTTACCCGATCTCCCGCTCCACCACAGGCAACTTATTGATCGAGTGGGACGGGTGGAGGTACATCCTTTCGGCCGGGTTCCTCAGCAGTTTGGCCTTCCATATACGGACATGCTTCCCCTAGTGGCACCGGCCACGTGATCATTTCGGAAGGCCGAGGGTGTACTAGAGGCCGAGGTTGGATAGTGGTCACTCCTGGCATTCCCATTGCAGCCAGGAGGATAGTTCGTGCTAGAGGGAGAGCCGGTGCACCTCGGGCACCTTTGCTTCAGATTGCTGTGGGTCCTACTCATAGTAGCGATGACCCCATAGATATTGACTCCAACTCGAGGAGCTCAGAGAGGAGGGTCGAGAGAGGAGATCGATGATGTGATCCTGAGTGGCATGACACTCAGGACATTATGCAGGCAGAGAGGGCTGAGCAGAGCGCAGAGAGGGTGACTCTAGTTTCAGAGGAGCCACTCTCCCAGGGCCATGGTGGAGAGGATGAGTCCGTTACGGGGTGACACGTTGCTCTCGCCATGAGCAGCCCTCGGGCCTGGCAAGGCTCGTCGGGCGGGTTCTGTCCCAAAGACCCATCCACAATCGATGGATTTAGTGAAGTCGAGGCTTCATGATCATTAGTTCCCGTCATTGCACTTTTGTTTGTTCCAGCTTGGATTCGACTATTGCTATCATGATTTGGGAGTGGATCGTTAAAGATCTTGAGAGAAGCATTCTAAGGGGAAACTGCCTCCGAGTGTACTTGGTGGTGATGACACGGGATCTTCCAAAAACAAATCTATGAAGAACTGTCTTTGTTCTTCTGGTAAACGTTGCATGAATTTATTGTAGTCATAAAGACGCTCTAGTATCATGACCCCGAATTTTGTGGAAACCACAATAAGAATTGGGATTGTAATTCCTGTTTTGTTGGTTTGGTGTATATTGTGGCCTAAAATTCTGATCAAACTATTGCCTATTAGGATTAAAATTTTGCATTTGTTGTTTCTGGCTTTGGTTTTGATAACCAAATGAGTTTTGTCTTGGCCCTTGTATAGGATTTCACCGTTGTTGTTGTTGTTGTTGTGGATGGTTAAAATCCACTGTATTGATTGTCGGGGTAAAGTTGTTGTTTCATTGGTTGTTTGTTTGTGATGGAGTATTGACAACATTTACCTTCTTGGGCTGGTCGGTTACTCCATCCGTTGTTACACCCCAATTTTTGTTAAGGATTTTGGGTCCTTGGTTGACATTTGTGGTAGCGGGATAATTTGTAGTGTTCTGGCTGGAGGTGATTAACCTCCCATTTGCTCCATATGTCTTACGACCACTATCTATCGCTGCTTGGTCTATTCAAAGAGCACTCTCAAGTACTTCATCGTAAGTTCTTAGTGGGAACTTCTGGACTTCTTCCTTCACCTCTTTGCTGAGAGAATGAAGGAATAAATCACATAGTTCCATCTGATCCATGTTTGGAGCACTTGCTAAAGAATAAAGAACTGTACGCCACCTCTGGATGAAATGGGCGACAGATTTGTTGTGTTCTTGTTTGATGTGCAAGAATTCCCTGATTCCTATTCTCAATAGTTTGTTCATGTCGAATGCCTTAATGAATTCTGATACGAGTTGTTTAAATGAATGGATGGAGGCTTCAGGTATTCTATAATACCAGTCGAGAGCAATTCCTTCCAAGGTTTTGGGGAATATTTTAGCAACAACCCCATCCCAAGGGAGTAATTCACGTATGGCTGTAGCGTAAGCTTTGATATGCGCATTTGGATCTCCCTCACCTTTGTACTTGGGTAAATCGGGAAGAGGTCTTGGAAGCATGACGCTTCGTATGGTGAAGTCTAAGGGTTCCTTCAAATATTCTGAATAAGTGCCTATCGCATAGTTTTTGACCATTGATGGTGGTTACTGAGGGAGTGGTGGTGGGATGGGTTGTTGGTATGGCGCAGCGTATGCATTGGCAGGGGCATAGGGAAGTCCCTGCGTTTGAGAAAAAGGGGCGGGAGAGGAGAACATATCTCCTTGTGGTGATTTGGAGTACATGTTTAAGTATGATGGGATATTGTCTAGTAATGGGTTGTTTGATACTAGACCGGGAGAAATAATGTTAGAGATGACAGCCTTGTTGGTGTTTGTTGTGATACCGAGGAGGCATGCCTAACGTGCCTACTCCCGTGAGGAGATCTACTTGGCCGTGAGTGATATGGAGGATTGGAACTTCCGCTTTGCATGAACTAAGGATTTTGACTTGCTTGAGCAAGTTCTAACCCTCTCACTTTTTCTACTAACGTTGAAATGACTTCATTTGGTGAAGTCACGGTGCTTTTCCTGAGTGGCGTTTGTTGTATACCCTGGTGTTGTATAGGCATGTGATATCCTGCTATAAACTAATCGTTATCTTGCCAAGTTTCTTCAGAGTATTTCCTATATGTAGTGGCATAGAGGTATTTTCTTGGAAAGAGATCTCGGGTTGTATTTGTAAACCTCCTATAGGTGGGTACATACCCCAAGAATGTTGTTCACTCCTAGGATAACGTATTGACTATTCATCATCTAAGACCAGGTATGGGTCAGATTGTCTACTAATTTGTGGTCTAAGTAGCATATGAGGAGACGAACAAAATTCTCCGGTAAACGTCATATTGTTCGAGCCTGAAGGCTCTGCTTTTTGTGTTCGAGGGGATTGATCTAACTCCCCCATTTGAAAAGACGAAGTTATATCTGTTTTCTTGGGGTTTGTGTTGACAATTGATTAGTTGAATAGTTGTCGCCCCATACCGAGAGTGAGGGTGATGATTGTCTATTCTTTGGGCGTAGTATGCCTCAAGACCCAAGAGGGATCTCACATACGCATTGAATCCCGACATATTCGTGAGGGTATATGAATACCCCTGAATAATGAGGAGGATTGAAGGTGAAAGTTAATGAGGTACAATGTAGAGGTGAAACAGTTGTTTGTTTCACGTCGGGTTCACCAATTTTGTAATGCCCTGTAGTTCCTACGCGGCGATCGAGTGCTAAGCATGGAGTGTCTTTGTGCCTTCGCCGACCTCGATCACTTGACCATTATGACTATAATTGATAATTATTTTACAAGTCAGAAAATGATAATAATGATAATAATAATAATAATGACATTATGATTGTATTATCGATCAACGATTGTATTTTATTATTACTTTTATATCGATTGTTATCGATATCATCCTCTGTTATCGTTAAACTATCCTTTTGATTTGTTTTTCACTCCCGCTGATCGAGCCTCGTTGCGCAAATGAGGAAGAGTATGTTTTGTGGTGGCGCCACGGTTTGGGAGTGGCGTTCGCGTAAATATTTCATTTAAATACTCAACCCCGTTCTCCTCCTGGGTCGACCGATCCCGCAATCCTAGAATTGTTTTAAATTGCTAATTTTAAATATGGAATTTTATGTCCCCAACCTACCTTGTCTCGGTCAGCTTTATCTCCTGCTTGGCGTGGGCTGGAGGGAATTCTTGTTTTTTATTGTTGTTAGGGGCCTCTTTGTGTGGACTGACTGCATGGAGGGTGGAGTTATTAGAATCTAGACGTGTTGGAGTCTTCTGGCTGGTGGCTGCACTGCATTTATTAACCCTGATTTGTAAATCTTCTTTGTTCTGTTTGACTGTCACGTTTTTCTACGTTGCGTGAGGGAGATGGGAGTCGGTGGAGGCCTATTTTTCTTCACCAGGATCTCCTTTTGATTCTGTTATTCAATGCATTGGGCGCAGTCTGGTTTGACGTGGTGGTTAGATGAAGCTACAAGCTAGTGTAGCAGGCTGTCCAGCTATGTTGTTATCTGTCCTGTATCGAATGCATCCTCAAATTCGGATTCTCCTTCAAGGTGACAGATCACACCCACGGGCACAGGAGATCTATGCAATGTTGGAGAAAATGTCTTGGGAGATGAAGGTAGCAGGATATTTTTCAGATCCAGAACATGTACTGAGTTTGTATCTTCAAAATCGATTATGTGACAGTGAGAGTGTTACCAGGAGACCTGATGAAAATTTATTACAAGGATTCTCTATTGAGATCTTACTTGTTTTACTGTGCAATAGCTGCGTGAGCCCTGGCATATGCAGTGCCTGAAAACTCCATTGACGGTTGTTTCCGCTGGCGAGGGGTGAAAGGAAAGAGAAGGTACAGGAAGGAGAAAAAGGATTTCATTCCAGGCCATGGTTTTGCTTATGATGGTTCACATTTATCAATTCGTGAAAGATTCTCCAGGATTGCAGAATACGATTAACCATGAGCTGACTAGGTTCTGTGTATTGGAGATAATATTTTAAAGTTAGACCTGTAAAATTTTCTATTGAAATTTATGGATTGCTGGAGTCATTCCTAACTGGAAGATGAATAATAAACATCCAGGTGCAATCTCTGAAATTGTGAGTGATAGTCACTTTGTTTCAGAAATCTCAAAATGAAGGAAACTCGAGATTCCCAAACTAATGGTGAACTAAATGGCTTAAACAAAAGTCAAAGCTGTACAGAGAAAAAGAGATCTTTGGAGAATCGAGAGGTTAAAGCTCATAGGCCCTTAACAGTTTTCAGGGTAATAAGTGGAGTATTGTGTTTGGTAGTTCTTGTTTCTACGGCGTTTATGGCCTTGATTTTTCTGGCCCCTGTTTCATTCCTGATGCTTCGGCTGTTTAGCATACATTATAGTAGGGAGGCAACATCCTTCTTATTTGGTCAGTGGTTAGCAATGTGGCCGTTCTTTTTGAAAAGATAAACAGGACAAAGGTTATATTTTCTGGACATAGTGTTCCTCCAGGTGAACGCATTTTGCTAATTTGCAACCACCGAACAGAGGTAGATTGGATGTACTTATGGGACCTTGCATTACGCAAGAATAGCCTGGGTTACATCAAATATATACTCAAGAGCAGTGTGCGTAATGTGCCCATTTTTGGTTGGGGTTTCCACATCCTTGAGTTTAAACCGTTCTTCAGAAATGGCTGCAAAAACATGGTCCGAGGTCAACAATCTCATCCAGAATTACACGCCCTTCAAATCTGCTCCAAACCACAGAAATCTCCATCGCAGGAAGAAGGGCAGCTTGAGATGATCAATACATGGGAGCTCATGGAAGGGTTAGAAGATAATACTGGAAGCAGTCCTTTGGTTGTGGTTAACGAGATTGCCATGAAGAAATCTGTGGATCGAACGCTAGACCGGTCATTTTCTTTTCACAGCGTCAAGGACGTCGAACAGCTTGCCAGAGACGAGCCCAAATGCTCCGTCTGGCACAGAGTTACTCCCGGCGTGAAGCTCGCCGACGAAAAGCTCAAGTTTTCATCCAAAGCAATGGAAGAGGCAGGAGGGCGAAGCTGAATCTGGAGAAAAAGGAAAGATATTTCTACACTTTTCTACTACTATTATATTTACAATTATTGCGAAATTGAACCGCTTATTCCTTGCATTGATATGTCAGTTGGATGTCATGATGGGAGATTTCCTTTTTCTTGTTTCTTCTTGTTTTATCTTTTATCGTTGACAGTATGTGGGTCGAAAGGATGCGTGTGCCCTCTCCTCTGAATGTTATGTTTCTCTTACTCGAATGATAGACCTTCATCTATTTGTTTATGTATTAATTCTCCTCTGCGATTGAGTTGCAAGTTATTATGTTGATCAACTAGTATTTTCGATATTATGGAAGTAAGTTACGATAAATATGAAGCTCCTCCCTAGCACCCAAGTTGTCTTTTGACGTTTTTTAGCCCCTTCGCAAGTCCTTTGATAACCTTTCAACATCGAGAAAGAAAGGTTGTAGGATTGTGTGAGCAATGAGTGGGCTAGCCGACTTAGAGTTTTGGTATTAAACCGGTAATGAAAAGGTTTGTGTGAAATGTGTTTTGCCATCTCACGTGTTTAGACTCTTATACTATCTTTCATCTTGTTTCTAGGCTATTAAGGCCATCCTCAAGAATTACCTTGACCATCCCTATCAACTTGAACCATAACTAGATTTTGGATCAACTAAGTCGGAGGTTTTTATTGTGCGAATCCAAAGACTTCGTTGACACTAGAATAGTTTGGTCTAATCCCCTCTCATAATTATTGCTGATGGCACTCTTCTATTCTTCCTAACTTGCATTATTTCTCCCTTGTAATGTTAACGCTATTAATTAATATTGGTCGGTTTTTATGCACGTAATTACCGTAATAGTTTGTGATGGAAATTTCCTTAAATGTGATTAATATTCGGAAAAACTCAGCTTTCATTTGATAATCTTATGGATTCATAGCGAAGGTTTTGTTTTGATAATGTAACTTAGAAATTATGTTTGTATCTATTTGTGCGATAGTTGATCGTGTTACCAAGGGTTGCCATAAAATACGGTTGTTTTGGGATATGGGTAATTTATCTTAAATTAACCAAACATTAGTATTGTAGTGGAGGTTTGCAAATCTTTAGTGTTATAAAATTTTTGATGACATTATTGTATACTCTG